>JARQOD010000008.1:77556824-77599589 GCA_033576555.1 Oophaga sylvatica
CCTCAAAGAGGCGGGGTATCTGCCACGGTCAAAAGGTGAGGGGGAGTAAGAACGTGGAAGAGGGGGAGGAAGATCATCCTGGAGGGAAGCGGCCCCTTTGGGGAGGAAGTAAGGACGTGACGGTTCAGAGCCTGACGGTGGGTCTCCTGGGGGGTCAGGAGGCCCCAGCCGGTGGAGGACGAGGAGGAGGAAGTGGGGAACATCTGCGCCAGCCCACCTGAGGACTGGTGAGTAAGAGGCCCAGGACCGGTGAGTAAGAGCACCCAGGACTGGGGGTAAGAGCTCCCGGTATCGGCAGCGGGATAGCCCGAAAAGGGCTCTCCCCACGGACTCCAGTGACATGGAGGAAATGGGAGGGGGGGGGTGGGGGGAGCGGGGAGTAATAACGAGGGGGGTCCCATCCTACACAAGTGAGGGATTGAGTCCCCGGCCGGTTGGCCACTGTTGTTTGGGGACGAGGTCTGCCTCGAGGATGGGCAACCGGGGGAGAGGAGAAGGAGGCTTTTAAGGCGAAGCAAGTGGGGGGAGAAATTTTTTGTCCTCTTTCCGGGGGCCCCCCCGCCCCGTTGTGCGGAACCGCTGCCCACCCGCTGGGCCCTGTGGTGAGTCCGGGCAAGGGAGCGGGGAGGTAAGGTTGCGGGTTTGCTGTCACTTCTGGTGGTGGCAGTTCGGTTTCAGGCACTTATGGAGGTCGGTGCCGGTATGGGGGCGTTGGTGGTTGGTGCTTGGTCAGTCCCGGTGGCAGGGGGGGTGGCCCAGCACCAGGTAAAGGTTAAAGCCGGGGCCGCATCCTTCGGCGGTGAGAGCAGTTTGGGCCCCCCCCAAAACGGATCCGTTAAATCTGGATCACTTATGGGGGTCAGAAGTTAGGAGGGGCGCAGTACTGCTGTAAAGCAGCAATTTAAAAAACCTGCAAGGTGTTGGCGCTCCCTGGAGGCAGGTGGTGAAGCGGGGGGCCTGGCAAGCCCCAAAAAAGGATGCGAAGGGGAGTGGCCAGCCTTGCCAACGAGGTGTGGGTGCAGAGAGGCAGTGAAGGCTGTGAGGGAGGTGTGGGCCCCTGAATGTTCCCTGCGCAAAGGCGAGGAGCAGGGGGGGGTGCCCCTCGGCGCAGTCCTGCCCGCCGGCTCACATCATCTGGGGTGGGTGTGGCCTCGCAAGGGGTGTGCCCGCCTGGAGTTGTGTAAGCCCCGGTGGGGGGCGTGGCCTCGGCGCCGGGCTCCGCCCACTGTGCCCGTGTCATCTGGGGTGGGCGTGGTCGAAAGGGGTGATGCCCGGCCTGGAGTGGCTGTGGCCGGTGGGGGGGCGTGGCCTCGGGGGTCTTGCCCCTTGTCCTGCCCACCCATACCATCGGACTGCGCCCCCAAAAGCCGGTAAGGAGTTGTGGGTCCCCAGCCCATTACCGTCACCTGGTGGTGCGGGGGCTCCGGCGTCCAGGTGAGCCGGCGGGGGAGGTGTGGGGGGGCAGGGTGCGGTGGCCAGGTTCCTAGGAAGCCAGACCCAAAGAAAAAAAAAACAGAGAAACCAGAGAGCTAGGAGCTGCTGCTGCTTCTGGCCCAGGCAGGGTTGTGAGTGCACTTGCTCTGGAGATTTAAAGGGGCAGAGACTCCTGGGGAAGGGGAAAAAAAGAAGTGGAAGTAAACCGCAATCCGCCGGGCCCCGCAGGGGTGTTGAAGGCAACAATGCTAAACAAGGCTAAAGGGGCAATGTAAATAAGTAAAAATGTGAATAATGTAAATAGGAATAGGTATATATGGATATGAGGATGATAGTGTGGTGTGAGTGACATTTTTGAGGAGCTTTTTGCGGAGGTGGTGCATGGAGGTGTGAGTGATGGCGAGGGGTGGTATGAATGAGGGAGTGAGTGCGGGAGTGAATGCAGGGGTGGATGCAGGAGTGAATGTGGGGCAAGTGTGAGGGGGTGGGGGCTGGCCCATCTGCCCCCCCAAGCGTGGCACCAGGCGTTCATTTGCAGGGGTTATGGCTGGGGGTCGGGGGGCTCCCGGGGGGTTTTTCCCAGGGGGTCTCCGCACCTCTGGACTCGGGGACGGCGTTTTGCACCACCATTTCCTGGAGGCCTCAAAGGGAGAAAGGTCAATAATAGTAGAGGGGAGGACGGTGGACTTGTTTTTCTGGATAGAGAGGCATGGTTTTGGCCGCCTTCCAAGAGAGAAGAGAGGGAGGGACTGTCTGGTCTCTCCCAACAGCCGGGCAAGGGCGGTGAGGAGGGAATGTGGTCGTCTTCGGTGGGGGGGCAGTGAAGCTTGCCCACCCAGGAGCGGGTGGTGGAGCTCCTCCTGAAGATGGCTTCAGGGCGGATGACATCTTTGCCCTGATCCATCCCTCATGGGCCCCGGTTCTTTGACATCAGCTTTGTTCGGCCAGGGGCTTGAACTCTTCTGGTCGAATTATGAGCTGGGGAAGGGGGAGCCCGGATGGCGAGGCTTCGTCGTGCAGGCGGTGTCTCGCCAGAATTCGTCAAGAGAATGACCGTGGTGCATGTAACGAGTCACTCTCAGGCGTGGACATAATGACGTGGATTTCCCGTTATGGGGAAGTCAACGAGGTCCCAAAAAAGACAGGGACGAATTTGGTATTTGGTCGGGGGGCTGGACCTTCATGGTTAAGTTGAAGGTCTCAGGCGATTCGGTCACCCACATCCCTTCCTCGGCTTCCTGGGAAGGGACAGGATCCTGGTCTTCTACCAGGGGCACCCGAAGGTCTGTCACAAGTGCGGCGATCCCCGCCACTTCAGCGCAAGCTGCAAGGTGCAGAAATGTGCCTTGTGTGGCGGGGTGGGTCATCTCGCCGCCACGTTAAGGACATTCGGTGCCACCTGTGTGGTGGACCTTGGTCACCCGTATAGCCGCTGCCCTCGCCCCTTCTCCGGTACTGCTGCGGGCCCGGTGGGGGGAGACCGTGGGGGGTAAAACCTCCGGCGGGGCTTCCTCCGTCGCGGCGGGCGGGGTGGTGGCGGGGAGGGGGCTGAGGGCCGGTGAGGAAAGGCAAGGTCACTAGAGGCCCTCATATCAGCGGAGGCAGGCGGCTCGCCATGGGGGTAAGGAGCAGGTGGAACCCCGGGTTAGCCGGGCTGATGCCTGCTCCTCCCTCTGGTTGGGGCTAAAGCCCCTTTAAGCCTGAGGGAAGCGTGTGAGCGAGGAGATCAGGAGGATGGGGAGGGAGGATAAAGCGGCTGACTCAGACAACTCCTCTCAATATGAAAGTGTTGATGAGGAAGTCTTAGAGCAGCCTACAACATCAATGGGTGGGAAAAAAAACGTAACAACAGGAGGGGGAGGAGGGGCTGAACAAGTCTTCCAAATCTCCCCACCCCGACCGTGAGGGTTACCAACGGAAGGGCCCACGTTCCCCCTGATCACACTCTCCAACCGGTTCCAAGCCTTGGAGACTCTGCTTTAAAAAGTCGCCGGACGAGGGCAAGGGGCCGGGGCGGCTCGGGGGGTCCTTCAGGGGGTGGCGGAGTCCAACCCTTGGGGGACGTTGTTTCTCCCAAGGAGGGGACAGACCGGAGTCCCGGGGGTGAGGACACCAGGGGAGGAGGAATGGACACCTCGACCACTTTAAAGAGGAGGGTTCTGACTCCTCCCCAGAGGGTGGTGGGAGCGGGGGGGGGTAAGAAGAAGGCCGTCGAAATTGATCACTCATGATGGTGAACTCGCCCCGTTGACGCTGGCATCCATTAATGTCGCCAGCATTAAGTCAGATGCGGCTAGATTTACGGCCTTTGATTTTCTCACCCTAATTGAGGCTGAAATTTTATTTTTGCAGGAGACCAGACTAACTGACATGGGGGCCATACATAAAGCACGGAGAGAGTGGAGGTGCGGGCCCTCATACTGGTCTCTGCGGCCGAGCCGTATAGCGGGGTGGCAGTCCTCTTTAAGACTGCAGATGTGGAATGCAGACGAGTGATCGAGTTAGATGGGGAGGTGCCTGGTCCTTGACGTCTTCATGAGGGGACAAGAGCTGCGGCTCATAAACATCTATGGCCCACAGTCAAAGTGGGACCCGGGAAAAAGTCTCTTCCTGAGGATTAAGCCCCTTTTTTTTTACAAGCCGACAGGTGGTCTTCGGTGGGGACTTCAACACCATTACGAGGTCCCGAGATCGGGGGGGTCCTGGAGATCGCCGGCTTATGACAGCGTCGCGCTTAATAGCATAGCCAGTGAAGCTGCTGGTGGATGTCCACATCGGCACACCCCAGGCCACGGGGGTTTCACCTATCATAGGGGTAGCTGTAGATCTAGAATAGACAGGTTTTTTTTAAAGGAGGATGCCATCTTTTCTGCTGTGTCCGCCGTTGAGGTGGAGTTCTCCCATCACTGTCTAAATTTCTTTTCTCTGAATGTTGCAGAGACTCCCGGATGGGAAGAGGGCTGTGGAAGCTGAATTCGTCCCTGCTGGAAGAAGCGAACGTGAGACAATCCTTCGAGGATTTTCTTCAGAGCCAGGTACCGCTTTTGGATCTCTGTAGTAGTAAGTCAGAGTGGTGGGAGATCTTCAAAAAGCGGGTGGCGGGGTTCTTCCGCCAGCTCTCGAGCCTCAGGAGTCTGAACAGGCATCGCTTGTATCAGGCTCTGGGGAGGAAACTCGAGCAGGTCGTCTCGATGGAGGTGGACGTGAGGAAATCTCCAGAGTGAAGTCTTTGCTTAAGAGGTGTCAGTATGATAGGCACACATCTTTGGTTTTTGAGAGGGATTCGGGAAGTCCCACTCACCCGACCCCAACAGGAACTGTAAGATGTCAGTGAATTGTAAAATGGTGACAGGATGATCGACAGTACGGGGTCCCTGAACAGATCCAAATCAGGGATCCTGGAGGTGGTCAGGTCCTTTTACTCACGCCTCTGGGAAAGAGGGATCTAGATCGGGATGAGATGTCGGCTTTCCTGGCTAAAACCATCCCTGATCCAGGGATGATCCCTCTCTTGGTGTTTTGGCAGAAGCAATCGGGGAAGAGGAAGTGAGATGGCCATTGATGGGCTTCGGCCAAAAAATCGCCAGGTCCGGATGGCTTAACATCGAGTTTATAAGACCTTTGGGGACTCCTTGGTCCCCTCTTGACTGGGGTGTTTAATGAGTGTCTTTCCCTTGGGTACTCTTCCGGTTCAATGAGGAGGTCAGCCCTGATTATTCTGTCAAAGGGTAAAGACTCGTCCCGTATTGAGAATTGGCGTCCCATAGCGCTTCTCAATGCGGACCGGAAGGTTCTGGCGAAGGTGTTGTTTAACCGGCTGGTCAAGTTTGCACCCCGGCTCCTTTCTGAGGCCCAGCACTGCTCTGTTCCAGGCCGAAGCACTTTTAGTGCTGTGCTCGGTGTCCGAGAGGCAGTGGAACAGGGTAGGGCAGGTCACTGGAAGGGGTATCTACTGTCATTAGACCAAGTAAAAGCCTTTGACCGGGTTAACCATGAGTACCTCTGGTCTGTCCTTTTAAGGTACGGTCTGCCTGGGAGGTTTGTAAATTGGCTAGAGATTTTGTTCCAAGGGGCTGAGACTTTCCCGCTCGTGAAGGTTGGTCAGGGCGCCCTTTTGAGGTGGGTTCGGGGGTCCGTCAGGGCTGTCCTCTGAGCCCACTTTTATAAGCGTTCGCGATCGATCCTTCTGAGGAGGGTAGATCGTGGACCGTTGGTGGGAGTCGGGATGGACCAGGCGGGCTCTGGGCCCCCTCTGAGGGTGGTGGCGTACGCTGACGATGTTTCCTTTTCGTATCCTCGAGAGGGGAGGCGGATTGGGTCATGTCCGAGGTCGTGCGTTACTCGGAGGCATCCGGGTCCATGATCAACCGGGAAAAGTGTGAGAGTCTCTGGCTGGGAGGGGGAGATCCTAGTTTTGATCTCCGGGCACCCTTCCAGAGCCCCAGGCCTCCGCCAAAATTCTAGGCATTGAATTTGGCCCCGGGGGACTACCCCCAGCAAAATTGGGAGGGCCAGACTCAAGATGCCGCCCAAAAGGTGGACCAGTGGAAGGGTTGGTCTTTAACCCTGAGGGAAAGGGTTGGCTTGGCTAAAGGCTTTCTGCTTCCCTTGTTAAATTTACCTGGGCAGTGTGTGCATCTTGCCAGAACCTCTCTGGACACGGGTTTACAGCCTGTTCTTCCAGCTGTTATGGGGGAATAGGCTCAACCTAATCAAGAGAGAGGTCACGTACCGTACGAGGACACTAGGTGGGTTGGGTATGGTCAACCCAGTAGTGTTCTTAGTGAACACCTTTCTTAAAGCCAATATTTCCAACCTCTGGCTAGAGAGGGCTCCTCCGTGGGTATTCTCCTGCAGGGGTTGGTTTCGGCCCTTCTTCCAGGAATGGGAGACAGGAGGGCAAGTGAAGGATCTCCGTACACCTCACGGACATCTCCCGGCTTACGCTACCCCGGTTCTGAAGGTAATCCGCCGGTGGGGTCTGGAAATGAGGGAAATCAGGACCATGTCGAGACAATGTCTTGACAGAAGGGTTCTGTTGACCCATTTCCAGAAGCCCCTGGTCCTCAGGGATTGCCCAGGCTGGGATCTGGAGGCGGGGCTCGGGCTTTTAAATTCAGAGCGGATCCCCACGAAGTTTTGGGACTTGGCCTGGCGCTGCTTTCAGGGAGACTGTATGTAAGGGACAACTTGAAGTACAGGAACTCCGATGATCGGGGTTGTCCTCGTGAGGAGTGTGGCGACGTGCTGGAAAGCATGGAGCACTTCCTCCTTCAGTGTCCCTTTAATGCAGAGGTTTACAACAGGGTGGGTGCTTCCATACGTTGGCCGCGGCTGGCGTCCCTTTCCTACGCCGAGTGGGTTTATGGGGCGTTCAGATCCCTGGGTGGCCGAGAGCGGAGCACTTTATTCCTAGTTAGCGTAGTGGTCAGGTTTTACACGTGGAATGCACGGTGTTTAGTATCGACGCAACAGAAAGCCCTCCCCGGGATGAGGTGGTTAGTAACATCTTGGGTGACCTGGGGAAGGTGTGTTCTTTGGAGTTCGAGAGGTTGGGTGTGAGGAGGGCCTCTTGGCTTTGGAGGGGCTTCTCCTTTTAAAAACACACTCAAGGGAAAGTTTTGTGTGTGAATGGTGGTAGGGATAGCATAAGGTGGTGTGGGTGTTGAGGGAGAGAAGTAGGGGCAGATAGGGTCAGGGAGGGTCAGTGTGAGGGACAGATAGAGAGTTAGTTAAGTTAAGTTAGGTAGAGTAGGGATAGATAGGGATAGATAGGGACAGTTTGTTAGGGATAGAAGTAGGGACAGTTTTAATTGACAAGGGACAGGGTGAATGTGTTGTTGGTAAGGGATAGGGCCTCTTAGGCTCCAGTCTCCTGGTGGTGGGCTATTGCATGACACAATGTAGCTTTTTGTTTTGCAATAAAATAAGAATGGATATTGAGGCTTGCAGGCACCAAACTTGGGCCTTGTATGATAGGAAATGTTTAAAATTTAGTTACGTTGCAGTATGGCACATATTGATAATGTTGTTGTTGTAAATTGTGTTTTGTAATTATATTGTATGTATGTATATATTATATGGTTTATTAAGATGATTATTTTGAGTATATGTAGATTGTTGATTGTGGGGATATAGTTAGGTTGGGTGGGGGTTGTCTGGGGGGGTTTTGGGGTGTGGTGAAAATTTTTTGAAGGGCAGTGGGCAAAAAACTTGCTATGTACCCACGGACCCAAAGGAATGCTGTGTGGAAACAGGGGCATAAACGGTATATGGACCCAATTTGCAGTGAAGAGGCCATGAACTGATGGACCTGTGGTGAGGTGGGGGGTAAAAAAAATATATATACATATATATATATATTTATATATATTATATGTATATATTTTTGAAATAGGATAAGTATTGTGTTTTGGCGGCCAGAATGGCCTTTTGTGTTTTGTGTTGGGGCAGTGGGCCAAATCTTTTTGTTGTTGTATTTTTTCCTGTATATATGTAAATATGGTGAATAAGTGCGGTGTGTATGTGGGTTGAAAGGGTGAAAGAGTGAATGTGGGTTGTTTCTTTCTTTTTTGTTTCCCTTTTGGTTTTCCCTTTTTCTTCGGTAGGTTTCCTGCTGGGGGTCCCTGAAGAACTGTGAAGTTCAACAAGTGGACTCATGTGGAGGAGGAAGGAGTCAATGAAGGCAAGAACTTGAAGGACCGTGTGTCTGGATTATTTCTTTTGGTATCGTTTTCGTTTTAGTTTTGGATTGATGTTTTGGTTTATGTATATGTTGTGTTTTATACTTTAATAAAAAAGAGTTCCAGCTCCAGTAGCGTCCGCTAAAGCTGCTGCAGTTAAAAAGCTTTTATAAGGATCGAGCTTTGCGGTCCACCGCAAGGCGTCCTACCGCCAGTCACAGCCCCTGTGCCTTGGGGTGCCTCCCCGATGCTCTTTACTGAGTGTCCCGGGGGCCCGAAGCATTTCCTTTGAAAAAATTAAGTGTCCAAACTACAAGTGGTGTAGCTTGCTTAACAGCTGGGTTAATCCGCTGACTAGAAGACACTGCTACTAGGCCCAAAGTATTGCTTGGGCTAGATGCAGTTAAAAATTTGTAATTAGATACACTCGTTTGATGATGAGAAAGCATTGCATAGAGTCTCCTGGCACGCCATATATAATTCTCTTAAAAAGCTTGGGGTAGGGGACCTTTTATAGCCAAAATCATGGCCCTGTATCGCAATCCATCAGCTAGGCTGAAGATAAATGGAACATTATCATCACCTTTCATAATCACCAATGGGACAAGGCAGGGATGTCCTCTGTCCCCTCTCTTATACATTCTAGTGATGGAGCACCTGCTCTCATCAATTCACGATAACCCCAATATTAGGGGGATTGAGGTGGGAGGCACCGAGTACAAGTGCTCTGCATTTGCTGATGATGTCCTAGTATATATCACTCAACCACATATATCCATCACTGCTGTTATGGCTGAACTAGATCACTTTGGTACATGGTCAAATTTTAAAATCAATGCAGCGAAATCTGAGGCCCTCGATGTTTCCCTCCCCAAATCCATACAGGATTCCATCCAGTCCAACTTTCCCTTTGCCTGGCCCTCACAGGGTATCAAATACTTAGGAATTCGTATTCATAGAGACCTCTCCATCTATTTTTTGTTAATTTTGGGCCCTTTATTGAACAACTCCATAGAGATCTTACTTCTTGGACGGTGAAGGATTTTTCCTGGTTCAGCAGAATAAATATACTAAAAATGAATGTCCTACCTAAACTCTTATACCTCTTCCAAACCATTCCTGTGGTAATTCCCTCAAATTTTTGGAAAAGAATACGCAGTAGCTTTTGCAGATTTATGTAGGCAAGTGGGCGTCCACGCATTCAGGGGGACGTTCAGATCAGACACAAACAAAAGAGTGGCCTTTAGCCTTCCGGATTGTAGAAGGTATTACATGGCAGCAGTAACACGCTAGAATCCTGGACGTCTTCCATCATTTGGAGGGAAAATTGTGGGTCAAAATAGCTCAATCCATTTGTCCTAAAGCTCTTAGCACTCTCCCATGGTGCGCCCACTTAATTGTCCCCTCTCTTGGGCTCATGTCATATAGTACTTATGCCACTGTTTTGGCTTTGAGATCCCAAAAAAAAGCTTATCCTCAATCGACCCCAGGGCCCTTGCTCCCGATTTCAGATAATCCAGATTTCCCACCAGGACTATCTGCAAATAGATTTCTCCGTTCAAATAAATCTCATCCGATATTATTTTCTCATGTCATCTCCATACTTCGCTGCTCCGCCTCAATGACTTGTCACAGGGAAGAGCCACTTCCTGAAGGCAAATTTTGAATAGAGCCAGTTACAACACTTCTATTCAACTGTGAAGAAGCCTATCATTGTCACCCCTACACACTCCATCTCCCTACTTTATAATCTCCTCATTGCCCAGGTAACTGACAAAAGGCAGGATTCTGCGGTGCATGGAAAAGGGAACTGGGGAAGTCCTTCTCTGACTCACAATGGGATAAATGTTTCTTCCTAACACATAAAACATCAATAGGGTCCAAAGCTCCAGAATCCTCCTTCAAAATTATCTCTAAATGGTACCGGGTACCAGCAGTCCTTCCAGTGGTCTCAGATAGATGTTGGAGATGTGGGGAGGGGGAAGGGAAAATGTCACACATATGGTGGGCATGCCCTATAATAAATGCATTTTGGGCAAAGGTGGTTCCCATGATTGAGAAAATAACTGGTTTGACTATCCCTAATACGCCAGAAGCCCTCCTTTTATCAATGTTACCAATAAGTAAACGTAGTTATAAATGGTCATCAATAGGCTACCTAATACAGGGGCTAAGAATGTCATTCCACGACATTGGAAAAGCAGAGACCCACCCACTGTGGAGGAATGGTTTGCGCAGATCTCCCTCCTTAATAGGACGGAGCATCTGATTGCCATCTCACCAGCTGATGTTGATAGATACTGTGTGATTTGGAGGAATTGGATTGATTTGCAAAACTCTGACGCCTACCATCTAGACCCCAACTAAAGTTATCCGTGATGTCGGCACAACAATGATCATAATCGCACTCTATTGATTGGTGGTCTGCCGTGGTCCGCTCCCTCTCTCTCTATCTTTCATATGGAAAAATACATGCTTGATCTGGATATTGATGGAAAACCCTCCCTGTACCCACCAATGTACTGTCGTTATCAAAGATTTATAGTTATACTACCCCTTTTACTATGTATATTGTATTTTCTTATACTTTTTCACCACAAAAATAAAAAAAATTTAATTTGAAAAAAAAAATTATAATTAGATCTACAGCTGGTGGCTACTCCGCTGACTAGCAGACACTGAAGCTTTGAAGCAGACTCTAATTGACCTCTAATTCCCAGGCTATAGTATGAGTAAACAGCTCTTCACACTCAACCATCTGTGTTACCCCAAGCCATAGTGTATGTAGTTTCTTACGGTTAAAAGGGGGGGAAGACCCAACCCACCTGTAATTGACGATGCCAACGTCACGTAAAACACAGCAAGGGGACTCCAAAAAGAGTCTCCATTTTTTCAAAAATTTGGGGCACAGACACCACTTAAGTGGCATCAATTGCCCCAGAGTTGCTTAAAACGGTTGGTGAGGTGATTTTAACAAATCCTCAAGCTTTTACTCTCCCCAGGATGACACAGGGGTAGAAAAGTCCTTTCGGATCCATGATTTGTTCATCTTTATGAATGTGAGTCTGTCTATATTGTCAGTGGACAGCCGCTGCGCTTAACTGTCAGCACACCACCAGCAGCGCTGAACACACATTCAGAGAGAACGCTGGCTGCGGGGCATGACAAGATCTCCAAGGCGTGAGTGGCGAGCTCGGCCATTTATCCAGATTGGAAGCCCAAAAAGAGCAAGGGTCTAGTGACACAGTCATGGCTTCGATGTTCACTTGGAGATACTCCTGTACCATCGTCTCTAGGCGTTGACTATGTGTCTGACTTCTTATCTCCTGTGGCCTTGCAAAGGATGGGCTAAAAAGTGGTGAAATTATTTCGCAAAATTGCTGTTAACACCAGTAGATACTGTGTTTCTGTTACGGTTTGAGAGCTGAAGACTCGACAGTCCCACGGTTGGCAAGTTAGAACTGTGAGATTCACCCGTGCACCACTGGTGTTTTGTGGAAAAGCACATGTAAAATTATGCAACAGTCACTGCTGATACTCCTGCATGCGTGAATCCCTTTCTATGTCAGGAATTATTTCGGCAAATTTACTTTTGTACCAGGGATCTAAGAGTGTGGCTACCCAGTAGTCAGGATTATTTTGAATTCTGACAATTCAAGGGTCATGTTGCAGGTAGTGCAGCAAGAAGGCACTCATGTGTCTTGCGCATCCAGGAGCACCAAGTCCCTGTTGTGTTGGTGGCGAGGTAAGAATCATGCTTCCTTCCTCTGCCCTCTCACCCCAACCTCGCACAACAGAAATGTGATCAAGGTCTCCCTCATCTAATGAGTCTTCCATGCCCATCACCAGTTCGTCCGCCACTTCTTCCTGGCCTCCTGCACCTTCCTCACTAGTTTGGCTGCTACCATGCGCCCTGGTTAATCCCCTCTCCCCCACCCTCCTAATTGACAACTCTGGAGTTGTTTGCACAAAAAACTGTGGATGGAAACTGAGCAGAGCTGAGTGGCCAAATTGTGGTACTAGCCCAAAAGGATTGGCTGGGTTAGAAGCAGTAAAACAATTTTATTAGATACACAGGTGGTGGAGCTTGGTATAGATGGCCTAATAGAATGAGTACCAAACACTGCTACTATGTCCACAATTATTTTCCAGGCAAGATGCAGCTAAAAATTATTAGTAATTTGAAAGCTGGTGGAGCTTAGTATAGATGGCCTTATAGAATGAGTACCACACACTGCTACTATGACCACAATTATTTTTCAGGCAAGATGCAGCTAAAAATTCTTAGTAATTTGAAAGCTGGTGGAGCTTAGTATAGATGGCCTAAAACAGGGATGTCAAAGTCAAACACACCGAGGGCCAAAAAAAAAAATTTGCTACAAGCCGAGGGCCGGACTGACGCCGGCCCTGCTACCGGTGCATTGTGGGAAATGTAGTGTTGGTGCCAGGGCCGGCTCCAGGTTTTTATGGGCCCCAGGCGAAAGAGCCTCAGTGGGCCCCTTTAACACAGACCACGATTCATGATGCACAGATACAGCAGAGAAATATGGGTACAGTACAATGCCAAATACTTCACTTCTTCCATTACATGAGTGATATCTATTGTAAATTGTACAATAGCTCAAAAACCGCCAAATCCTCACAGCGCACAGAACAGACTGGACAGTACAGTCCTCCATACAATATTATGGGCACCACAGTCTCCCCCTCATCACCCATATAATACCCCATGCAGGATGTCACCCCCCATTAGAGTTGAGCGATACTTTCCGATATCCAAAAGTATCGGAATCGGAATGGTATCGCCGATATCACTAAAATATCGGCGATACCCGATACCGATACCGGAAGTCCCATGTAAGTCTATGGGAACAAAATATCGCAACTAAAAAAACCTCTTTCTTTCCTTGTAAACACTAAATATACACACATAGAATACATATATATATATATACATGTCATTGTGACATATATATATATATACATATATGTATAGTTTATACACTTCTACATAGTAAAATATCCTCTGATTCAATTGCCGGGTAAAGCCGGCTTCTGTGAAAAGACAGAAGCACCCGACATGAAATACACTTGGTGTACATAGGGTTAACCATGTCTTTTCATGTCCTTTGCTATCTGATTTGCACAAACAATTACATCAGTCTATGTGTGCAAAATTTCACACCTGTAGGGGTTAATTAAAGGTGTAAATTCGTTGTAAAAAAAACGGACTTTTTGCTCGATTTACACCTTTAATTAACCCCTACAGGTGTGAAATTTTGCACACAGCCACTCATGTAATTGTTTGTGCAAATCAGATATCAAACTACATGAAAAGACATGGTTAACCCTATGTACACCAAGTGTCATTTCATGTCGGGTTCTGCATTTTCACAAAAGCCGGCAATTGAATTAGCGGCTATTATACTATGTAGAAGTGTATGAACTATAAATATAAATATATATATATATGTGTCACAAATTCAATGACATGTATATATATATATGAGGTGTAAAATTGCTGAAAAAAAATGCGTGGGCTCCCGCCCTATTTTCGCAACCAGACAGACAAAGCCAGTGAGTGGGGGCAGATAATAATAGCCCAGAGAGGGACCATTTTTTTTGGCCCCCCCGGCTACTTAACATCTGCCCCCAGACACCCCAGAAAGGGCAAATCTCTAATTAGATTTGCCCTTTCTGGCACTTTGCCCGTCTATTCCCATTGCCCTGTAGCGGTGGCGAATGGGTTAATATGGGGTTAAAATTACCTTACAATTGAAAGGTCACTTTAAGCCAGGTTAATAATTGAGAGCTGTCAATTAGACAACTATCAATTATTAATCCTATTGTATGAAAGAAAAATCAAACACACACACTTTAATAAAAAAGAAGTTTAATGAAATAATCACACAGTTTTTGACCATATTTTATTTACCTGCTAAAACCATTTCCTGTAATAAAAATAAAATAATAAAGCAAAATTATTCTTACCAATCCGATGCACAGTCAGGTCCCACGGTGTAATCCTTCAGAAAGGGTTAATGTTTACTGCAGGGACCGCAGCTAATGCTGCAGCCTCACAGTAAACCCCCAAATGAATGAGCTCCTCTCCTGGCTGACAGGAGAGGAAGTGGAAAGCTTAATTGATTGCTTTCCACTTTCACTTCAGGTCAGCCAGGGACACCATCAGTGACGTCAGAGGGAACTGATTAACAAAAATAGGGGTTCCCTTCGAAAAAAAAATGGCGTGGGGTCCCCCCAATTTTTGTTAACCAGCCAGATGAAGCAGACCGCTGAGGCCTGGATTTTCAGGCTGTTAAGGAGCCAAGATCCATGGACCTTGCCAGCCTGATAATACCAGGCCACAGCAGTCTGCATATCTTGGCTGATTAACAAAAATAGGGGATCCCCTCGAAAAAAATTGGCGTGGGGTCCCCCCTATTTTTGTTAACCAGCCAGATGAAGCAGACCGCTGAGGCCTGGATTTTCAGGCTGTTAAGGAGCCAAGATCCATGGACCTTGCCAGCCTGATAATACCAGGCCACAGCAGTCTGCATATCTTGGCTGATTAACAAAAATAGGGGATCCCCTCGAAAAAAATTGGCGTGGGGTCCCCCCTATTTTTGTTAACCAGCCAGATGAAGCAGACCGCTGAGGCCTGGTTTTTCAGGCTGGTAAGGATCCAATATCCATGGACCTTGCAAGCCTGATAATACCAGGCCACAGCAGTCTGCTTAGCTTGGCTGGTTAACAAAAATAGGGGATCCCCTCGAAAAAAAAAACGGCGTAGGGGTCCCCCTATTTTTGTTAACCAGTCAAGTAAAATGCAGACTGCTGCGGCCTGGTATTAAAAGACTGTCAAGGCCCATGGATTTTGGCCCTCAACAGCCTGATAATACCAGGCTACTGCAGCCCCACATTTGGCGCATCAAAAGATGTGCCAATTGTGGCACTTTACCCGGCTCTTCCCACTTGCCCTGTAGCGGTGGCAATAAGACACCGATCCATTATTAATCCCAAAGTTTTTAAATGTGTAAAAAAAAGACACAGCAAGAAAAAAGTCTTTTAATGAAATAAAAGAGACAACACAGTTTTCATTTTTTTTATTACTCTCTCATTCCTGCGACGCCATCGATCTCCTGTAAAAAAATAAAAAAAACAAACCAACAGTATACCACCTGTCCGACGCAGTCCATAACGACAGTCCCACGACGATCCAGCTCTGCTACATCGGAATGACAGGCAGAGCCTGACATCCCGGCGCAGCACAGCTGCTTACCAGCTTCCCCGGCGGTGACGTCATCGGACTGCTTTACGGCCGCGATTACCCAGCAGTCACTGCAGTTATCGCGAGAAACTGCATGTGACCGCCGGGGAGAAGAGGATGGCGGCCATTAAGCAGTCCGGGATGTGACCGCCGGAGATCTTCTGCCGGGTAAGTGCCGCTGACTCCTGACAGACCCGACCGACGGACACTGACAGTGACAGTGACAATTCCGATTCCGGTATCCGATATGACGAAAATATCGGTACTCGGAATCGGAATTCCGATACAGCCAATATCGGCCGATACCCGATATTTGCAGTATCGGAATGCTCAACCCTACCCCCATATAATGCTCCATATAGAATACTGGACCCAATATAATGCTCCATACAGGATACTGGACCCAATATAATGCTCCATCAGGATACTGGTCCCCATATAATGCTCCATACAGGATACTGGTCCCCATATAATGCTCCATACAGGATACTGGACCCAATATAATGCTCCATACAGGATACTGGACCCAATATAATGCTCCATACAGGATACTGGTCCCCATATAATGCTCCATACAAAATATGGAGCTCTCCTCTGCGCTGTACTGCGTTCTGCACTGTTACAGCTCAGGAAAGGGCGCTGTGGAAAGACTCCCTATTATCATCATCATTGCCTCCCCATCATCATCATGGCCTCCCCATTATCATCAATGCCTGCCCATCATCATCTTCTCCTCCCCATCATCATCAATGCCTGCCCATCATCATCTTCTCCCCATCATCAATGCCTGCCCATTATCATCATCTTCTCCCCATCATCACCAATGCCTCCCCATTATCAGCAATGCCTGCCCATTATCATCTTCTCCCCATCATCATCATCAATGCCTCCCCATTATCAGCAATGCCTGCCCATTATCATCATCTTCTCCCCATCATCACCAATGCCTCCCCATTATCAGCAATGCCTGCCCATTATCATCTTCTCCCATCATCATCATCAATGCCTCCCCATTATCAGCAATGCCTGCCCATCATCACACACAGACAGCACACAAGCACTCTCTCACATACTTATACACACACACACAAAGCACCGCGCTACATACACACAGACACACACAGAGACATACACACACACGTCTTACCTGTCCGACGTCCGGGCGCTCTGTGCCACAGCCGGCCGCTGAATGATGACGTCATTCAGCGGCCTGCTGTGAGAGGAAGCGCCGGCGCCCCCTGGAGCCCGGAGCTGCGGCAGTGGAGGCACGGGAGAGGTAAGTATTGTGCCAGCTGATGCCGGGGCCCTGAGCAAGCGGGGGGGGCCCAGTGGCGGCGCTGACACCGCTCTCCTCCGCTAACGGGCGGGGGGTGCCAGACTGCGAGTGGGCCCCCCCGCCTGCTCAGGGCCCCGGCACTTGCCCGGGTGTGCCGGGTGCTGACGCCGGCCCTGGTTGGTGCGTGCAAAACACCAGCAGGCGGCTGTGGCCTGCGGGCCGGATCTAATAGTAATTAAATATCATCCAGGGGGCCATAGATAATCAATTCGCGGGCCGGATCTGGCCCGCGGCCTTGACTTTGACATATGGGGCCTAAAAGAATGAGTACCACACACTGTTACTATGCCCACAATTATTTTCCAGGCAAGATGCAGCTAAAAATTCGTAGTAACTTCAACGCTGGTGGAGCTTTGTACAGATGGCCTAATAGAATGAGTACCACACACTGCTACTATGCCCACAATTATTTTACAGGCAAGATGCAGCTAAAAATTCGTTGTTATTTGAACGCTGGTGGAGCTCTGTATAGATGGCCTAATAGAATGAGTACCACACACTGCTACTATGCCCACAATTATTTTACAGGCAAGATGCAGCTAAAAATTCGTTGTTATTTGAACACTGGTGGAGCTTTGTATAGATGGCCTAATAGAATGAGTACCACAAACTGCTACTATGCCCAAAATTATTTTACAGGCAAGATGCAGCTAAAAATTCATAGTTATTTGAATGCTGGTGGAGCTCGCAAAAAGTGATAGGAACTGATGTAACCTAGCCCTCAAAAGGGTTGCAATTACAAATAGTCACTACTCCCAAC
Organism: Oophaga sylvatica; assembly: GCA_033576555.1. Taxonomy (NCBI): domain Eukaryota; kingdom Metazoa; phylum Chordata; class Amphibia; order Anura; family Dendrobatidae; genus Oophaga; species Oophaga sylvatica. Next base: position 77,574,305 of record JARQOD010000008.1, read on the forward strand.
CTATCTGTTGTTAGAACTCTCCTGTTAGAAAAAACCTATCTTGCTGGTCACATGACCTTTTTTGGATATTTAATCCTGCTCCGCCTTCTGGCTTTGCTGGACTTCGTTGTAATTTCTACTCTTAAGCTAGCCAGGTGCTTTGTTACCTTACTCTATTAGTTTTGCTTGGTCTTCGGACCTCTATGTTCTATGTTGTTTGTCTTTTACTGCTACAACTTCTGTTAGGAGATGTCCATCTTTTCTCCCAGTCCCTAGTTCTTGTAAGGATCCCTCCCTCGCATCTATAGGTCTTCGTACAGACTAGCTGAGGACTTTAGCGGGTCTGATTGCAGGATCAGGTTCCCCGTTACATCGTAGGGATCTAGCTTAGTTCTATCGTAGGGACAGATATCCCTTTCTTCCTTAGTGCTTGTAGCAGAACATAACAGTAAGTCCAGCCCAAAAAAAAATATATATATCTCTAAGGAAAGATTTCCAGTTTCCATTATGGTGTCGGTTCAAGAATTGGCTCAACGCCTGCAGGAACTCTCTCTGGAGGTGGCCGAGCTCCAGCAACACGTGAGTAGCTGTTCTGGAGCACATTTCGTGGAGCCAAAGGTACGTTTGCCTGATATATTTTTTGGTGAACAACAAGATTTTTTTTCTTTTAAAAATGCTTGCTTGTTGTATTTTTGTTTGAGACGCAGATCCTCTGATGATGAATCGCAGCGCATAGGGTTCATAATGTCACTTTTGCGCAAAGAACCTCAGGAATGGGCCTTTTCTCTGCAACCTAGTGATCCATGCTTTAGATCAGTGGATAGTTTTTTTTCTGCTTTGGGGTTATTGTATGATGATCCTGATCGTGTCTCATCAGATGAGACAGAATTGAGACGTTTGAGGCAGGGATCAGGTAATGTGGAAAAATATTGTACTCTCTTCCAACGGTGGTCTACTCAGGTGGGGTGGAACGATTCAGCTTTGAAAAGTTTGTTTCTTGCAGGGCTAGGTGAAAGGGTTAAAGATTTGCTGATTGCTTATCCCATACCTGGTAACTTGCAGGAGGCTATGCAATTAGCTATATGGGTGGATAGGAGACTGCGTGCAAGGGTTAATGAGAGTAAATCCTCTGCCAGGTCAGCTCCAAGTCTTGAGAGGGTCTGTACTGACACTGGAGAGCCTATGGACATTGGAGCGATGGCACCCCGCTCTCAGGAAAAAGACCGCAGGTTTTCTGAAGGTTTGTGTTTTTATTGCAGCAAATCTGACCATTTCATTAAGAAATGTGTGCTTCGTATGAACAAAGAAAAAAAAATGAGGTAATTTTCGCCCGTATAGCCTGTTTAAAACTAAGGGTGTCTTTCTTTCTGCCTCTACTGCTGCTCAGGAAGAATTAGTGGAATTTCGGGTATTTGTCGATTGTGGTTCTACTCTGAATGTGATTGATGGGGGATTCTTGGAAAAACTTAAATTAAAACCCAAACCTTTGTCATCCCCTATTGCCGTGGTTTTCCCTTGAAGAATGTTACTCACAAGGTCTATGAATTTCCCCTCACTATTAATGGTATTCACCAGAGAATTTGGATTTGGTAGTATTGAATAATTTGCCTTCTCCGGTGGTTTTGGGGTTACCTGGTTAAAATTGCACAATCCTGTTCTGGATTGGTCTACCAATGAAATTAAGTCCTGGAGCCCTAAGTGTTATGACAAGTGTTGTAACGGGCGTATTGCTGCTGTGGATAAAGGGGAATTACCTGTACCTATTCAGGATTTTTGGAAAGTTTTTTCTGAGAAGGAATCGCAGATTTTACCTCCCATAGAGACTATCATTGTACTATTGAATTTGTCCCTGGAGCGACCTTCCTAAAAGTCGTTTATTTAATATCACTATTCCTGAGAGAAAGGCTTTGGAGGAATACATACAGACAAGCTTGGTCGCCGGTCACATTAGGCCTTCCAAGTCTCCTGTGGCTGTTGGATTTTTTTTTGTTAAAAAAAGGACGGCGGTTTATGTCCTTGTCTGGACTTTCGTGAGATTAATAAAATTACTGTACGCAATCCTTACCCACTGCCATTGATTCCTGATTTGTTTAACCAGTTAGCGGGGGCCAAGTGGTTCTCCAAAATTGATCTTCGGGGGGCATACAATTTGTTGCGCATGAAGGAGGGTGACGAATGGAAGACTGCTTTTAACACTCCTGTGGGTCATTTTGAGAATCTGGTTATGCCTTTTGGCCTTACCAATGCTCCTGCATTTTTTCAGAATCTTATTAATGACATCCTTAGACCTTTGATCTGCAAAAATGTGGTTGTTTATTTGGATGACATTTTGATTTATTCGCCGGATCTGGAGTCTCATTGGCGGAGCGTTCGTGAGGTACTACAGTTATTGATTGACAATTCGCTTTTTGCTAAGCTGGAGAAATGTGAGTTCGCTGTACAGAGAATTAGTTTTTTGGGCTACATTATCTCCAGCGAAGGTTTTGAGATGGACCCGGTGAAAGTTCAAGCTGTGCAGGAATGGCCTAGGCCTATTGGTTTGAAATCGTTACAGAGGTTTTTGGGTTTCGCCAATTATTATAGAAAATTCATTAAAAAATTTTCTATTATTATCAAACCACTGACCGATCTCACCAGGAAAGGTGCTAATGCGGTTCAGTGGACTACTGAGGCCATTGAAGCTTTTGTGTTTCTAAAGGAGAGGTTCAGCTCTGCTCCCATCCTTATGCAGCCTGATGTGACTAAACCGTTTTTGGTTGAGGTTGATGCTTCTTCTGTGGGGGTCGGCGCGGTGTTATCTCAGGAAAACAGGGATGGAGTACATCCCTGTGCCTTTTTTTTTCAAAAAATTTTCTGAGACTGAACTGAATTACGATATTGGTAATAGGGAATTGTTGGCTATTAAACTCGCATTTGAACACTGGCGTTATCTCTTGGAAGGCGCTGAATTTCCCATTCAGGTTTTCACTGATCATAAAAACCTGATCTTTCTTGATGCTGCCAAACGCTTGAATGCCCGTCAGGCTAGGTGGGCACTGTTTTTCTCGCGGTTTAATTTTTCCGTTACTTACATCCCAGGTAATAAGAATGTTAAAGCTGATGCTTTGTCTCGCAGCTTTTCTCCCATGGTCGGTGTTGAGGAGGAGGAGAACATTTTATAAGAAGGGGTTATGATTGCTGCTTTGGACTCTGTGTTGGAAGATGAGATTCTTAAAGCACAGAAGAATGCCCCATCTAACACTCCCCATGGGATGTTGTTTGTGCCTAGGACCTTTAGGAGAGATTTGTTTGTTGAGTGTCATGAGTCTCGGTTGGCAGGTCATCCTGGAATCTCTGAGACCAAGAGACTTGTGGGTCATAGTTTTTGGTGGCCTGGATGGCAGAAGGAAGTCATTAAGTGGGTGCGTCAATGCACTGTGTGTGCTAGATCTAAGTCTTCACATACTCCTGCTGCGGGGTTGCTTTGCCCTCTGGAGGTCCCTAGTGCACCTTGGACACATTTGGCTATAGACTTTATTACTGACCTTCCCCCCTCTGAGGGTTTCACTGTCATCTGGGAGGTCGTGGACCATTTTAGCAAGATGTGTCACTTGGTTCCTTTCATCAAACTGCCCTGCGCTAAGACTCTCGCTAAGGCCTTTGTCAAGGAAATTGTCAGACTACATGGCGTTCCTATTGACATTGTTTCTGATAGGGGACCTCAGTTCGTGGCTTGTTTTTGGCGCGCCTTTTGTGACAAGTTGGGAGTTCATTTGTCGTTTTCATCCGGATATCATCCTGAGTCTAATGGCCAGACAGAAAGGAAAAACCAGGATGTTGAGCAGTTCTTGCGTTGTTTTGTGGCAGACAATCAACAGGGGTGGTCTGAGTTTCTGCCACTTGCTGAATTTGCTCTTAACAACCATACATCCTCTTCTGCTGGTTGCTCGCCTTTTTTTTGTTGTACTGGGAGACATCCGTCGTTTGGGTCATTCTCCAAATTGGTATCGGTCGTGCCTGAAGAGGAGAATTTTTCCGGTGATTTGGAGAGAGTTTGGACGGATGTACGTGGTAATCTTCAGGAGGCTAACAGAAAATCTAAAAGGTACTTTGATAGGAAACGGCAAGAGGTTTTGTTTGCTATTGGTGACATGGTTTGGTTGTCCTCTAAGAATCTGCGGTTGAGTATTCCTTCTAAAAAATTGGGTCCCAAGTTTGTAGGGCCCTTTAAGGTGCTTCAGGTTGTTAACCAATCGGCTGTTAGGTTGGAGGTTCCTACCTCCTGGAAGATTAATCCGGTGTTTCATGTTTCTCTATTGAAAAGAGCTGATGTGTCAGATGGAGACGCCACTGCCACTGTTCCCCCGGTGGTGGAGGACGGGGAATATGAAATTTCCCGCATCCTAAATTCTAGATGGTATAGAGGGAGTTTGCAGTATCTCGTCGCTTGAAAGGGTTTCGGACCCGAGGATAACTCATGGGTGAGGGCGGAGGATGTTTCTGCATCCAGACTTGTCGGACGTTTCACAAAGGTTTCCGGATAAGCCTGGGCCTAGGGGATCCGGAGGATCCTCTTAGAAGGGGGGGGGGTACTGTTAGAACTCTCCTGTTAGGTTTTTTCTATCTTGCTGGTCACATGACCTTTTTTGCCTATTTAATCCTGCTCCGCCCTTCTGGCTTTGTTGGACTTCATTGTAATTTCTACTCTTAAGCTAGCCAGGTGCTTTGTTACCTTACTCTATTAGTTTTGCTTGGTCTTCAGACCTCTATGTTCTATGTTGTTTGTTTGTCTTTTACTGCTACAACTTCTGTTAGGAGGTGTCCATCTTTTCTCCCAGTCCCTAGTTCTTGTAGGGATCCCTCCCTCACATCTATAGGTCTTCGTACAGACTAGCTGAGGACTTTAGCGGGTCTGATTGCAGGATCAGGTTCCCCATTACATCGTAGGGATCTAGCTTAGTTCTATCATAGGGACAGATATCCCTTTCTTCCTTAGTGCTTATAGCAGAACATAACATCTGTCTATTTATTAAGAGCACAGACCTGCCTGCTAAAAGTGCTAGGAACTGCTGTAACGTAGCCCTCAAAAGGGCTGCAATTACAAACTAGGCCCTACTCCCTAAACCTTTCTGTCTAACTAAAAATTTGCTTCCAATTCACTGTTACAATATAGCGCTAACAGCAGCAGCAGTGCCGTCTAACACTCAGCTGCAGCAGTGAGAAAATGGTGGCGACGGGGAAAATGGCTGGGTCTTATAGGGCAAGTACATGTGACATACACAGCCAATGACACATGCCCTTGCTTGTGTGAAAAAAAAGCACTTGCTCCGTGTGTGCGCTGCTGATAGGCTGACAGATTGCACCTCCCACTGGAAATACGGGAAAGAGAAAAAAATTGAGATCTTCATTATTTCTGCAGAGATCCATCCCATGCCCCTCCCCCCGCCCCGCTGTACACTCAAACTGTGTATTAACAGTGATTATCAGCATTACTGTGAAAAATTCCAGTTACGATTTTGGTGCACGAACAGTTATCGAACATAACCTCGAACAGACGGATTTTTTCCAAATCGTTCGGGTTCGTCGAACGGCTCGAACACCGCCCAAAACAGCTCGAATTTGAGATTGGCGAACAGTTCTATTCGAACACCGCTCATCTCTACTCCTTAGTTGCCCTGACTGTGTGTTTTGGGTCATTGTCATGCTGGAAGACCCAGCAATGTCATGCTCTTACTGAAGGAAGGAGGTTGTCAGCCAAACTCTCGAGATACTTGACCCCATCCATCCTCCCTTTAATATGGTGCAGTCCTCCTGTACCCTTTGCAGAAAAGCACCCCTCTCAAGTGTTTCTTGATCTTGAGGTTATACTCATTATTCTTCTTCCTCCAAACATGACGAGTGGAGTTGATACCAAAAAGTTCTATTTTGGTCTCATCTAACCACAAGACCTTCTCCCATGCCTCCTCTGGATCATCCAGATGGTCATTGGCAAACTTCAAACAGGCCTTGACATGTGTTGGTGTGAGCAGGGGAACCTTGCGTGCCCTGCAGGATTTTATTCCATGACAGCATAGTTTGTTACTAACAGTAATGTTTGAGACTGTGGTCTCAGCTCTCTTCAGGTTATTGACCAGGTACTCCCATGTAGTTCTTGGCTGATTCCTGACCTTTCTCAGAATCATTGGTCCCCCACGTGGTGAGATCTTGCATGGAGCGCCAGACCAAGGGAGATTGACAGTCATCTTGGTTCTTCCATTTACTAAAAATTGCGCCAACAGTTGTTGCCTTCTTACCAAGCTGCTTGCCTATTGTCCTGTAGCATATCTGAGCCTTCTGCAGGTCTACAATTATGTCCCTGGTATCCTTAAGGGTATGCCACACTAAACAGCGTCGCTAACGAGATCGCTAAAATACGTCACTATTTAGCGATCTCGTTAGTGACGCTGTTGTGTGTGGCATGTAGCAACGACGTGGCCCCTGCTGTGATCTCGCTGATCGTTCACTAGAGTTCTGGACCGTATTTTGATCGTTGGCGTCCCGCTGGTGAGCCTATATCGCTGTGTCTTCACCTTTTGTGAACGATGTGCGCTGTTTTTTACATCGCAAAGTCGTTAAGGAGATCGCTAACCGCTTATGCGTCGTTAACGAGATCGCTAAGTGTGGCAGCTACTAGCGACATTAAAACGATCACAAAACCGATCGCATTAGTATGCGTCGTTATTGTGATCGTTAGCGGGAGCGTTTAGTGTGGCAGTACCTTTAGACAGCTCTTTGGTCTTGGCCATGGTGGAGAGGTTTGAGTTTGATTGAGTGTGTGGACAGTTGTCTTTTATACAGGTAACAAGTTCAACCAGGTGCAATTAATGCAGATAATGAGTGCAGACTAGGAGGGCTTATTAAAGAAAAACTAACAAGTCTGTGAGAACCAGAATTCTTGCTGCTTGTCAGGTGATCAAATACTTATTTCATGCAATAAAATGCTATTTAATTATTTAAAAGTCATACAATGTGATTTTCCGGCTTTTATTTTAAGATTTTGTCTCTCACAACTGAAGTATACCTATGATAAAAAATACAGACCTTTCCATTCCTTGAAGGTGGGAAAACTTGCAAAATAATCAGTGTATCAAATACTTATTTTCACCACTGTTCATAGCTAAGGGCATGGGTATCATTTTGATGGAATGTGAACAATCACATCAAATCATCAGCTTGAGCATTTATAAAGCCTAGCATTAAGTGTAAAAAGCAAACTAATGTTTTTGATTTGGAAGTGCTGTCTGAATTGTGTCCCACAAATAACACTTTTAGGCTACGTTCCAGCCATGAGCTTTTGGTGAGTTTTTGAAATTGCAGATCTTCTGCACCATTTCTGTACCCATTAAGTAAAATAGGTTACTTGCATTTTTTCAAAAAATACACACCATAAAAAACTCAATAAAAACTCATCATGGGAACATAGTCTTATAAATCATAAGCAACCTTTGCCCCCCAAAAAAAACAAACAAGCAAACAAACAAAAAACAATCACCAGACTGTTTATTTTTTGTGAATCGAGGCAACGTTTCATGTAACATCAGCTAAAAACTGCACAATTGGTTGGCTGATTAAATTTTTTATTTTTTTTTTAAAGTGCAGCTGTCACTTATTTTGGCTTCTATAAGATACGGCCACTGCCTTTCAAGGCTTATCTACAGCATTCTATAAAGCTGTAGATAAGCCGGCGGTCTGACCTGCAAGATAAGAAAAAGAGGTTTTATTATATTCACCCGGGGGTGGTCTTATGCGGTCCGGTCCGATGGGTGTCACAGGTCTGGGTCCGGTGCCTCCCATCTTCTTGCGACCCCGCCCTCCTGCTTGCTTCCTCACTCCCGGCATTGTGCTTCTGCGCAGGTGTACTTCTCTGCCCTGTTGAGGGCAGAGCAAAGTACTGCAGTGCGCAGGCGCCGGCAAAGGTCAGAGAGACCCAGCACCTGCGCACTGCAGTACTTTGCTCTGCCCTCAACAGGGCAGAGAAGTACGCCTGTGCAGAAGCGCGATTCCGGGAGCGAGGAAGCAAGCAGGAGGGCAGCGGCGCAAGAAGATGGGAGGCGCCGGACCCGGACCTGCAACACTCATCGGACCAGATCGCCCCCCCAGGTGAGTATAATAAAACTTATATTTTTTCTCTTGCAGGTCGTACCACAGGCTTATCTACAGCATTATAGAATACTGTAGATAAGCCCTGAAAGGTGGTGGCCACATCTTATAGCGGCCAAAACAGGTGACAGGTTCCCTTTAAACTGTGGCCAAATATATATACATTTGTCAGGCATGACGCATGATGTGCTTTGCTGCCTTTTCACAATATTCCCATTACACTTATTTAATAGATTTCCTCTAAATCAGTCTAATGAAAGGTTTGCATGACTCTTAAGGGTATGCCACACTGAACAATATCGCTAACGGGATCGCTAAAAAACGTCACTATGTAGCGATCCCGTTAGCGATGTTGTTCAGTGCGGCATCTGCCAGCGACGAGCTTCCTGCTGTGATCTCGCTCGTCGCTGGAATCGTTCCGGACCCTATTTTCTCGTCGGCGCTCCCGCTGGGTAAGTATATATCGCTAGTGTGGCACCTTTTCTTAGCGATTTAACGGTACTTTTGTACCGCTAAAGTCGTTAAGAAGATCGCTAACGGCGATAGCGTCGTTAACTATATCGCTAAATGTGGCCGCACTTAGCGATATAGAAACAATCCCGCTAGCGATCGCATTAGTATGCGTCGTTATCGTGATCGCTAGCGGGATTGTTTAGTGTGGCAGTACCTTTAATTTAAATGCCATGAAGTTGAACAGTGGTGTCCTTATCTTGAAAGGTAGGGAAATTCTGATTGAGTGGAGATTATAGGCAACACAGATAAGGAAAAGAAAAGACTGGAGGATAACAAATGTGTGTATCTACCCTGGATTAGTGTGCTCACTGCTACTGAAAGCGTACAATCAAACACACTGGCATCCTGCAACACCCAACAGCCTACTATTTCCTTGGATGCTCTATGATGATCTGTCATTTGCAGACTGTAAGAACAAACTAAAGAATAAGGGAGTGTATCCATCTCTAAAGCTGTACATATTGCACAAATTATATATTTTTATGTTTTTCCTTTCCTATAAATTTTCATTTACCTAAAATTTCTGCAGTTCCCAAAAATACATTAATTCCTTAATAAATCTATTGATATGCAGAAAGATAAGATGCTGTCAAAGGTTTTTGGTAGTAACTTTCTCCTAGTTGAGTTTTTACATGAAAAATCTGTCCTAGAAACAATATTGTTTTTTCCCACACTGTCATAAATATATGTAGCAACTAGCAACTTTAAATGACTACTATGACCAAGAAAGGCTGAAATGTGTATGGCTGTGTCTACGTAATGTTTGCTTTTGGGACAACCAATGGTTGATCAACCTTTTACCAACTTCTATTCAATGTGTGTGATCACCATAGATTAATGAAAATGAATAGTTCAAACTTAAATAATCATCTGTCCAGTGAAATTTAACAATGAACAATCATTGCCATACCATCTGTATCACTATGGCCGGTGCCCCTCCATGCAAGGACAGTGGCATACTCAACGCCATGGCCCCGTGGCGTGATTCCCAGGCAAGCTCCTGCTTTCTATTGTCATGTGCCTGTTGCTGAGAGGCATTTAGGATAATGTGTACACCTGCTGGATGGTTCTCAGCCAATTGCTTGGAGTCATCATATATAAGACTCCCTCTCCCTTAGGGACTGGCAAAGCAGCGAGTTTAACTTTTTGGTAATATGGTGTTCTATCACTGTATTTGTGATGTTCCCTGGTCCCAGTGCGGTCCTGCACATTTTCCACTGGCCCTGGTGTGGGCAGTCCTGTTCCTGAAATCCCCTGGGTCCAGTGCAGCCAGTGCCTGAATGTTATCCCTGGTTCCTGTGCGGCTAGTGTCCTGTTCCCAATGTCCCCTGGTCCCAGTGGGGCCAGTGCCTGAATGTTGTCCCCTGGTCCAGTGAGGCCAGTGTCCTGTTCCTGATGCCCTGGTCCCAGTGGGCCACTGTCTGAACATTGTCCCAGTTCGTATGTGGCAGTACCTGAATCAATATCCTAGAATGGTGTGTCTGAACATAATTCTAGCCTGTGTCAGCGACTATCAGCAGCTGTTAGTACGGGATCTGCCTAGGAGTAGACACCTGATATTACCTACAGCCCTGTCTGTCTCCACCATCGGGTGCTCCAGTGAACACCAGGTAGTCGCTTAGCTATGCCCTTCTTGGGCAGAAAACTAGATCTGAACTGAAAAAGTAAGTTATGTGTATGCAAATGTAAATGCTATTAACACATGACCATTACACAGAAAAACAGGCACAAAAAAACAAATATCCAAAAATGAAATAAAAATCTTTTGCAAAAATGCATGAAGGTAGTAATAATCATAAGGGTATTTAGTAAACATAATTTTGTGGAAAGGTTTTCAATATTAGAGTAGGACTGTCCCACAGAGGGTTGCCTTGACGTGGCGGGATGGCTTGTACATTATTTTGATCAAAATTATGTTTACTAAATACCTTATATTTCATTTTGGATATTTGTTTTTTTGTGCCTGTTTTTCTGTGTAATGGTCATGTGTTAATATGCATTTACATTTTGCATACACATTAACTTACTTTTTCAGTTCAGATCTAGTTTTCTATGTAGTTCATAGTGCATTCCGTGCATTAAGGGTGTGACCGCCCTGTTTTCTGAGTTGAGAAATCCATCCTGTCTGGCCAGAGCTTCAACTGGTGGGTTCAGTCCCTTGCCCTTGTTCACATTTAAGTCACTTGACAAGTGGAAGGTTTTCAATATTAGAGTAGGACTGTCCCACAGAGGGTTGCCTTGACGTGGCGGGATGGCTTGTACATTATTTTGATCAAATTTATGTTTACTAAATACCTTATGATTATTACTACCTTCATGCATTTTTGCAAAAAGATTTTTTATTTCATTTTTGGATATTTGTTTTTTTGTGCCTGTTTTTCTGTGTAATGGTCATGTGTTAATGCATTTACGTTTTGCATACACATTAACTTACTTTTCAGTTCAGATCTAGTTTTCTATGTAGTTCATAGTGCATTCCGTGCATTAAGGGTGTGACCGCCCTGTTTCTGAGTTGAGAAAATCCATCCTGTCTGGCCAGAGCTTCAACTGGTGGGTTCAGTCCCTCTGCCTTGTTCACATTTAAGTCACTTGACAAGTGAAAGGTTTTCAATATTAGAGTAGGACTGTCCCACAGAGGGTTGCCTTGACGTGGCGGGATGGCTTGTACATTATTTTGATCAAAATTATGTTTACTAAATACCCTTATGATTATTACTACCTTCATGCATTTTTGCAAAAAGATTTTTATTTCATTTTTGGATATTTGTTTTTTTGTGCCCTTCTTGGGCAGGCCTGGTCTTGTGGCACAATGGGTCCACGAATCCACGCTCAATACCACTGGGCATAAAACTATCATTGGATGAACTGAATTCAGCGGTAATTGAATTATTCTTGCAACATTCAGATAAAAAGTCTTTCTTTGGTGAAAGAGAATTTTTTGAAAAATACTTATCCTTTACACAGTGTCATTGAACATATAGGGCTAGCGTCAGGCTCACCAGGTGAGTTGGATTCTTTAAGCCCCAGGTCCGGGTGGGAACACAGATCATTCGTGCAGCATGCTGGAAGGCATGTGGACAGCGAGGACTTTGCACATACGGAAATCTCAGAAGCAGCAGGATGATTGAAGTGGGATCCCTCAGGGATGGAAGCACCTAAAACACAGTGCACACAGAATCCCATAACACAGGTGTGTGTCAATAGGTCTCAAATAGGTCTAGGGAGATTATGTCATTCATCCACGCTGGGCAATCTGCAAAACCCGACATGTAACATAGCAAAGAGCAGCAGATCCAGAAGAACAGAAGAATAAGATGGAATAAGCCGCCACCAAAAGTGTCTCGTCACAGCTAATTCCCTCCCCCCACTGAGATGAACCAAATGTTCAGTTGTGTTTGGTTATCCATAGGAATAGCTATTGGATAATCAAGCCATTAAAAATTATATTTGAGCACTAACCCCTATCTTTATAAAAAATGAAAAAAAAAAGGATTCAAAAAACATTTCAATCCACCAGGCCTATCATGACAGCTGTTCGAAATCAATATTCAATAATTATGTAAATTAGTTTCTTTAGTTGGTACATATATGGAACAAAATTTCACCTTATGATGGCCATATGCATGAATATTGGCTAAGGTCATTGATTTCAGAGGGGCCAGTCAACTACAGCATCTTTTGAGTAGTTGACAGTGTCCCAACTATCTGGTGACGTCAGATGCCAAGGTAAAGAAAGAGCAGGCATTCGGATTTTCAACATGTAGGATACTTTTGCTCTATAGTGAGATAAACCACATGTATTTGACCTTGGCTTACGTCTCTCTCAGAATTGAGATCACAAACACAATGAGCCAGCAAAATGTGCATAAAGGGAACAGTCAACGGCTATCTGAATATATGGATTGGAGGGAAGCAAAAGAATTTGCAGGACACTGACCCAGCAACCACATCGGTACCATATTCAAACAAAAGAATACAGCAGCCTCTTTAAGTGCTAGCATGTATGCAAACATTGAATGTATGAAATTTGAACTGCATCACTGCTATATAGAATACACTTAGAAAAATGGAGGTACTTAAATTGTCCAATTCATGAGAGCCCATCAGCCGTGATAAGGCGTCCTTTCTTTCATGGGATCCATTCCTGAACCTAATATTTATTAAAGATGCCTCACTGAGGCTAAAAGACTAAAACGTTAGCGGACAAGTAGGATCTAGCATTAATTAAAGACTTCCTTAGGTGATGGGAGGAGTACCATCAGTACCTTGTGGCTGACATAGAACTGCAACTTCCTACTACTGTTGGCATCCTCGGCACCTCCTCTGATTAGTTGACCCTGACTTCATGACTATGTGTTATGCTTGAGCCCTAAAGGGTATGCCACACTAAACAATATCTCTAACGGGATCGCTAAAAAACGTCACTATTTAGCGATCCCGTTAGCGATATTGTTCAGTGCGGCAGCTTCCAGCGACGAGCTTCCTGCTGTGATCTCGCTCGTCGCTGGATCGTTCCGGACCTATTTCATCGCTGGCGCTCCGCTGGGTAAGTATCTAATCGCTGTGTGGCACCTTTTCTTAGCGATTTAGCGTACTTTTGTACCGCTAAAGTCGTTAAGAGATCGCTAACGGCGATAGCGTCGTTAACTATATCGCTAAATGCGGCAGCATTTAGCGATATAGAACAACCCGCTAGCGATCTCATTAGTATGCAACGCTAACGAGATCGCTAGCGGGATTGTTTAGTGTGGCAGTACCTTAACACTCATGCGGGGAGAATAAACTAGGGGAAATGTTAAACCTGCACAACACAGGTTTGTATACAGACTAGGAAACCCTAACCTGACCCTGATTTGTCCTTGCCTTAATGCGTAGGTTGGCACCTTAAATTTATGCAACAGCAACCCCACTTAGTGTTGGCTGACCCTGAGTGTCCTTAACCACACTCTCAGTTATACACAAAGTGTAACTCAAAACAACAACAACAACAGAAGGAAGTGCACACAGACTGAGGGTGAGACACGTGGCTGAAGATATACACAGTCATCAATGAAAGATGGAAGGAAAAGAAAGGAACCCAAAAAGACCTTTGCTATACGTGAAAACCCCCAGACCCCGAATGTAATAAAATGGGAAAGGAGCTGAGAAGGGGAATACTAAAACAAACTGCAGGAGAAGTAAAAGAAGAAACCTCAGCAAGATAATCCTTTACTGGGGAGCTGGGACTCCAAACATCCATCTGTCGTGGAATATAGACAGCAAAGACTGCATTTGTTAGGAAACTATAAATAACCCCTTCCAAGATGTGATAGGGCAATCCAAAACAAGGAAGTGAAAACACCTGCATAGAAGCAACACAGTAAAGCAAAGACAAGAGCATTATCAGCAGTTGGAAAGATACAACACAGGCTGTGGTCAAACAGAGATGGAAATGGACCTACAACCAGAGCTCACTGGATCGAGTCCCAGAGTCTAGCCATGACACTATGTTATGATGTACGTCGTGCCACAAAATAATGATGTCATAGGGTCTGTTATAAGGCACTCAGGATGCCAGCAGGTAGTACAAAGTTGGCAGTGCTGTTCCCTCTTCCGGCTGCCAAACGGTACCTTCAAATGAATTTGCTCAACTAAATGGATATCTTACGAGTGGAATTGCAGAAAGGTTCAATTTGTGTTCTAAGCATTATTATTACTGTAAAGGACAGTGCCAAAAGGTTTACATGAAACAGATATAAATTATAACTATAGTACCACCGGAGGCATCACTGCGTTATGTATAGTGCAGGGCCAGGGGCGTACATAGAAATCATGGGGCCCCATAGCAAAAGTCTGAATGGGGCCCCCCCAAAAAAAAAACAGGTGCTCTTAACTCCACACACACACACACACACACACCACACACACTGCAGTGCATGCAGGGCCCCCTACACCCTCCACAGTGCGTGCAGCCGGGCCCCCCTCCCTAAAGTGCAAAGTGCAGTCAGAGCCATTGTAAATGTAAAGTGCCAGCACAGTGAGGGGACACATTTAACAAAAAAAATCGACCCCCAGCCAGGCTCACCATCTTGTGTGTGCAGTGGCGTAGCAACTGTTTGTGGGGCCCGGGGCGTCTGAAAAATTTGCCGCCCCTTTGGTCATTGATAATCCTGAAGCATTCACCATTACAACCAAAAAAGGCTCAAAGTAAATACCTTTCACCTGTAAAATCAGCATGGCAAAAATACACACTGCAAAGCAGCAAAACACAGTATGGACTTGTGTTTATGATGTGCTTTATCCTCCTTGGACAAAAAGGACCTCTTTAGGCTTGGCTCACATTTATACAGTGCAGTCTGCTGGACAAATATGTCTGAATTGCAAAAAAAAATGGTATTCAGACGTATATGGAGGCATACACAAACCATAATGGGCAACACGTAGTGTAAAAAAAATGTTCTTCTGACTATGTTTTGCCCTGATCACGTTGTATTGTGGGAAAAAAACATAATTGACCAAAGGTACGCGTTTTTAATGTGGGGTGAAAAAAAGTTTATTCCTCTGGACACCTCCTCACAGAACTGATGCCAAAATGGAGTGGGATGGGACTGTTGACACCAGTAAAACTGGATGGAAAAAAAATGATTCTTTTTAAGTAAAAAAACATATAGAGACAAAGATGGAAGTACGATATGTATCAAATGTACTTGTTTAAATTCGTAGGTTGATGCATGGCATACGTTTTAATGTATACGTCCAACACATTAAGTCTGCAGGCGTATAAATGTGAACCTAGCCTGACAGGGAACATGCTGCATAGTGTGTTCTGATGTAAGAAGTGTGGTACCTAATCTGACAGCAGGTACAAGCAATGCCCATCATTCATGGCATCATATAAGACAGGTAGACGGATGTCATATCTTTGTATATGAAATGATTGGAATATGTAAGCTATGCAAAGTTCCAACATGTGTACAAACTACAAGACACATTTTATCACAGGTAAGGGGACACAGAAATGCCGCACACAATATCTTCCATAACATCTGCAGAACTTCCACTCTCAGGCACCTCATGAGCTCAGCACGCCCCATGTAATTGCTGTCTCCCAGGTGCATGCCTCTGGGGTGAAGGAGCAGAATAAATTAGTAACATTTATTGGCTGCACCATGATTTCCAGGGCATTGCACATTTTTAGTATTGCATGAACATGCATTGTTGCACACCTTGACAGTGAAGTTGGTGGTGGGACATAGACTGGAGGTCTTACCTACAGCTAGGAAGCATCATCCTGCCTGGTGGTGGTACAGGGGTTAAATCACATGAAACCAGCTCTAATGGAA
Source organism: Oophaga sylvatica (assembly GCA_033576555.1). Lineage (NCBI taxonomy): Eukaryota > Metazoa > Chordata > Amphibia > Anura > Dendrobatidae > Oophaga > Oophaga sylvatica. The sequence continues at coordinate 77,590,237 of JARQOD010000008.1, forward strand.
AAGCATTGTGAGGAGTACAGAAGGTGGCTGCAGTGCATGCAGGGCCCCCCTCCTCCACAGTGCCTGCAATCAGGACCCCCTCACTCCCTAAGGTGCAAAGTGCAGCCAGAGGCTAGCCATTGTAAATATAAAGTGCCAGCACAGTGAGGGGACACATTCAACAAAAAAATCCACCCCATACCCCAGCCAGCAGGGCTCACCTTCTTGTGTAGTGTATCTCTCCCTGAGTGAAACTTATGAATGTTTTCTGCTTCCTGTGATGCACGTGTCTCTGGCTGCAGGCTGGCTTTCTTATGCAAATGCAGCCAGAGACTTAAGCCAACTGCTGACCAGGAGACAACAAGGAAAGGGGACCTTCAAGGGGGTTTACAGTGTCCGGCCGTCGCTTATATTTAATTAAAGGAGATAGTACTGTGTCAGCACAGCACAGCTGCCAAACGACAGCGGCCGTCGTGGGCCCCCTCACCTGTCTGGGCCCCATAGCAGCTGCTTAGTCTGCTCTATTCACGGAACGCCACTGTGCAGGGCCTAAGGTGTGGTGCATCACATTTATCTGGGTCTCTTTTTTTGTTTTCCTTGAGTCTTGCTTTTGAGTGCCTGCTCATCGGGCATGGCACTATGATTGCGACTAACCGGTAATACGATCATTACTATCTTATTTCCAAAGTTTATTACATATCAGGATCCTAAAGCAACTTTACTATTACTTTTACTATTAGGTAATAAATATATTAACATGATAAAATAAAAGGCAAAACTTATAAATCTGAAAATGACATCACTCTGCAATTACATAGATAAATTACTTTCCCAATGACTGAAAAACCGGGAATTGTAAATGTTTTTTCTCCAGTAATTTTTTTTTTCAAAAAGTAGATGTAAAGGTTTTTTTTTTCATTTTTTTCAATCAGTGAGATACAGTTTTTAAGCAAGGGCCAGTAAATACGCTCTTCTCGGAAAGCCGTGGAACATTGAATTCCTAGTGTTAATCTTCAATAATTACCATCTGAAAGACTCCAACTGGCCATTCTTTAGAGCAGCCCGAACTGTAAGAGCTATGGCCTAATCATTATAATATACCTGTGAAATAGGCTGAATGCATTAATCTTATTTTCAGAAAAGCACAAGAACTAAATAAATATGATAACAAAAAAACGGCTTTGTGTAGAGCTGGGATATTAAATAGAATTATTATACAAGTATGGGATAAACAATTAGGATTTTTGCAGTGTATGGGAGATATTTACATAAAATCCTTCTTATGAGAAAATTTGTACTTTGTATGTAAATGGATTTGGAGTCTAATTTAAAATGTACGTAGAAATGAAACACTTTCCTATAAATGGCGATATAATTTTTTGTATACTTGTCTATTGAAGGATTGTACTTTTGAATGAACCTAAAGACAAAACCCACATTGACATCTGTATGACATTGGAAATAAGCCTTTGAATTATGTACTAATAAATGGAAAAAAACACAGCAAAAAGAATATTGAACTTTTCACTTTTTGGCAATTTTGGTTTTTCAGTTACTTCCCGTGACAGCTCATTGTAATCTACGGTAATTTATGGCAAGGTTATAGATTATGTCAGTGTGCGATAGGTTTCAGTAAAGTGGCTGCCATAGGATTTGTGAAAATGATACAAGCGCTAGAAGACAGTGATCTACATCAACAAGAGGTAATGTAACAAAGTGATCACGTGTTTCGGCACTCAAACAGTGTCCAATAAGGTCATGTTATGAAATGCATCAAAGCTTCCAAAATATTTTTTATTTCACTCATCCTGATACTCTGTGCATCGTCTATTCTTCATGCTTGATCAAACTCCAAGTTGGAGCCACAATTGGTCAATGTGACCAATATCTTCCAAGAGGAATACGGTATGTGTATATTTTTGGATCACATTATGATCGACAATCATGAATTATTTTGTATATCTGTCCTATAATAGATGTAAGAGTAGAGGCAAGAAGGTATGTTGTAATGTAACCCAGGAGTAGAAATCATGGTTCCCTTTCACTTGGGGGCCCTCTTTATTTTATGAAGGCCTTTTTCAGGAAAATATTATTTTGACCAGGCAGCACATTGGCTCAGTGCTGAAGTCTTGGGTTCCCAAGAACAACATCTGCAAGGAGTTTGTATGCTCTCCATGGGTTTGTGTGGGTTTCCTCCAGGTTCTCTGGTTTCCCCCACATTCAAAGACATACTGATAAGGGACAGTGATGATGTTGTCGGTAAAGAGCCCTGGAATATGATGACGCTATATATTGAGTAAAATAAATAGATGTTCATGAATCTATACTCTGTCAGCTCAGCAATCACTGGAAATTTTTGGAAACACCGTTTTTTTCTTTCACATATAAAAAAAAGTTTTTAATAATATCCTAAAATGTAATTAATATGTTTACATGGTTCCTTGATGTCACAAGCTCTGGCATTCAATGGTACAAGTAACGTAAACAAGGGAAATCTTATTATTAGTTATCGAAATTAATTAACTGCTTGATCACAGAAATGAACAAAAAAAGCTACAATATAATTTATATCACTTGAAATGGTCACCTTTGGGAACTTTATAGAGATTCACACAATTCTTCTTCAGTAGTTATATTGGTACACCCCCATGGCTTTTTGGAAAGTATGTAACATAGTAACATAGTACATAGTTATTAAGGTTGAAGGAAGACTTTAAGTCCATCTAGTTCAACCCATATCCTATCCTAACCTGCCCTAACATGTTGATCCAGAGGAAGGCAAAAAAAACCCAAGTGGCAAACAGTAAGCTTCACATTGGGGAAAAAAATTCCTTCCCGACTCCACATACGGCAATCAGACTAGCTCCCTGGATCAACGCAGTATCTAGGAAACTAGTGAATATAGCCTGTAATATTATACTTCTCAAGAAAGGCATCCAGTCCCTTCTTAAATTTTAGTAAGGAATCACTCATTACAACATTAGACGGTAGAGAGTTCCATAGTCTCACTGCTCTTACAGTAAAGAATCTGCGTCTGTGATTATGGCTAAACCTTCTTTCCTCCAGACGTAGAGGATGCCCCCTTGTCCCCGTCACAGGTCTAAGAGTAAAAAGATCATTAGAAAGGTCTTTGTACTGTCCCCTCATATATTTATACATTGTAATAAGATCACCCCTAAGCCTTCGTTTTTCCAAACTAAATAACCCCAAGTGTAATAACCTGTCTTGGTATTGCAGACCCCCCAGTTCTCTAATAACCTTGGTCGCTCTTCTCTGCACCCGCTCCAGTTCAGCTATGTCTTTCTTATACACCGGAGACCAGAACTGCACACAGTATTCTAAGTGTGGTCGCACCAGTGACTTGTATAGAGGTAAAATTATGTTCTCCTCATGAGCATCTATCCTCTTTTAATGCATCCCATTATTTTATTTGCCTTGGCAGCAGCTGCCTGACATTGGCCACTAAATGTGAGTTTGTCGTCCACCCATACACCCAGGTCTTTTTCAGTGACAGTTTTGCCCAGTGTTTTACAATTAAGCACATAATTATACATCTTATTTGTTCTACCCAAGTGCATGACCTTACATTTATCCCATTAAAGCTCATTTGCCATTTATCAGCCCAAGCTTCTAGTTTACATAAATCCTCCTGTAATATAAAATTATCCTCCTCTGTATAGTAGTTTTTTAGTCTCTCCCTTGGGCTGTTATGATAATAATTGTGTGACTTTAGGTCATTGTTAGTTATAAAAATGAATTCATAAAGTTTCCCATTAAATACTGGTTATAAGGTTTTTCTTAAAGGGGTTGTTTTGCTATCATAGATGGATACAAATTTGAAGTAGTTGTGAAAATATACAACTTTGCAATTTGCTTTTTCATTTTAAAGTTTACTGCCATTGCCTAGGTTTTTTGTGACCCTGTAGTCTATACGCTGTGGGCAGTTGAATATGCAAGGAGCGCAGCACTTACAAGCTCTTTTCTCAAGAGCTGGTAAGCACTGCTCTAAAGCTGGTTTGGATCTCTGATTCCGGCCATCTGTAGTGTCCCTGCTCAACCCATGACTGAGGAAACAAACCTGCCCCCCTGTGTATCATCAATGAGTGCACAATTCTGGCCAGTGACATAATGATGCTGATGATCCGAAAGGTCAATCAGGAGTGTACCTCCCCTTCCTATCCCCTGAGGGGAGCAGAACGCTTTTAAAGGTTGAACAATAGACAACCAATTTATAGAACATCAGTGATACTTCCTACAGCATACTACTAGGTCACATTCAAGGGGTCTGTCCAGGTTTTGGACAAAGTGTGTGCACACTGTCATGATGCCCTGGTATTCTGGTGCGAGCGGGTGTTCACATGGGCACATGTATGTGATTTGCATATTGGCAGTCACGTGCCTACTAGACTCGTTCTGCTTTTCTCAATGGAAGTGTATTGACAGACGGCAGATGACACTGACTACCATGGAGAATACTGGGAAATCGTGACATAGCTGCAGATGTTTGCCCTAAGCTCGGAAAACTCTTTGATATGCAAGTCACAGATGTAGCACAGATGAGCTTGCCAATTGGCACACCTTACAATTATTTAGGATGTGCTTTCTGTGGTTTTACATAGGACTGCAGATAAGCCTTCTCCATGTTAACTTAGAGCATGATTACTAATGTAAAGTGTTAATGACAAATTAACATCTGTTTGACGAGTGGATAATCACGGGGCTGAAGTTTCGGAAACAGAGCAATAACCTGCTTTTCTGCCCTATATCTATTTAAAACTCCAAAGCGCTGCAGTCCGTGTGCTGCACGTTGAACAGCTGCTGCTGTCCAGGCTATCCCACGATTCCCAAGCTATGAGGATTGACAAGGCAATGATAAACTAATGTGCCCCCTCAGCTCTGTGCGCTCCCTATTGTTCAAGCAGCTGAGACCCTCTGCTGCTATTTGCTTTCTCCCACATGCATTATTCAACAGCACAGGAAAGGCCAGGAACCTCTTTGATTCAGGAATTTTGTAAAAAAATAATCAATTTTCAGTTTTAAGCGCCAAACACACACAGCCTGTTATCCTGCAAAGGAGCCTTGGAGAAGAGCTGGAGAGACACGTGACATTAGTGGATTTCATGTGGCGTGGAGTTTATGGAGAATGACGTCTACATCAAGGGAAATTGTTTTTTAAGCCTTTAGGAAATGTTTTAAAGAAACGTTTTAATTTTCTTTCCTAATGTGAAGATGACAGCAGAGAAATGTTTCTAATGATTTGATATTCAGACACCTAATATACAGTAAGCTGACTTTTGATAACTGAATTATTATATTTATAGAGAGAGGAGAACAGGCAGTATCAATGCAAAAGTGATATAATATGCGACTATTGAGCTTACAACCTAGCCTTTCCTAAGCATGTAGGATAGTGACTCTATACCTAATATTTATTTATTATGCTTTGCTCATACAGCGCAGTGATCACTGTCCACATTGGGACTCACAATCTAGATTCCCTATCAGTATGTCTTTGGAGTTTGGGAGGAAACCAGAGATCCTGGAGGAAACCAGGGGGAAAACATGCAAACTCCTTGCAGATGGGATGGGATTTGAAGGAACAGTGCTAATCATTGAGCCATCATGCTGCCCTTACCGTGACATCACTAAGATGACGGCAGTCTGAAATTTATCTCATGGAATGGTAAAGTGCCTGAGATCCACATCTATAAAAGTCAGCCTTGGTAATGAGGAACGGTTCACAGTGTGTGGAGTAGGTTCAGGAACTGAGCCTGCTCCGCTTGCGGTAAATGTTACACAATCTGCATCTTTCTCTAACAGCAGCAGATGATCTCCAAATGATGCTGTTAACCATTTAAATGAAATTATCAATCTCTGACACTGGCACGTAAATCAAGCAGTCGCTGTTGAGAATTAGCAAAAAGGGGAGAATCTCATATTTACATCCCTCTCTTACAAAACATAAAACTTAATTTTTAATGTTAGTCTAAATCTAAAATGCATGCAGGGCATTATTAAAATATTGTCCCTAATTGGTCTACAATTTATTCATTTTAAGGTTACTACCACCTATATAAATTCAATTGATTGCACCCTGGGGTGCCATCACTTATGTAGCAGAATAGGACAAGCAATATTATAGCACATGTCCCCCTAACATGTTTCACCGCATGTGTGGCATCATCAGGGGATGGGACAATGTAATGAATGCACGCACTGGCTCCCACTGTCTCTCCATTACTCGATGGTGAGATACCAATGGATTGCCTTGGCAGTTGGGTGCCTGATGAAGGTTTGCTTATTTAGGTTTTGTTTTTATGGCTTTCTATCTGCAGTAAAAGTGACCTGGCAGTAGGATTTTCCAGGTTAGTGCAATCATGGCATTACCAAACCTGCAAAGTTTTCTTTTTAATTTAAATAGGGAACAAGAGCTCTATGGCGACTTGGTTTTTGCCTGGCAAGCTGAAGTTTGTAATGATACCTTTTTGGGGGAAAAATGATATTTTGTTTTATTTCTATAAAGAAAATTTTGAGCCATTGCGGTGGCCGAAAAGACACTATGTTGTCGTTTTGATTTTTTTTCTCTTTATGGTGTTTATCTATGAGGCTGATCAAATTTTATATGTTGATAGCTTAGACTTTTATGGACGCAGTAATATCACATATGTATTTTTTTTCCTTTCTTTATTTTTAATGGAAAGAAAAGAGAAGTGTGAATAGCACAGTCATTGTCTGTGTAGCACAGGAGTCTCTGACCTCTGCCCTTCATCCCTGGCAGAAACGCCAGTGTACTCACCACCGCACCCCCCCATCCTGCTCTTTCTCTTTCTTCATGTAAAGGTCCCCGAGCACTGTATTTAAGGCGCATGCACACTTCCCCTCACTTAAAGGGGCTGCCCGCGTCCTCATAAAAATGTCCCCAGCCAAGGCACCTCCTCCAACACTGAGGTGCCTGTGCAACATTGTAAGTTTGTTCCTAAACACTCTTGCTTGTTCTCAGGTACCAGTGCTTGTATTCCTGTATACCTGCCTGTCTATCAGCCGTTCCTGCCCACCTGTCTATCAGCCGATCCAGCCGATCCAGTCTGCACCTACCAGTTCTCATCTCTATGTCAGCTGGTCCTGCCGCACCTGGCAGTGCTCATCTGTACATCAGCCGGTCCAGTCTGCATCTATGACTCTTACAGCGCCTGCCTGTATCCACTATACCTTCCTTCGGGTGATTACAGCTACACATCCCTAGGGGGTCACCTGCCATCTACCCAAGGTCATTCCTGGTGTAGCACTTGGTCCACCTCCTTTGTTTGTCCTCAGTTCACGGTATCATATGCCGCTGTGTATCTGAGGTCAGAAAGAGTGAAGCTCTCAGTTATGCCCCTCCATGCTTTCCTTGGGCCCAGCACCCATCCCGTTACAGTTTGCATAGGCAATGGAATGCGCTGGCTCCCAGACTTCCCTTTTCTCAGACCTGTACATGGAGGTCTCCAGAATAAGCAGCAGGATAAAATCCTCTCCTTCCTATGGACTGTAACCACCCAACTGGATGCATTGACAACTCCGGCAGCACCTGCACGTAGTCAAGCTGCAACCAACTCGGCTGTGATCCAACAGCCTGCAAGCTGTTTGCCTGGTTCCGTACCCCATCTGTCTGCATCCCCATGCTATGGAGGGGTTTATTAAAAAGTGCACACTGCATTTTGAACTCCTGGATCATCAGTTCATCTGGGGCCAAAGTAGCTTTCATCATGTCCCATCTCACGGGTGATGTTTTGGCTTGGCTCAATTCCCTTTGGGAGAAAGGGGATTCCCTTGTATTGAATCTCCAGTCCTTCATAGAGACCTTCAGGAAGATTTTCGATGAGCCTGGATATGCGACCACAGCGGCCTTTTCTCTACTCAGTCTGTATCATGGAAAGTCACAGTGGGCCAATACGCTGTACGTTTCCTCACAATCTCGTCTGAACTCGCCTGAAATAACGAAGCTCTGGTGGCCACCTTCTGGGAGTCCTTTTTAGGGAAATCAAAGAGGAGCTGGTTGGTTCCGACACACCTTCCTCATTGGATGACCTGATGTCTCTAGCTACCCGTGAAAGAAGACCCTTACGCCTTGCACCTACTTTTCAAAGACTGGTCATACAGCAAGTCTCAGCCTAAGCATCCTTTCCAAAGACTATGCAAGTGGACCTGGTGATGATGGTCAAGAATCGCCAGGAGGTGCTTTTATTGTAGCAGTTCGAGCATGTCATCCGCTCCTGTCCAAAGAGTCTGAGAAACTCCAGAGCCTAGGGTCTGTTGGAGAGGCAAGAATTACAGCTCTTCATCACTGTCTCTAACAGTAGCTGTTTCCTGTGTTGTTGAATCAGCCTACCTGGACTCTGGGTCTGCAGGTAATTTCATCCAACAGGCCCTTAGAGAACGTTTTAAGATCCAGGTCCAACGTCTACAGGATTCGTTGGTGGTTTCATCTGTGGATGGAAGACAGCTCTCCAAGACCATCCTTTCCATCACCGAACCAGTGGAACTCCGGGTAGGAATGCTGAACTCAGAAAAGATTCCCTTTAATGTGCTGTCCGGTTTTTCTAGCCCTCTGCTTCTAGGTCTGCCATGGCTGCAAAGACACAAGCCAGTCTTGGACTGGAGGTCTGGAGAAGTACTCCGCTGGGGTCAAGACTCAACAGAGCTGCCTTGCTCCCATTCATCCTGTCTGGCCTCAAACTTCTCCCTCTAATTTGCCTGATTTGCCCGCGGCATATTGGACGTGTCTTTGATAAGAATGAGGCTGAGACTTTGCCACCTGATAGGCCATATGACTGTCTGATTGACCTTCTCCTGGCACATCTCCTCCACGAGGCCGAATCTGTCAGGGACACCGCACTGCACTTGCTCACTGAGTCAGTGCGTGTGTCTTGAGTGAACAAACTATGCCCAAAGATACCTGTAGCAGAGCCCAGCAGAGATGACGTGTGTTTCTCAGTAACAGGACCTTCCACATGTGACTGCTAGTGGGCGGAGCCGGCCACACATCTCTCAGAGTCAGCAGTAGCAGATAGAGAATGCTTCAGACCAAAGGACCTGCGGGCACGTGGCTGCTAGTGGGCGTGGCTTAAGCTGCAGAGAGCTATGAGGTGAAGGAAAACTCCTAGAAGGGTAACTACGGGACACAGTTACCAAGGGGCATATACCGAACGGATAATCAGAACGTAGCCAAGGGGTCATACACATAGAGGGCGACGAAGTACAAGAGGAGAGGCAGAGCGGAGTCAGAACGTAGCCAAGGGTCATACACGTAGAGGGCAGCAGAGTACAAAAGGGACAGGCAAAACTCGAAACAGGGACACAGCCAAATCAGAACCAGACAGACAGAAGTGCCAGCA
>JARQOD010000008.1:77599689-77673413 GCA_033576555.1 Oophaga sylvatica
CAGCATTCAGTTTTAATTTTCACATATTTTACTTTTTTATGTTTTAGTGGGTCACATTACCTATATTTTTTCGGGCAATTGTTAAAATTTGATGTGGTCCCAATTGGATATTGTGATTGTATGCTAATTAATATTGAAGCTGGTTCTTTATTGGGTTAGTGGGTTTGTGTTGCATTGTATTGTATGTATGTGATTAATGTATGAGTTAGTACATTTTTAAGTATGTTTGTATGTGCTACATTGTAAACGGTTATTGTGACTATACATTAATAGACAGGTTTAGTAGTTTTTCTAATTAGGTCTATAAATTTTCACAGATGTTTTCAATGCATTTTTTCATATATCTTTATATACACATCTTTTTTTCACTACTTACATGCACTTTATTTATGCACTTTATAATATTTATACTTATGAAAGAAAGAAAAATCCTTTTATACATTTTTACTCTTTCACTTTATTACACTAACACATATATTTTATTGTTTTTCATTTATATGCGTTTTTTTTATAAATTTTTATCATTATCACCATTTCCTTATTGATGGGTTGTGTTTTTATATGTTTCAATGTTGCCACATGGATATTGATGCTGATGTGTTTCCTTTTCAAATATGCCTGCAAGGACGCTGTGTGCTTCCTTGCGCATGTATTGCTTTGATAAAATGCATCACTCACTTACATTTATCCAATTGTGTTTTTATTATCAATTTTTCTTGTTAGTACTGCTTCCCTCCCAATCAATTGCAGTTTTTTATATGCTTTCCTTATAGATATTAATACCGCAGTGTTCCACTTTTCAAAAATGACTGCAAGGACGCTGTGCACCGCTCTGTGAGTTCGCCTGCACCTCCCATTCTTCCATTAGTTGCAGGACTGGTGCGTCATGGACTGCGACCACTGTCGCACTCAGTGATGCTCTCCCTGTCTTCTGATGTGTGGGATGATCAAGTGCCTGCGTGAGTAGTGGCGCCATGTAATATGGCATGTCTTGATTGTAAATTGTGTCAGCTGTGCATGCCCTATATATATCTGCCCACATCCTCTCCACTTCAGTCCCTGACAAAGCAACAGTGAAACCCGCGTTGGAGTGATGTGAGAGGGCAGTGGTGTGCCTATTGGGTTGGAATCTATGACATTTATATCGTATTGATTAATATGAATATTAGATCTGGTTTTATTGCAATAGCTTGCTATGTGATCATGATTCATTGAGATTGCTGTCAATTTAGACTTCAGCTAATAATTTCTTAGATTTTTCTTGAGCACATTATATATTTCCACTTGGATATTATATTATTAATTGTATAATAGTGAAGATCACTGCACTATGCGCATTTTTCATTATTTAAAGAATTACTATATTATTCTGTATTTGTAGCAGCCTGACAGTGAATATTTTTCATAAATACATCTCCTGATCTCTCTGTGATACATATTATTGAGTATTGATTTCCCCTCATGCTAGTTCATCTTGCATACCCTGTTCCCTTGTTTATCTTTTCTGTAATCATGCTTTTATCATTTTTTGTTACATACCAATAAAGTCATTATATGATGTTCTTTTGCATAACCCGGGCCAACGCAGTGCAAATCATGCTTGCAGAGTGGGCACAGATGAAGGACCCATCAGCACCCATCAGCACAAGTTCAAAATGGCTACTAAGATTGTTAGTGCTGACTATGCTATCATCAACATCACTATTCCAGTCATCTACACTTCATATTGTTAGGATTACAAATAGTGGTGACTACTGGGTTGCCACTCTGTTAGATCCATGGTATAAGAGTAAATTTTTCCACTGTTCAGCGAACATGTTTGGTGAACATCGGGACGTTCATCGAACCGAACCTTGAAAGGTTAGCTCACCTCTACTTTTAAGACAGGACTCTTGTCTTTTATAGACCCCAAACATGAATGTAAAAAATGTTGCATTGAAGCCAACGAAATCAGTTGTGCCATCACTTTCCATAAAACTTTTACATAAAGAGCCTGAGAGAACTGAGCCTTAGACAGGTTTTCTCAACATCATAAATTGTTCAAATTGCAAAGTAATTGTTACATTTTTCATTTACCATTGTGTACTTTATCTTTGTAAACCCTTTCTGATAAAGCCAATACTGAATGTGAGTCACTAATATTTCAGGCTCTGAGATTGGTGCCACCACAATCCCTGGAAAATGACTCAAATGGACACTACCAAGACTGATCAATTTATTTTAATTTGAACAAATATGACCAAATTGAAATAATGGCATACATTTTTCAATTCGGAATTCAGGGGACATACTGGCTCTCATTGAAGAGACTCAACTGTGTATGAAAAATGTTTTCAAGGCAATGCTCCAAGGAAGCAAATATGCAAAGAAGCTTATACATAGTTTTGTCTCTTCAATGAGAGTCGGTATTCCCGCTGAAATCTGTTTTATAAGAGATGAGTGTATCAAAATTTGAATTTGCCTGTCACAATTTTGTTTCAAGGGAAATTCAATTCACTGAGTTATTCTTGCAAATTTCATGTCCCTTATTATGCTTTGTGGTCTCTCTAGACACCAGAGCATAACAAGTGTAATATGTAAAAATGTTTAAAAAAATCCTTAAATTTACCTTTGCGCTCACCTCTCTGGCCCCTCCGCTACTCATTTCAAGCTTTCATGAGTTACTATATCACTTTGTACCCCATGACCTTCCATGCATATGCAGAGATCCCACAGGGACCTCATAAAAGATGGAAGTCCCAAAGATTCCAGCGCAAGTGGCAAAGGATCAGAAGATGTTTTGAGGACCACACAGCAGTAAGTAGTGGAATGCCGAAGAAGTGAGTGGTATGGTGAATATAAGAATTTTTTTTAGCTTTTAACATTTTCATGGCTGTTTATGGGTCAGAAAAATAGTGGCCAGTGGCCACAATTTTGCTTAATCTACAAATGAAAATTTCTGCATTATGGCAAATGTGGATTTTTGTAAAATTTGAGTATAATTCAATTCCACCTGAATTTATTAGCTTACCTCTACAAAAACCCGAAAAAAGTGCTGTCTATTGGTCTCTAGTTTTTCTAGTATGCGCTATTTTCTATTCAAAACTCAAAGTAAGATGATTGGTTTAATTTAGAAAATTGGAGAAATGGGATGGAATATGCAGTGTATACATAGATTGGTCAAAAATTTGGTAAATATGGTGGGGGCCTATGTTCTGTTCATTCAAACCACCATACACCTTGTTAACAATTCAACCTGCTTCCATTAATGTCCCAGATTTGTTGCAATTGGTTAGTGTTAAGAGAATGGACTGTTAGTTGCTGTATACATAGATTACTCAAGATATAACTGAGGTGTAATCATACAGATGTCTGGTGAATGTAGTCCATTTATCACATTGCAGAGACGATTAAAGTCCATACATGTCTTCTGAACTAATCAGCGAATGCTGGATCGAGTCCCAGTGGTTCAGACACTTGAATACAGAGTCCTCTTTGTGATGGTGAAGCCAAAAATGGCAGTTTCCCCTCACTGTTTCTATCGTTCTTTCAAATAATGTATTTAAAAACTTGTGCACGCATAAGCTTCCTTTTAATGAGTGAGTCCCTTTCTGCCAGCACACTCCAGCGTCCAAAGACAACAAGGGCTCCGTTATTGGAAAACATTTTTAACACGTTCCATTTGTCAGTCAAGTTAAAGATGGCCTCAATAGGCAAATTTCAGTGATATCTTTGTAATTTTCGAGATAACAAAAGGAAACAAAATTTATATCAGCATATGAATACAGAGCAATGCATAAATAAGTAAAAACAATATATAGACAAGAGTGTCTACTTTGGCTCGTTTGAAAGAAACCTTTAACCCCTTAACCCCTGAGCATTTTTCGGGTTTGCGTTTTCGTTTTTCACTCCACTTCTTCCCAGAGCCATAACTTTTTTATTTTTCATTCAATATGGCAATTTGATGGCTTGTTTTTTGCCTTCTCAGCCTTCTGATCGGCGTCCCCGTGATGTAATAGCGGGGCCCAATCTCTGCCATGATGACCCGGGGTCGTCATGACAACCCCCCGATCATCCAGCTTCGGAAAGTCTCTGAGACCATGCTCACAGCATGGTCTCAGCAGCTTTCAGCATAGGGTATAATACATTATAATACATTGCAATGCTGGAGCATTGCAATGTATTATACCTGCAATGAAAGTGAAAAAGTGAAAATCCCATAAAGGGAAAAGGTAAAAAAACATTTTTTAAAAAAATATGTAAAAAAAAAAAAAAAAAAAAAAATCCCTATAACTACAATTTTTATGTAAAAAATAAAATACCGTATATACTCGTGTATAAGCCGAGATTTTCAGCACCTTTTTTTGTGCTGAAAATGCCCCCTCGGCTTATACACGAGTCGTAGGGCAGAAACCAGCGGGGGAGGAGATGCGGTGGCAGGAGCCGGTGGCTGGGACATCATACTCACCCTCCCCGTGCCATCGCTGAACGTCCCTGCAATCCTGCGTTCTCCCCGGCTTCCTGCAGCTCTCCCTGGCTTCCTGCAGCTCTCCAGCGCTGAGCGGTGACGTAATACCCGCTCATTAAGGTCATGTAATATGGACGCGACGCCACTCCCATGTGCGTGGCCTCCATATTCATGGCCTTAATGAGCGGTATTACGTCACCGCTCAGCGCTGGAGAGCTGCAGGAAGCCGAGGAGAGCTGCAGGAAGCCGGGGAGAACGCAGGATTGCCGGCCGGGACGTTCAGCGATGGCACGGGGAGGGTGAGTATGATAGAGGAGGATGGGGGGAGCATGGAGGAGGACAAGGAGCATGGAGCAGGACGGGGGGGAGGACGGAGAGCACGGAGCAGAACGGGGAGGACGGAGAGCATGGAGCAGAACAGGGGGAGGACGGAGAGCACGGAGAAGAACGGGGGGAGGACGGAGAGCACGGAGCAGAACGGGGGAGGACGGAGAGCACGGAGCAGGACGGGGGGAGGACGGAGAGCACGGAGCAGAACGGGGGGAGGACGGAGAGCACGGAGCAGGACGGGGGGAGGACGGAGAGCACGGAGCAGGATGGGGGTGGGCACAGAGGAGAATGGGGAGTGCAGAGCTGGATGGGGGAGCATGGAGCAGGACGGGGGAGGATGGAAAGCACAGAGCAGGACAGGATAATGGAGCAGGAGGAGGGGAGCACAGAGGAGAATGGGGGCTCACAGAGCTGGATGTGGGAGCACAGAGCAGGACGGCAACTTATACATCCGGCTTATATGCGAGTCAATAAGTTTTCCAAGTTTTTTGTGGCAAAATTAGGGGGGTCGGCTTATACACGGGTCGGCTTATACATGAGTATATACGGTAAACAAAAAATGCACATGTTTGGTATTGCCGCATCCATAAAAATCCCAGCTATAAAAGTGTCACCCTAGTTAACCCCTTCAGTGAACGACGTAAAAAAAAACACAAAAAAGTAGCAAATTATACTTTGGAAAAAGTGGAATAAAACACAATCAAAAAAACTAATGGTAATAAAAATCATATCACTGAAAGCGCCATCTTGTCCCGCAAAACACAAGTCACCATACAGCTCAATCAGTGGAAAATAAAAAAGTTATAGCTCTCAGAATAAAGTGATGCAAAAATAATTATTTTTTTCTATAAAAGTTTTAATTGTGTGAAACATAACATAAAAACATAACAAAAACTATATAAATGAGGTATCGCTGTAATCGTAGTGACCCGAAGAATAAAGCTGCCTTATCAATTTTACCACACGCAGAACAGAGGAAAAAAAAAACAATTCCTGAACTGCTGGTTTTTGTTCATTTGCGGCCACAAAAATCGGAATAGAAAGTGATCAAAAAACCTCATGTGCCTGAAAATGGTACCAATAAAAACGTCAGCTCGTTATGCAAAAAACAAGCCCTCATATGACTGTGGGCCAAAATATGGAAAAATTCTAGCTCTCAAAATACGGTGATGCAAAACCTTCTTACAAAAAATTCTTGCAAAAAAAGCGTCTTTTAGTGTGTGACAGGAGCTAAACATAAAAAAGGATTTAAATCTGGTATCGCTGTAATCGCTCCGACCCGAAGAATAAAGTCGCCTAATCACTAATACAGCACGAGGAACGGCATAAAAATTAAAACCAATTCTTCATCTGCTGCGGATTTGTTCATTCTGCCGCCCAAAGATTGCAGTAAGGCGATCACAGTGGTTTACCCCCACATGTGGGATATCAGCGTACTCAGGACAAATTGCACAGCAGCTTTGGAGGTCCAATTTAATTTGTGAAAATAAAAATTTGGGGCAAAATGATCATTTTTGTGAAAAAAAATATGATTTTATTTTCACGGCTCTACGTTATAAACTTCTGTGAAGCACTTGAGGGTTCCACGTCCTCATCACACTTCTAGATAAGCTCCTTGGGGGTCTAGTTTTCAAAACGGGGTCACTTGTGGGAGGTTTCTACTGTTTAGGCACATCAGGCGCTCTGCAAATGGAACATGACTCATGCAGACCATTTAATCAAAGTCTGCATTCCAAAATGGCGCTCCTTCCCTTCCAAGCTCTGCCATGCGCCCAAACAGTGGTTCCACCCAACATGTGAGGTATCAGCATACTCAAGAAAAATTGCACAACAATTTTTGTGGTCCTATTTCTGCTGTTACTCTTGTGAAAATAAACATTTGGGGGCAAAAAGATAATTTCTTTGAAAAAAATATGATTTTTTAATTTTACGGCTCTACGTTATAAACTTCTGTGAAGCCCTCGGGGGTTCAAAGTGCTCACCACACATCTAGATAAGTTCCTTGGGGGGTCTAGTTTCCAAAATGGGGTCACTTATGGGGGGTTTCCTCTGTTTAGGTACATCAGGGGCTCTCCAAACGCGACATGGCGTCCGCTCTCGATTCCAGTCAATTTCACATTCAAAACCTCTCAAATGATGCTCCTTCCCTTCTGAGCACTGCCATGTGCCTAAATATTGGTTTTCCTCCACACATGGGGTATCGGTGTACTCATGAGAAATTGCATAACAAATATTGTGGTTTATTTTCTCCTGATACCCTTGACAAAATAAAAAAAATTGTGTCCTAAGTAAAAATTTTGGGAAAAAGGTTAAATGTTCATTTTTTCCTTCCACATTGCTTCAATTCTTGTGAATTACCTAAAGGGTTAATAAACTTCTTGAATGTGGTTTTGAACACCTTGAGGGTGCAGTTTTTAGAATGATGTCACTTTTGGGTATTTTCTGCCATATAGACCCCTCAAAGTGACTTCAAATGTGAGGTGGTCCCTAAAAAAATGGCTTTGTAAATTCTTGAGATGTCTAGCATGAACTGCGTGCTTGAGATCTCCCCAGAGAGGTTCAAAGATATTGAGGTCAGGAGACTTAGATGGCCACTACAGAACCTTCACTTTGTTCTGCTGTAGCCAATGACAAGTCGACTTGGCATTGTGTTTTGGATTGTTGTCATGTTGGAACGTCCAAGTACATCCCATGCGCAGCTTCCGGGCTGATGATTGCAAATTTGCCTTCAGTAGTTGCTGATAACATGCTGAATTCATCTTTCCTTCAACTTTGACCAAGTTTTCTGTGCCTTTGTAGCTCACACATCCCCATTACATCAGCAATCCACCTCCGTGCTTTATAGTAGGAATGGTGTTCCTTTCAGCATAGGCCTTGTTGACCTCTCTCCAAATGTAACATTTGTGGTTGTGGTCAAAAAGTTAAACTTTGGTCTCATCACTCCAAATTACCTTGTTCCAGAAGTTTTGAGGCTTGTCTCTGTGCTGTTTTGCGCATTGTAGGTGAGATACTTTGTGGCATTTAAGCAGTAATGGCTTTCTTCTGGCGACTCGACCATGCAGCCCTTTTTCTTCAAGTGCCTCCTTATTGTGCATTTTGAAACAGCCACACCACTAGTTTTCAGAGAGTCCAGTATTTCAGCTGATGTTATTTGTGGGTTTTTCTTTGCATCCGGAACGATTTTACCAGTATTTGTCACAGGTCACAGGTGAGAATATTACCTTTAGCAACCTTTCAAACCCTTTGTGTCAACTTTTGTGCATGTTATCAGGCCAAAATCACCAGGTATGTAACTTTTTGATCAGGGTCATTTGCATGATTTTGGTTGTCATTGTGATTTAAACGGTATGTATACTCAGTAGAACCCGTCTAGTGGGCGTGACCTTTCTCAATACAAGTGTTTTAGCAAGGCCGCACCCCATCTGAGGCGCAACCATCTCCAAGTTCTGATGTAATGTATACTTTAAAATGATTAACTGAAAAGGAAAAACGGTACATGAAAATATATCATTGATTTAGATAAGAATACTTTACCTTATTAAGTGAGAATGCACTTTTTCTATTTTCTTTGAAGGGAATCTGTCATCACATTTGACCTACTTATACTATTAATATGGACATACAGGTTATAGACTGCCGAAAAAAAGTCCTTTGTATGCCTCATATTAGATATCTTGTTGCTGATAAATCATCTTTTATCACTTTATGTAAATGAGCTCTTACAGGCTCTGAGGAGGAGGATGGTGCCTGGTAGATAACTCTGCCTCCAGAGCTTGTTTTGCATAAAGGAGGAATTACCTCCTTGGGCAAAGCAGTTTACGTTTTCTTGCTGAACCAAAATAAAATATTAACTTATTTCATCAAGATCTTCGTTCTCCATCGCTATTTTGGTTTTCCTTTTTTTTGTCTACATTAAGTCATGACTGCAGCCATTTCCTTGAGCACGTATACTTAAGGGGCAGTAGTGCCGGTCTTGCTCCAAAATATATAGTTGACCACAGCTGAATTGCTTGTTTTCACCCGACACTTGTAACCAATGTTCTTCCCCCAGCCTTCCATCAGCTATGTCCCTTCTAGAAATGTTATTGCTGGATTTCCCAGCACTTATATTATACAAATCACATAAATAATAATCTATTTAATTCACTTTTAGGTAAATGTGTCTCCAAAATTTCACTGATATCTGCCATATTTTTAATTTTCCATTGAAGGATCATTTGGCTTTAATTTAATGTACAGCCCTGTAATATTGATATTTAATTACCAAGTTACTTTTGTCATTAGACCCTTTAAATATAAATCTACATTAATGTATGTTTTTCTATCTTCGAGTAAAGTCCTCCTTATCACTTAATATGTCTTCAGAAACAATTTAAGATTTCTTAATGCCATTTATAATAGTAGATTAGAAAGTATTCTGACCTTAATTAGCAGTCATGTAAAAATTATGAGACAAATCTTTGAATGTGAAAGAACTAACTTATCAAATGTTTAAATTCACCATTTGAAAAGATAGATTTTTAAGCATTTCCATATTTCTCAAGTAGCACTTAATTTAATCTTAGCCCCATTTCTTTCAATAAACCATTGTTGGGTCTCTTAAGCAGTGCAGCTTCCTCCTCTAAGTCATCTCCCCGTGAAATTGGTTTAATGAAGCAGAAAGGTATGAAGCATTAGCAACCCTGGAATTCATGCAGTAGCACTTCATTTTTCAGGCTCATTCGCATTTTCACCCTAATTTATAAAATCAGCACACAATGATTTTATCATGGTCATTACATCAGTATATATTACTGGCTATTCTATATCAGGCCGGTTAGTCAAGCTGTTGAAATGATATCTATTACCAGAGAAGAAAAATAGCAGGGGTTCAGAGAAAAATGAGCATGGCGCAAAATGACTCCTCTGATATTAAAATGAATGTATGATTAGAACACAAACAAGATAGAGGATGTGTCACTGCCTCAGTTAACACTTCAACCAAAACGTGAAATATTGAATATTTTATTAATTAAATTAACCATATACCTTCTAAAATTAGAAAAATATTGGATTTCATCTGACATAAAATAATACTCCATAAACAACAGTGCAATTAAAGGAGTTGACACATGATCAAAGCATATCACAACATATTTACCAAGATCAGCGTTTTTCACGCTGGTCTTGATGAGGAGACGTTCTGGAGTTGAAGTTGCTTGATTCATTAACAGCACAAATGGCTACTTGTGCAAGTCAGTGCAGATCCTACTCCAATCAAAGACTGTAGTAAGATTTATGACATAAGGAACCCTGCAGCTTGTCATGAATTTGACGAATGGATGTCGTCACACCCCTTTGTTCAACAACTGCTCCATCCACTTTGTTGGAATGAACAAAAATTGTATGAAAATGTCAAAAGTCACAGAATTTTTTGTAATTTTTCAAAGATTTTTACCCTAGAATTCTTGTAGAAAAGTTTTCATGAATCGGGGGCCACTAGTTCTGAATGGAGGTGCAGTGAGCGTGTGCAACCATTGCTCCATTCACTGTCTATAGGTGGCTGTATAGGTGTTATTTAGAGCTCAGTATTCCTGGAATTGGTAGATCTGCAGCAGATAAAACTCTGATTTTATGAAAACTACCAGCAAGTAGCTTAGTAAGTAACACCGTTGAAATCAGGGTCTCTGCCCCTACATTATGCTGCTCCCAGATGAAGTAGCAAAAGCCTGGTGGCACATTCACTTTGAGTGTAAATAAATAAATATATATTTTATATATATATATATATATATATATATACATATACACACATAGATATATATACATTATATATACAGCGGGTGAAATAAGTATTGAACACTTCACCATTTTTCTAAGTAAATATACTTGTCAGCACTGGAAGTTCCATATCAAGGACCCAGTGGCGTCCCGTGAATAGAGCAGACTAAGCAGCTGCTATGGGGCCCAGACAGGTGAGGGGGCCCACGACGAGGGGGCCCACGACGGCCGCTGTCGTTTGGCAGCTGTGCTGTGCTGACACAGTACTATCTCCTTTAATTAAATATAAGCAATGACTGCCGGACACTGTAAACCACCTTGAAGGTCCCCTTTCCTTGTTGTTTCCTTGTCAGCAATTGGCTTAAGTCTCTGGCT
Source organism: Oophaga sylvatica (assembly GCA_033576555.1). Taxonomy (NCBI): domain Eukaryota; kingdom Metazoa; phylum Chordata; class Amphibia; order Anura; family Dendrobatidae; genus Oophaga; species Oophaga sylvatica. Next base: position 77,610,602 of record JARQOD010000008.1, read on the forward strand.
GCATTTGCATAAGAAAGCCAGCCTGCAGCCAGAGATCAACACGTGCCTCACAGGAAGCAGGAAACATTCATAAGTTTCACTCAGGGAGAGATACACACAATAAGGTGAGTCCTGCTGGCTGGGGTGGATTTTTTTTGTTGAATGTGTCCCCTCACTGTGCTGGCACTTTACATTTACAATGGCTCTGGCTGCACTTTGCACCTTAGGGAGGGGGGCCCGGCTGCACGCACTGTGGAGGGTGTAGGGGGCCCTGCATGCACTGCAGGTGTGTGTGTGTGTATATATATGTATATATATATATATATACACACCACTGAGCCACCAATGATTTATTCTGCCTTGCTAAATGTCTGTGTTATATATATTGACAATCAATCAGCTACTTGTTAGCCAATAGCTGATAGCCCATTTTGGCATTTCTTATGCTCACAGCCACAGGATCAGGATGATCAGTATAGATGTTTTGTGTGCATAGATTATTATTGTTCTCAGCAGCACATAGTGGTTACAATGAAGGATGTGTTACTGAGTGGGAGTATTTTTAAGCCAGATTGAAAATCTTTTTAGTCAATAATTGTTTTGTTGAATTGTTCATTGTTTGGGTGATGATCGGCTGTCTGTTTACACTGATTATTGGGCAATAAGCAGTTCTAGGAATCCTGCAGTGTAAATCCAGCTCTCTACAAAAAGTGACCCTATGTATTCCAGGATGGTTGCTTGCAGGCAGTCACACCGCTTTCAGGGATCATCCCAAGTTACATTTCTATGTACGCTTGGTTGGTAATGCTTTTGTAGATGTGTGATTTTCGAATAACCTGAAATAAATAATATTAAATCATAACTTCGTATTTTCCACCAGATAAGACTACATTGGATGTGTTTTACTTTTTCTTTTACTCAAATGAGAAAAAAATCAAAGACTAGCTATAAAATTAATTGTTTGACATATAACATGCATGCCTGGAGTTAAGAGCACCTGTTGATTTTTTTTTTTTGGGGGGGGCCCATTCAGACTTTTGCTATGGGGCCCCATGATTTCTATGTACGCCCCTGCAAGGACCGTTTTCAAGACAATTCCATAGACCTAGCTAAAGTAAGTTGAGGATCAGGTGGGAGGATGTGGAAACAGGTTGGGTGAAGGGTTGACCTAAGACAAAAGAAAATAATTATTTTATCTAATATATACTTACCGTGTAATGTCTTCACATCCTGTTCCGTCCAGATGTGTCTGAATCCCAGAATTCCTAGTGGCAGAAGTTCACCGACCGCCATATTGTATTATCTTTTGCTTCCTCCCCTGCCCAAGAGCTGTGTATGTTCTGTACATGGTCAGAAACAGACAAAGGCACAACGTTGAAGACAACAACGGGCAAATGAGACTCTTGTAGAGCAACAGCATCGCTGGGACAAAAACAATGCACATAAGTGTAGGCGTCAAGCACATGAGTCCCCTGATGCAAAAGTCATTAGATTATCACAGGATGCCATTTGGCAACAACAGCACCGAAAACAAATCTGCAGTCTTAACCCCTCAACCCCCAAGGGTGGTTTGCACGTTAATGACCGGGCCAATTTTTACAATTCTGACCACTGTCTCTTTATGAGGTTATAACTCTGGAACGCTTCAACGGATCTTAGCGATTCTGAGATTCTTTTCTCATGACATATTGTACTTCATGATAGTGGTAAAATTTCTTCTATATAACTTGCGTTTATTTTTAAAAAAAAAACAAATATGGCGAAAATGTTGAAAATTGTGCAATTTTCAGACTTTGAATTTTTATTCCCTTAAAACAGAGAAATATGTCACACAAAATAGTTAATAAATAACATTTCCCGCATGTCTACTTTACATCCGCACAATTTTGGAACCAAAATTTTTTTTTGTTAGGAAATTATAAGGGTTAAAAGTTGACCAGCAATTTCTCATTTTTACAAAAAAATTTACAAAGCCATTTTTTTTTAGGGACCACCTCACATTTGAAGTCACTTTGAGGGGTCTAAATGGCAGAAAATACCCAAAAGTGACACCATTCTAAAAACTGCACCCTCAAGGTACTCAAAACCACATTCAATAAGTTTATTAACTCTTCAGGTGTTTCACAGGAGCTGAAGCAACGTGGAAGGAAAAAATGAACATTTAACTTTTTCGTCACAAAAATGATCTTTTACAAACTTTTTTTTATTTTCACAAGGGTAAAAGGAGAAAATTGACAGATTAAGTTGTTGTGCAATTTCTCTTGAGTACGCCAATACCCCATATGTGGGGGAAAACCACTGTTTGGGCACACGGCAGAGCTCGTAAGGGAAGGAGCGCCGTTTAAAGTTTCAAACCAATTGGCTGGAATTGAGATTGGACGCATGTCCGTTTGGCAGAGCCTCTGATGCGCCTAAACAGTGGAAACCCCCACAAGTAACACCATTTTGGAAACTAGACTTCCTATGGAATTTATCTAGATTTGTTGAGTACTTTGAACCCCCAAGTGTTCACAAAAGTTTATAATGCTGGGTGTGAAAAAAAAAACTATTTCGACAAAAATGATTTTTTAGTCCCAATTTACTTTTCACAGGAAATTGGACCCCAAAGTTGTTGTCCAATGTCCTGAGTATGCTGATACCAGATACCCCGTATGTGGGGGGGAACTGTTTGGGCAATGGCAGGCTTGGAAAGGAAGTAATAACGTTTTGGAATGCAGACGTTGATGGTGGTCTGTTCGTTGCAGTCCCAGATGTGCCTAAACAGTGGAAACCCCCCCAAGTGACCCCATTTGGAAACTAGACCCCTAGGAACTTATATGATCTGTGTGTGCACTTTGACCCCCAGTGCTACACAAGTTATAATGCCGGGCATGAAAATAAAAAATCCTATATTTTTCCCCAAATTATCTTTTAGTCACCATTTTTATTTTCCAAAGGTAACAGGAGAATGGACCACAAAAGTTGTTGTCAATTTGTCCTGATACGCTGATCCCCTATGTGGGGGGAACCACTGTTTGGGTGCACGGCAGAGCTCGGATGGAAGGAGCACCATTTGACTTTTTCCAACCAAAATTGGCATGATTGAGATTGGACCATGTTGCATTTGGAGAGCCCTGAGGTGCCTAACAGTGGAAACCCCACAAGTGACCCCATTTTGGAAATAGACCTCTAGGGAACTTATCTAGTCTGTGGTGAGCAATTGAAACCCGAAATGCTTCACACAAGTTTGTCCAAGAAATATCGTCATCTTGCAGAGATCAACTGCTAAGCATGCCGAGATGAGAAGACTTAAGCGCAATTCCTGGAAATATGCTAATTATGCAAATTGTCTTTTCAGAGAGGAAGAGAGCTAAACTTAGTGCCACCTTTTGAAGGTAGCAATCTACAAGTCAATGTAACCTTTACGAGCTTTCACATGACTAGGATAATAGCAAACAGAATGTCAATTTGCAGAACTGTGTTTCGGGGTTCAGCCCTGTCAGTGCAAGCAGAGATCTGGTTTGGCTGTGTGGAGGCGTCAGACCATTGTCCAAGAAATATGTCACTCCTTGCGGAGATCAACATGCTAGCATGCCGAGATGAGGAGACTTAAAGCCGCAATGCTCCTGGGAAAATGTAATATGCAAATTGTCTCTTCAGGGAGGAAGAGAGCTAGAACTTAGTGCCACCTTTGGAAGTAGCAACCCTACAAGTCATGTCGACCCTTTAACGAGCCTTATCACATGACTAGATAATAGCCAAACCAGAATCTCATTTGCGACACGTAATTTCGGGGTCAAGCCCTGTCAGTGCAAAGCGGAGATCTGGTTTGGCTGTGTGAGAGGCATCAGACCATTGTCCAAGGAATATCGTCACTCCTTGCGGAGATCACATGCTAAGCATGCCGAGATGAGGAGACTTAAGCCGCAATGCCTCTGGGAAATATGCTAATTATGCAAATTGTCTCTTCAGAGAGGAAGAGAGCTAGAACTCTAGTGCCACCTTTTGGAAGGTAGCAATCCTACAAGTCAATGTCGACCTTTAACGAGCCTTATCACATGACTTAGGATAATAGCCAAACCAGAATCTCAATTGCAGACACTATGTTTCGGGTTCAGCCCTCGTCAGTGCAAAGCGGAGATCTGTTTGGCTGGTGAGAGGCTCAGACCATGTCCAAGAAATATCGTCACTCCTTGCGGAGATCAACATGCTAAGCATGCCGAGATGAGGAGACTTAAAGCCGCAATGCTCCTCTGGAAATATGCTAATTATGCAAATTGTCTCTTCAGAGGGGAAAGAGAGTTAAACTCTAGTGCACCTTTGGAAGGTGCAATCCTACAAGTCAATGTCGACCCTTTAACGAGTCTTATCACATGACCTAGGATATGCCAAACCAGTATCTCAATTGCAGACACTGTGTTTCGGGTTCAGCCCTCGTCAGTGCAAAGCGGAGATCTGGTTTGGCTGTGTGAGAGGCGTCAGACCATTGTCCAAGAAAATATCGTCACTTCTTGCGGAGATCAACAATGGTCTGACGCCTCTCACACAGCCAAACCAGATCTCCGCTTTGCACTGACGAGGGGCTGAACCCCGAAACACAGTGTCTGCAAATTGAGATTCTGGTTTGGCTATTATCCTAGGTCATGTGATAAGGCTCGTTAAAGGGTCGGCATTGACTTGTAGGATTGCTACCTTCCAAAAGGTGGCACTAGAGTTCTAGCTCTCTTCCTCTCTGAAGAGACAATTTGCATAATTAGCATATTTCCCAGAGGAGATTGCGGCTTTAAGTCTCCTCATCTCAGCATGCTTAGCATGTTGATCTCCGCAAGGAGTGACAATATTTCTTGGACAATGGTCTGACGCCTCTCACACAGCCAAACCAGATCTCCGCTTTGCACTGACGAGGTGCAAAGTGTCCTGGATACCTTGAGTGCTGTCTCTTGGCCTTCCGGCATCGCCACTTCGGTGGCTTAAGCCGGTTGCTGCTTTAGGGAGATAGCCAGGAGGATTCAGGGAGAAGATCCTTGGAGTTGTGGACGATGGGAGTCCGACTTCAATTCTCTGGGACCGGTGATAGCCGGGTCAAAAATGGATTCCGGATTGAAATCGCTGAAGATAAGAAGTTGCATTTTTCCCTGGGATATTTGGTCAACATGGTGTTTTATGACATCCTGAAGATTCGGAAGTCCGATATAATATGCCTGCAGGAGTTCAGAAGGGAAGGCAGGTATGTGCTGGTGCTATCTTCTATGGCAGCTTGCCAAATTTGTTTACTGCCCTGAAAAATGGAGTGGCAAATCCTTTGCTGGAAGGACTTACCTTTACTGTGTTATACTCCAAGGGGGATATCCCACTTGTGGTTTTCATGCACAACCCTTTTGTTTCCCTGGAGGACATTACTTTATTTTTGAAAAGACATTGCATTTATGTTCAGTACTCCCACAGGGTCCTGAATGGAGAAGGGCTCTGGACCGGGAAGTACAAATTTTTTGTGAGATTTGGGATGGATCCCCAAGGCCCGGGAGGCATCCATTACCCCCTCTTAATTTTTCAATTGGGAAAAATAGTGGTTTTTTGTTTTTTCCAGATGCCCCACTGTATTGCAGGAGGTGTAAAAATTTCGGGCATACCCAGGATAGTTGCAAGGACATGCCAACTTGTAGGAATTGCAATGGTTCCGGCCATATGGCAAAAGACTGCACAAATCCTGTTATGTGTAATGCTTGTGGTGAGGAGGGCCATAAGTATCGGGATTGTAAGGCCAGGATCAGTCCTAGGTCTTAGCTGAGGTCACAGGTGGGGCAGCTGCGCCCCCTGCTGCTGTTGTTGACATTCCACAGGTTACAGACCCGGTTCTTATTGAGGAACCTGAAATCATGGATGCACATGAGGAGGCCCTGCCCGAAACGGAGTCTCCCAGCCCAGAGGTGGCAGGTTTGGAACTTGCTGAGGTTGAATGTGAGCTCCCTCATCAGTCTGATGTCTGTGGGGAGGGGGAGTTGGAGGGTGCTCTTGATAATAGCCCCAGTATATCTTGGTTAGCTACTGAGGAGGAGTTGACCAGTTGTGGAGATCAAGGTGACTTCACTCTTGCAAGGCCCTCTGAGGAGGAGGAGGAGCCTGGAACTTCCTGTAAAAAGCCCAGAACGGATTGGGCGGACGCCGGTGAAGATTGTTTAAGTCCGGTGAGTGAACGTAGTTACCCTCAGAATGTCTTCTCTCCTGACACCAATGTTTTTTTAGGCATTCCCGCAGACGTAAACAGATTCGGGGAGTTGCAGTTCCAGATGGAAGACGAAAACGGCTGAAGAAGAAGTGGCCTGTTTGTCGTCATGTAAATAACACCATCATGTTATGGCTCCCCAGGCTGGTTGGGGCATTGCGTCCCTGAATGTCAGACAAATTAGATCTAAATCCAGGAGGGCAGTCGTCCTAGATTATATTAAACAGATGAATGCTCACATCTTTTGTCTTCAGGAATGTGGGATTGAGGACGCTCCAAGCGATAAGGACTGGCCTTACGGTCAGCATGTATGGTCTGGCTCATGTGTTAATAGGAATGATGGTGTAGGGATATTAATGGGTAACAGGGAGATTAGTTTAGATAGCTACACGGTGGTAGAGGTGGGTAGATGTATAATTGCACATGTTAGCTATAGGGGGTGGCGGGCTAGAATTATTAATGTGTACTGTCCATCAGGAAAGGATGGGAAAAAGGAGCGTCTGGCTCTTTTGGAAAAATTAAGTTTGTTTCTTCCAGGCAAAATGCCTACAGTTTTAGTTGGAGACTTTAATTGCATCACAGAAGGGAATTGTGACATAACTGGTAAAAAGTTATCCAATCTTATTTCTGATTTTTCCCTTCTAGATGCTGCTGCTCTGAAATTTGGCATCCCACCACCGCCAACATACTATGCTGATAGGGGTGGTATTGTATCCAGAATAGATAAAATGTTGTTTTCCAAAAATATGTTGTGTATGAATTTTGAACAAAATGCTGTACCTTTTTCTGATCATGAGTGTTGAGAGGTGTGTTTAGTGCGATTGATGACCGTGTGTATGGGGGTGGGGTTTGGAAGCTGAACATTAGGTTGTTAGAAGATGAGGATGTGATGAATGAATTAAAAATAAAGTATAAAGAGTGGAGAGTATGTAAGAGGAATTTTGCGAGTGTGCTGGAATGGTGGGACTGGGTTAAGGTGTGTTGCAAAAAATTCTTCAAAAAATGGGGCTATAAAAAAGCTGCTATTTATCGGGAAAGATTTAATGATTTAAACAGGCGTATAGACTGGTTAAGGAAGTGTGGAGAAAGTGGGATGGATGTGTCTGATGAGCTGGCTGAGACAAAGAGTGAGTTAAAGCGTGTTATGGATGAGAAAGGGAAGGAAATCATCTATCGCACCAAAATAGAACATCTTGAGAAAGATGAAAAGTGCACAAGGTTCTTTTTTAAGAAAATGAATGGGAGAAAGGTTGATATGGATAAAGTCCTGGATAGGAACGGTTTGTGTGTGTCAGGTGAGAATGTGATAAAGGAGGCGAATAGGTTCTACAGCAAGTTATATGATAAAAAATGGATTGACTCTGGTCTTGTTTCAGAAGTGCTGAATGGGTTAGAAAGCAAGTTGGGTAGTGAAGAATGTGATATTTTGAATGAGGAAGTGATTATGGATGAAGTAGAAAACGTGATGAAGAGTGCTAAAAAGAATAAGACACCAGGGAAAGACGGATTGCCGGTAGAATTCTATGTTGAAAGCATGGGATCTTCTGGGTGCTGATTTGACTGAGATATGTAAGTACATGTGGGAGAATGGTAAGTTGTGTGAATCAATGAAAGAGGGGGTGGTTGTGCTTGTGTATAAGAAAGGTGAGAGAAAGTGTTTAGAGAATTGGAGACCTATAACGCTGCTGAATGCAGATTACAAAATCTATAGCAAATTGTTGGCGAATCGTATGCGTGAGGTGATTGGTAGTGTTGTGGATGAGGATCAAGTGTGTGCAGTGCCTGGGAGGAGTATGAGTGATAACTTATTGTTATTAAGGGATTTGATTGGGGACTGCATGGGAAGGAAACAGAAGTGTATGGTTCTGACAATTGATTTTGAGAAAGCGTTTGATAGGGTCTCGCATGTGTTTTTGTTTAAAGTTCTGGAGAGAATGGGATTTCCTAAAAAATTTGTGAATGGGATAATGTCTTTGTATGATTGTGTGTCAAGCGAGTTTCTTGTTAATGGATGGTTGAGTGAGAAAGTGAATATTATGTCTGGTGTAAGGCAGGGGTGTCCCATGTCCCCTGTCTTATTTGTATGTGTGATTGAACCTTTGTTGTGCTTGGTGAGACGTGATAAAGTGGTGAAAGGTTTGTTGGTACCGGGGAGTGGTGGAAAGCATGTGAAAGTTCTTGGATATATGGATGATGTTGTGGTTGTGAGTGAAAGTGTTGCGTCTATGAGTAGGGTTAAGTTGCTTTTGGAGTTTTTCTGTGGTGCGTCTGGCTTTAGAGTAAATTGGAATAAATGTAGCTTTAAATGTTTTGGGGATGATAGGGTTAAAATGGAGGGGGTTAAGTGTGAGGAGGGTGCTCTCAAAGTGCTGGGAGTATTATTTAATAAGGAGCTGGAAGGTAAGGAGAGCTGGGAGGAGTGTGGATTGCGCATAGAGCGTAAGTTAAATTTTTGGCGACTGAGAGACTTGACCTTGAGTGGTAAGATTTTGGTCATAAAAGCGGTGATTCTTCCGATTTTGCTTTTTATTGCAACAGTTTTTCCACCGTCTAATAGGAAAATAAAAAGAGTGGAAAAGTTAGTTTTTACTTTTTTTTGGAGTAGTAAAATAGAAAAACTTAAGAGAGAAAGTCTTTTTAAGGCATGTCACCATGGTGGTATGGCCTTTCCAAACATTGAGATTTTCCTGGGCTTCAGTATATCAAAACGGTAGTTATTTTGTTGAATAAAGGAAATAAGGGAGCGTATATGGCAAATTATTCTGCTGGTTGGATGTTGTATGGCTTGTGTTGGAGAAAGAGGGATGCTAGAGTGCCTGTTGCTTTCAAGTGTCCGGTCTGGTATGAGGTGATTGAAAAGTTTGTGAGGAAGCATGATTTACTGAGTGTGCCGATGAATGATTTTAGAATGGCTAAGAAGGTGATGAAAATAATACATAAGAATGATGTGGAGAGTAATATTGTGGGTTTGAGAGGGAATGAAGTCTCGGTTGCATGGAAGAGTTTGGGAACGTATGGGATGTCTAATAGACAAAGGGATATTGTATGGATGTCCTTGCACAATATTTTGCCTGTGCGACAGGTTCAGAAGAGACGAGGTCTGACCAGAACGGAAGTGTGCCCGAGAGAAGGATGTGGTGGTTGTGAGACTGTGTGGCATACTATGTGGGACTGTGATTACGCGTACAGTGTGTGGAAGTGTGTAGGTGGGTTGTGTAAGGAGTTAGCGGGGGTGAGTTTTATTGACTGGCGTGTTGCAATGTTTGGAATTGGTGCATGTGGTCGTGTGAAAAATAGAATCCTATGGTTAATTATGACTTGTGTGATGCAGAGTTTGTGGGATGTGAGGAATTTAGGAATTTTCAAAGAGAAGCATTTATCTGTGAATAAGTGTGTCGGGCTGATCCTTTCTAGATTATACTTGATTTATAAATTAGACAGTGAAGGCGGTGGTGGTTCTGATGCAGAGGGCGTTTGGAAATTTAAAAAATGGCAGCACCTGATCAAATATCAGTGAATTTTAGTGATGTTTATTGATGTTTATGACGTCTTTTGTGTGTACCTTTGGTCTGTTATGCTGAATTAAATATGAACCATGATGATGAGAGTTGAAACAACGACGTTTAAGTTGATGAGCTTATATTGAGTTGTTTATAACTAACCTGAATGGTTTTAAAAAAAAAGAAAAAAGAAACACAGTGCTGCAAATTGAGATTCTGGTTTGGCTATTATCCTAGGTCATGTGATAAGGCTCGTTAAAGGGTCGACATTGACTTGCAGGATTGCTACCTTCCCAAAGGTGGCACTAGAGTTCTAGCTCTCTTCCTCTCTGAAGAGACAATTTGCATAATTCACACAAGTTTATAACGTAGAGCCGTAAAATTAAAAAAATCATAGTATTTCCTCAAAAATGATCTTTTCACCCCAATTTTATTTTCCCAAGGGAAACAAGACCCCAAAAGTTATTGTGCAATTTGTCCTGAGTACACTGATACCCCATATGTGGGGATAAACCACTGTTTGGGTGCATGGCAGAGTTCGGAAGGGAAGGAGCGCCGTTTGACTTTTTCAATGCAGAATTGGCTGGACGCCAAACAGTGGAAACCCCCCACAAATGACACCATTTTGGAAACTAGACCCCTCAAGAAACTTATCTAGATGTGTGGTGAGAACTTTGAACCCCCAGGTGTTTCACTAAAGTTTATAACGCCCGAGCATGAAAATAAAAAAAATCATATTTTTTCCACAAATATGATGTTTTAGTCCCCAACTTTTTATTTTCCCAAGGGTATCGAGAGAAATTGGATCCCAAAAGTTGTTGTCCAATTTGTCCTGAGTACGCTTATACCCCATAGGTGGGAGAAAACTACTGTATGGGCACATGTAAGGGCTCGAAAAGGAAGTAGTGACTTTTCGGATTGCAGACTTTGATGGAAGTCTGCGGAGTCATATCGCGTTTGGAGAGCCCCTGATGTGCCTAAACAGTGAAAAACCCCCACAAGTGACCCCACTTTGGAAAATAGACCTCCAAGGAACTTATCTAGATGTGTGGTGAGCACTTTGAACCCCGAAGTGTTTCACAGAAGTTTATAACGTACAGCCTTAAAAATAAAAAATCTATTTTTTTTTTTACAAAAATGATATTTTCGCCCCCAATTTTTTATTTTCCCAAGGGTAAAAGAAGAAATTGGACCCCAAGAGTTATTGTGCAATTTGTCCTGAGTACGCTGATACCCCATATGTGGTGGTAAACTACTGTTTGGGCACATTGCAGAGCTCAGAATGGAAGGAGCACCATTTGACTTTTTCAACTCAGAATTGGCTGGAATTGAGATTAGACGCCATGTCACATTTGGAGAGCCCCTGATGTGCCTAAACAGTGGAAACCCCCCAATTCTAATTCCAACCCTAACCTCAACACACCCCTAACCCTAGTCCCAACCCTAACCATATCCCTAACCACAAACCTAACCCTAACACACCCCTAACCCTAATCCCAACCCTAACCCTAATCCTAACTTTAGCCCCAGCTCTAACCCTAACTTTAGCCGCAACCCTAACCCTAATGGGAAAATGGAAATAAATACATTTTTTTAATTTTATTATTTTTCCCTAACTAAGGGGGTGATAAAAGGGGGTTTGATTTACTAATTATATCGGGTTTTTATGATTGGCAGCTGTCACACTAAAAGACACTTTTTATTGCAAAAAAATTTTTTGCATCACCATATTTTGAGAGCTATAATTTTTGCATATTTTGGCCCACAGAGTCATGTGAGGTCTTATTTTTTGCGGTACGAGTTGACATTTTTATTGGTATCATTTTTGAGCACTTGACATTTTTTGATCGCTATTTATTTCGATTTTTTGGAGGTTAGAATGAACAAAAATCAGCAATTCATGAATTTCTTTTGGGGGGGCGTTTATACCGTTCCGCATGTGGTAAAATTGATAAAGCAGTTTTATTCTTCGGGTCAGTACGATTACGTCAATACCTCATTTATATCATTTTTTTATGTTTTGGCGCTTTTATACAATAAAAACAATTTTATATAAAAAATAATTATTTTTGCATCGCTTTATTCTGCGAGCTATAACTTTTTTATTTTTTGCTGATGATGCTGTTTGGCGGCTCGATTATTGCGGGACAAGATGACGTTTTCAGTGGTACCATGTTTATTTATATCGGTCTTTTTGATTGCGTGTTATTCCACTTTTTGTTCGGCGGTATGATGATAAAGCATTGATATTTTGCTTTTTTTTTTAAGAGGTTCACTAAAGGGGTTAACAAGTGGGACAGTTCTATAGGGCGGGTCATTACGGACGCGGCGATACCAAATATGTGTACTTTTATTGTTTTGGTTTTTTTTATTTACAGGAAGAAATGAATTTATTGGGGAATATTTTTTTTTTCCTTTATTTTGGAATTTTTTTTACACTTGTGATTTTCATTTTTTTTACTTTTTTACTTTGTCCCAGGGTGGGACATCACTGTAGAATGTCAGATCGCTGGTCTGACAGTGTGCACTGCACTCTGTAGACAAGCGATCTCACGGGCACTGCTGCAGGCTTTCTCAGCGCCTACTCTCAGCAGGCACTGAGGTACCCGCCTCCCTGCAGGACCCCGTGGCTATCTTGGATCCGGGGTCTTGCAGGGAGGAAGGCCTCAGAACAGCGCGATCACATCGCGCTGTTCTGTGGTCTCAGGGGAGCACGCAGGAGCCCCCTCCCTGCGGGATGCTTTCCTTTGCCTCCGGTACACCGCGATCATGTTTGATCCCGGTGTGCCAGGGATTAATGTGCCGGGAGCAGTCCGTGACCGCTCCTGGAACATAGTGCCAGGTGTCAGCTGTGATAATCAGCTGACACCCGGCCGCGATCAGCTGCGCTCCCGGAGGATGATCGCCTAGGACGTACTATCCCGTCCCTGGGAATTAAGTCCCAGGGCACATGAACGGGATAGTACGTCCGATGACAGAAAGGGGTTAACAACAATACCATTCTCACAAGATGACCCATTGGAACCACCACACACCGCCGAGTCTACAACTTCAAAGTGTATGAGGTTAACTAAGAAGGCATATGGGGTAGACAGCTCAAAGAAGAGAGCAGAGAAGGGAGAAGTCAGCACATGGGGAAAGAGAGCGTGGATAGGTGGGTGAGCACATGGGGGAGGGATTCTCAATGCTGCAAAGCCTGCCCCCATCATGATATTACCGCCCTCCCGATGCTATCACATCGGGCCTCCATCTATTTATTTTATAACCCCTTCCAGGCCCTTCCAATATTTCAGGAAAATAGCTACTATCTGGCCTCTTTTTTTGCTAGATTTCAGTAAACCAAAACTTGAAAACATTGGATTTTGACCAATCAAAATTTTTCTGAAAATTTGGAACAAATTTGATTCATTATGAATTGATTCACTCACTCATGCCTAAATCCATCCCTAGATTTCAAGTCATGAAAAATGCAGCACCTTCCTGTAAACTGTAGGGGCACTAATGCAAGCATTCATAACTGATCCAGCTAAAATCAAAAACTTCAGCAGTAGTAACTATAAACCCATTTGAGGTCAATTTGTTAAATTTTGTTTGTAGAAAATCTGGTTGATGAGAAATGCTGCCAGTACACTACGCAGGTTTTATTCCAGCTTTCCTACAATATCTAACTGCAAATCTGCATAGTTTTTTATCCATTGCTTCTGTATTTCTGCTTAAGTAAACTATACAATTTGGGAGATAAGGAAAACTGGATGGCAATACATAAATTCAGGTATCAGACCTACTGGTTATGACTCAACTTTTCTACAAATCCATATATCTAACACTATGCAACTGAACAATTGAATTTAAACACGCGACAACAGAGAACAACAGATAAACATTATTTAAGACTCATTGAGCACAATGAATGAGAGCAGCATGGTATAGACAGTTTATTTTGCAGATTTCCACATTTGATCACTGGTATACGCCAATGTGAATAGAAACAATTTGCTCATTGTCTTGATATAAGCTTATTAAAACGCAAGTGTATATTTTAGTCATTCAGCTGCCTCATGGTGTCAAAGCCACATATGCAGCCTGTGTCAGAAACAAATGAACAGTAACAGTGTAAACAATTAATGGCTGATGTGCCATGTAATCAAAGCTTTAGGTCAGGGATCATCAAGATGCAGTGAGGTTACATCACCCCATCTGTTGATAACGGACATGGATGTCTGCTGCCATCAGATTAGCTTTAATGACTCAGTAATGAGACAACTGGTCACTGGCAGATTTATGTCACATGTGGAAATTAGTCAAGTGCAATAAAAAAATCAACAAAGAAAATGAAATAATATGTAGCAAAGAGTCCGGGGTCTCAGAGTCTAGACGGTCAAACTGTTCTAGTAGAGACAATATTACAAGACTGATGAGAGAAAGAGAAATCCTAACTAATATACAAATATATTTAGACTTGAGAGTCCTCAGTGGTTGATACCTTTTAATGGCTAACTGAAAAGATGGTAACAAATTGCAATTTGCAATTACCATCTTTTCAGTTAAGGCTGGGTCTCACATAGCGATACACCAGCGATCCCGACAACGATCAGGATCGCTGGTGTATCGCTATATTATCGCTGCTGAGCTGCCAAACAGGCAGCTCAGGCAGCGATCAGCACAAGGACACTGCGGGTAAACATCGCTAGTTACCCGCAGTGTACCTTGGATACCAGTGCCCTGATGCAGGGAGCTGGTAACCAAGGTACACATCGGGTTTCCAGGCGCTGCGCGGTGCCTGGAAACCCGCTGTGTACCTTGGTTACAATCTCCCTGCAGCAGGTCGCTGGTATCCAAGGTACACAGCGGGTTTCTAGGCACAGCCCAGCGCCTGGAAACCCGCTGTGTACCTTGGTTACCAGCGGATCGCTGGTCTCCCGCCTGTCACACGCAGCGATGCGTGCCTGTCAGCGGGAGACCAGCGATCAAAAAAATGTCCAGACATTTCAGCGACGATCAGCGATACCCGGCAGGGGGGCTGATTGTCGCTGAATGTCACACACAGCGATATCGCTGGTGAGCTCGCTGCTGCGTCACAAAACTAGTGACTCAGCACCGATCTCGCTAGCGAAATCGTTGTGTGAGACAGGCCCTTTAGCCATTAAAAGGTATCAACCACTGAGGACTCTCAAGTCTAAATATTTTTCTATCTACTGGCTAACACGGTACGAAGATACACATCTTTCCTATAACTAATATACAGCATTTGGGGAGTATTCTAAATCTATTATTCGTAAGGATCTATAAAATAGAAACATTGTATCTAGCAAATTAGATATTTAAAAAAAAATATTTTTTGGTACATTTCAAGATTTTTAAGACTTTTTTATTAGAACAAAACAGTAAAAAAAGTGTAAAATATTTTATTTTGCCAGGAACTGCTCCAGTTTCTACTCTATACGCCTGTGACTGTATGTAAGGATACAAGGGGGGACACCAAGCTCAATACGGTCTTATCCGTTGAACTGAGAGTGAAGGATAAAGGTAGCTGCTCACCTTTGGAGATTTTGTAACCCACAACTGAGGTATCAAAAGATTAAGATTACCGTATATACTCATGTATAAGCCGACCCGTGTATAAGCCGACCCCCTAATTTTGCCACAAAAAACTGGGAAAACTTATTGACTCGTGTATAAACCTAGGGTGGAAAATGATTATGCCCCCATATGCTCGACAGATTATGCCCCCATATGCTACACAGATTATGCCCCATATGTCCACAGATTATTCCCTATATGCTCCACAGATTATTCCCCATATGCTCCACAGATTTTTGCCGCCATATGTTCCACAGATTATGCCCCCATATGCTCCACAGATTATTCCCCCATATGCTCGACAGATTATGCCCCATATGTTCCACAGATTATGCCCCTTATGCTCCACAGATTATTCCCCTTATGCTCCACAGATTATGCCCCATATGTCCACAGATTATGCCCCTATATGCTCCACAGATTATTCCCCATATGCTTCACAGATTTGCCCTCATATGTTCCACAGATTATGCCCCATATGTTCCACAGATTATGCCCCCATATGTTCCACAGATTATGCCCCCATATGCTCCACAGATTATGCCCCCATATGCTCCACAGATTATGCCCCCATATGCTCCATAGATTATGCCCCCATATGCTCCATAGATTATGCCCCCATATGCTCCACAGATTATGCCCCCATATGCTCCACAGATTATGCCCCATATGCTCACAGATTATATGCCTTCATATGCTCCACAGATTATGCCCCCATATGTTCCACAGATTATTGCCCCATATGCTACACAGATTATGCCCCCATATGTTCCACAGATTATGCCCCCATATGCTCCACAGATTATGCTCCATAGTATAGGTCCCTTATGCTGCCGTACTGCTGCAAAAGAAAACAAAAATGACATACTCACCTCTCGTCGCTGGGTGCCAGGTGCCGGTGTCCTGAGCAGGCGGTGACACCGGCACGCTATGGGGGATTGGTGCCGGTGTCACCGCTCGCTCAGGACCCTGGCACCTGAGATATTTACCTGTCACCGGACCGGTCACTGCTGCGCTGCTCCCTCTTCCAGGTCCTCGGCAGTGAATGATCAGGCAGAGGGCGCGTCGCGTACTAACTACATCATCGCGCCCTCTGCCTGAACATTCACAGCCAGAGGAGTCAGATGAGGAGGTTGGAGCAGCGGTGGACCGGGGACAAGTGAATATCGCTATACTCACCCCCCCGCCGGCGCGTCACTCTCTACAGCCTCTCCTTTTCTCCCGGCGGTCTCCTCAGCTCTTCCTTCCTACAGCGGTCACGTGGTACCGCTCATTAAAGTCATGAATATGTGCATATTTATGACTTTAATGAGCGGTACCACGTGACCGCTGCAGGAAGGAGCAAGAGATCGTGGGAGAAGCAGGGGGGCTACAGAGACGCGCCGGCGGAGGGGAGAGTATGATCCGACACCCCCGCTCCCCCTCCCCCGCCGACCTCCCGGTATATGACTCGCGTATAAGCCAAGAGGGGGACTTTCAGCCCTAAAAAATGGGCTGAAAATCTCGGCTTATACGCGAGTATATACGGTATTAAAGCTGCTGCAGAACAATTAGGTTGGAGGGACCCACCATGTAAAATATCAAGGCAGAAGAAAAGGAATTCCAGCGAGACAGCAGATTAGTATTCGTAAAATCTGCAATTTATTTGGCAGTGGCAGACAATCCAGTGGCAAAAATACATACGCGATTCGACTGAACAGGCCTTACTCATGGTTGACCTAAATTCCTTTTCTTCTGCCTTGATGATTCAACCTGATCCCGGGCAACTCCTTGCGAGACTATCAGCTGGTTTCTGCGGCTCCATTATATCCGTGATCTGACTCTTCTTCTCCCCTTCCCCCATTTGCGCTGTCACCGTGCAAAACAAGTGTTTAGAGGAATGGTGTGGTGATCTGCGCTGCTGATACTGTAGCCCCAATAAAATCCAGAAGACGATGTCGAGGAAAAACCAAGCTTTTTAATCTCAACGTGTTTCACAGTTGGATAAACTTCTTCATGAGAAGAACCACAATAGTCAATTGATTATGATAAACAATCAATAAACAGTGATTATTGAGGTTCTCCTGATTAAAAAGTTTATCCAACTTCAAAATGCGTTGAGATTAAACCACATTGTTTTTCCTCTACATCATTTTCTGGATTTTATTGGGACTACAGTATCGGCAGTTTAGATCACCACAACATTCCTCCAAACACTCATTACTGTATGTAGGCATGGACTAAATCGTATATAATATGTCTTAGACCTCAATGTCCAGTTAAAACATGTGCCCATTGTAGTCTACGCACCTGTTTGTATGTCCATGTGTCTTTACAGACCAAGCGTTTGCAAAAAAAAGAACCACAAAAAAAGGAGACATTCGGTATACATTTTGATCCGAGTCAGGAATCAAACTTGACCCTCATATCAATCATGGATTTCACTCAAGTATCATCCAAGTGCTGTCAGTTTTTTACTGTTCAATGAGTGGAAGAAGCTTGGAAATGTCTTTTTTTTCTCCATATGAAAATTATGGATGCTGCACTGACCAAATGGATACACAGACAAAAAATAGATAATTCAGCCCACTGGAAAACGGTTCTTGCTTTCTTGTTTGGAACCAAAACCCAGAATGTCTGAATGAGGCCTTAGGTTTGGTGGAGATAAGGGCAAAATGATGGCTCAGTGGTTAGCACTGCAGCGCTGGGGTCTTCGGTTCAAATCCCATCAAGAACAACATCTGCAAGAAGTTTGTATGTTCTCCCTGTGTTTGTGAGGGTTTTCGTCAGGTTCTCTGATTTCCTCCCACATTCCAAAGACATACTGATAGGGAAATTAGATTGTGAGCCCCAATGGGGACAGTGCTGATAATTACCGCTCAGCGAAAACATAACCGGAAATCGCCTACATCTTACAGTACCAGCATAGTGCATGACATTTTTGTAAGCTGATCTTTTACTGTTTGCTCGCTTTGGGTGTAGTGCTGTTTAAACAGCAGTTATCTTAATTTTCATTCCTCGACATGGACCAATGCAAATGCCATTCATCCGCCTTCCATCAGCTGCCAGTGTCATAGTGTCATATTCACGCCTGTACTTTCGATATATGCTGAATATAGATTTCAATGACATTCAGAAAGGTTGGAGCAGCTGAGTAATAAGCTCTGTCCATCTCTCCATTTCTCTCACTTCCATGTCATGGGGCATCTTTTATCTTCGCACCTTAGGAGACATGGCAGCCTTGCAGGAGATAGTCACTCATTTCAAGGATTAAAGGTGAAATCATTTTCATTGGTAGTGGCTGCTGCTGTGTCACCAGTGTGATGGCTCTAATCTCTCCCCAAGACTCCAAGATCATAACTGATTTTTTTTGCTCTTCCCTGGGGAACAATTTGTTGTTGCCCAAAGCAATCAGGAAACAAGGCTGAATTAGCTTTAATATGCACCTGCCCCAAGGGAAGAGATGCTGTGCAAGCCAAAGGGAGGCCGCCGCTCCTTCGTTTGTGTAATTAAACAACCTGTGAAAACTGTGACAATGTGATTTTCCCAAGAGTCTCAGAAGGAATTGCAAGAGTGTTCACCTTCTGCATTACAGAACAGTACAATACAGACTAAGGGTATGCCACACTGAACAATATCGCTAACGGGATCGCTAAAAAACGTCACTATTTAGCGATCCCGTTAGCGATGTTGTTCAGTGCGGCAGCTTCCAGCGACGAGCTTCCTGCTGTGATCTCGCTCGTCGCTGGAATCGTTCCGGACCCTATTTTCTCGTCGGCGCTCCCGCTGGGTAAGTATATATCGCTAGTGTGGCACCTTTTCTTAGCGATTTAGCGGTACTTTTGAACCGCTAAAGTCGTTAAGAAGATCGCTAACGGCGATAGCGTCGTTAACTATATCGCTAAATGTGGCCGCATTTAGCGATATAGAAACAATCCCGCTAGCGATCGCATTAGTATGCGTCGTTATCGTGATCGCTAGCGGATTGTTTAGTGTGGCAGTACCTTAGGATAGGCAGGAACGGAGCAAAAAGACATCTCTGAAGATGATTTTGCAGGAAAACCAGTTAAAAAATGAGTAGAATTCTTACCATATATTATATAATATTCTGTAAATTGTTTGTTATAAAGGACTAGAATAAGAGCCACAAAATTGTAATTTTATTATTTATTCCTTAGCTTTGCTTATATCTATTGCGTAGCACTTTACAGACATCACTGTCCCCATTGGGGCTCACAGTCTAAATTCCCTATCAGTATGTATTTGGAGTGTGGGAGTAACCCCATGTAAAAACAGGGAGAACATACAAATTACCTGCAGATGTTGTTGTCCTTGGTAGGATTAGAACCCAGGACCCCAGTGCTGCAAAGCAACAATGCTAACCACTGAGCCACCGTGCTAATAAGATTTAATAAAGGATGACCGAATTGGTTCCAAACAAATCAGTTGATTCTAGAAAATCCTAATTTTTTTATATCTTTCATATGAGCCGTGAAGGAATTAAAAACATTCAAATATCACACTCACCTTACTCCTCATCTGTCCCTGGTGGTCCTCCACTCACACCACAAGAAACCCTCTACAGCTGCGTTCTTCTTTTCACTTTTCTCTAGAGCTAGTGGAGCAGCAGGGACAAGGTGAGTATGATATTTTATTGATTTCCAGCCCCTTTCGTGGTCTACTTGGTTATTGTGCTTTGGAGTTGGAAGACCTCAGAATATAATTAGTACCTGTATATAACGGCAATTGTGGCACATCCCATTTGCATAGAATAACTTTCATGTGAATACAATTTTCCAAACAAATTTGAATTTCGGAAAATTTGATCATCCCTAATGTTGATACATATATGGTTCATATTAATTAGCACATGTAGAATGATATATGCAAAAATTACTGGTATCTGGCATTTTTATGTTCAGATATACAGTACTTTGAAGTACTAAAAGAGCAAAATTGTCAGCCAAATAGTTTTTGGCTGAGTATTTAGGATTTCTATCAAAATGTATAAATCATGGTAAAATCATTAGAGGGAATCTGTTAGAATGATCTCTGAAACTTTTCACATGGTCATGATGCTCTCTAAAAGATAATGTCATCAACAGCTTTACTTACGTAATCTGTTGCTCTCTGACTGAAAAATTGCTCTTTTACAGGACTCTTAAAGGGGTTGTCCACCTTTGTGGACAATTTTATTTCTTACTTAATTCCATGCAATTAAGGCTAAAAATCATTTTTGCAATTGGCTTTCATTGAATAATGTGCACAGTTTGCCTCCTATATCCGCTGTATTGCTCTGTCTATTGGTGGTTGCAGAATGAGGTAACAGGATCAGCCACATTGATTTTCTTTTATCATATGTGTTGGGTATGCAGGTTCTCCTCCTGCTCTTATAACTGCAGCTTTCCTCACAGACTGCGCAGCTCTCCTGTTATGATTTGGTAACTGAGGAGAGCAGGCAAAAATGGCAATACACCAAGAGGTTGGAATCTACTGGATTGCAGTACCCTGACTAACCACCACAACTAAAGGCAGCCGTGGAGCGTTCCTACGTTGGTCCTGGATGCCTCGTCACAGCCTGAGAGGTTAACTACACCTAAAGATAGAAAGAGGAAAGCTATCTGCCCGGAGCAAATCCCCAAAGAACATAGGAAGCCCCCAAACATGTAATGGCTGTTAGACAAGAGGAAATACAGACACAGACAGAAAATAGTAAGAGCAAACGTTGGGGCCCAATCTGCCTAGAAATAAAAAGGATAGGAAGGACGCTTACTGCAATCCAAAAAACCCTAAAAAATACCAACTCTATTAATTGCAAAAACACCTGAGATCACACGAACTCTACCACCTAAATTAGTTCTCTGGTGTAACAAAACTAAGCCGCAGCCACTGAAAAAACTGGAAAAGGCAAATGAACAAATAACAGTGGCTCAGATAAACTGAGAGGAGCACAAGCCCCCAGAGGGGACCTGGCTGACCTCCACAGAAGTGCAGGGAATAATGCAAAAAGCAAGCACAAAAATAAAAACAGAAAATATCTTATCTGAGAGCAGGAGAAGAGGCAAGACTCAGCAAGCTTCCAAGTGAACCAGGAACCACAGATGAGACAAGAATAATTGATCACCGGCAACTATGAAGGGAGGGAACCTCCCTTATATAAGACCAGTCTGTAACTCCTGATTGCCAATCCTCATTGAATGGTTCTGTACTGTTTGTAACCACCACAGAGAGCTTCTGCTCAGAATTCATTTCTAACACATTCACAACACTCTCCGGTCCATACAATGACTGTTGGTGAAGGAACATGTGACAAGACCTGCCTATCAATCTTGTCCAATTGAAAACCTCACATGAGAAATCTGCTTTTCTATTGGAGGAGACTGATGGACAAATCTGGTCACATGATCCCCATCAGCAACCATTGTATGAAGTGGACAGGAGCAGAACCTGTCATATCTGTATAAAAATAAGTGCCATAAAATCATGACTCCGACTCCCCAACACATCTGGTTAAATAAAGATAACGTGGCCAACCCCGTTACCTCATTCTGCAGTCAGCAATATACAGTGTAAGGGCTCATATTCATCTGCGAGGAAAAAGAACGAGTGCAATCTGATAAAAAATTGGATTGCACTCTGACCAATGTTAAGTCCCTACTAGGGTTGAGCATTCGATACTTCCGATACTGAAATCCAATGTAAGTCTATGGAACAAAATATCGGAAGTACTTCGATACTTACTTCCGATATTTTGTTCCCATAGACTTACATTGGATTTCAGTATCGGAAGTATCGGAATGCTCAACCTAGTCCCTACTCATCTGCGATTTCTTTCTCAGTTCAGATCAATTGCAATTGTCCTGGTATCTCAGATGAGACTCGCCAATGCAAATCAATGGGTGTGCTAAAAAATTCGCACAGCACTCAGATCATGCTAGTGCCATCCGATTTTTACACACCAATGTTTTTCAAAAAGCCAGCAATTCATCTGCCTCGTATGGTAAAATCACAGAATACGACAGAATAGAATAGATACTATAGATATATAAACATAGAATAGATAGATATAAAGATGTCAGTGACATATAAAATTAGTACAGTGATTATGTAGCTTACTGTACATGTGTTGTGAATACGTTGGAGGCGACTTCGGAGCTGGGGCTCCCTCCGGTGGTTGCTGAGGTTAATGAACCAATTGCTGAATGGCTTTCAGCTGGGTCCGAATGGTCTGATATAAGTGACCTGAACTACCATCAGCCTTGCCAGTAATTAATTGTTCTTCCAGGTCTTGGTTGGAGCTCAGCTTGCATTCCTGCTTCCATTCAGATAAGTGACTTGCTGTGTTTTTTTTCCTCTGGTTGGATTTTCCTTGCTTGTTTGCTGCCTTGCAGTGGACTTCAGCCTGGTTCCCTTTTGGGGCCTGGCGCTGAATTTGTGCTCAGTTTGTGTTTGAACTTTTGCTCTGTTCCTGTGTCATTTTTTATTTGTTGAATTGCTGTTTGTTACACCAGAGATCTGATTTAGGTGGTGGAGATCGTGTGATCTCAGGTTTTTTGTTAATCAGAAGTGTTGGTATTTTTGTCAGGGTTTTTTGGGTTGCAGTCAGAATTATTTCCTATATTTTTCTATCTAGACAGATTTAATGATGTAATAGTGGGGACGTCAGTAATAGGCTGCTATATGGATAGAGGTGCATCTCACATGATAGTGTGAATGACACCATATGCAGACATGTGTGCAATTGGAATGCTAGGCAGTTACCCCACGGATGTTTGGTGGGTTAGTAAGTGGCTTGTTTTAGTATTTTGCACCTGTGCTGCCCCTGCTTTTATCTTGGGGGACTCACTGCATTCTGTTTGTGCATTTGTGTCTGGAAATGACACTGCAAGTATGGCTGTTTTTTTCTCTCTTTCAGTGATATTGTTAATAATTTTCTTTTCCTATTTCAGTGATTTTTTTGTTTTTATTTTTTAGGCAGACAGTTGCAGTATGATATTAATAGACTAGGAAGGGGCCATGGATATTAGCTCCTGCTAGACTAAAATCATCAGCTCTCAGCAGCCCCAGAAAGGGCACATCCATAAGGTGTGCTAAATCGGGCACTTAGCCCTGGTGCAGTAGCAAGTGGGATGATAGTATTGGAGTTGATGTCACCTTTGTATTATCATGTGACATCAAGCCCAGGGGTTAGTAATGGAGAGGCGTCTATAAGGGCCCCGTCTCACATAGCGAGATCGCTAGCGAGATTGCTGCTAAACAGCGATCTCAGCAGCGATCTCGCTATGTCTGACACGTACCAGCGATCAGGTGTCTGCTGTGAATCGCTGGTCGTGTCAGAAATGCCAGGACTTTTTTTTGATCGCTGGTCTCCCGCTGGCCAGCACGCATCGCTGCGTGTGACAAGCAGGAGACCAGCGATCTACGGGTAACCAAGGTACACATTTCCAGGCGAGGGGCTGTGCAAGGAAACCCGCAGTGTACGTTGGTTACCAGCTCCCTGCATCAGCGCGCTGGTATCCAACGTACACTGCGGGTAACTAGGCGACGTTACCCGCAGTGTCGCTGTCCTGATCACTGCCTGAGTGCCTGTTTGGCGGCTCAGCAGCGATCATGTAGCGACACACCAGCGATCCTGATCGTTGTCAGGATCACTGGTGTGTCGCTATGTGAGATGGGGCCCTTAGACGCCTCCATTACTCTCCCCATAGTCAAATTGTGAAAAAAATAACACCCAGAATAAAGTCCTTTATTTAAATAAATAACACAGACTTTTTTATTGACTCTTAACCAAAAACACTTATACTCACCTTATGCCAAATCCCCTGAAGCCAATGTCCCCTGTAAAAGAATAAAAATAATAAACAATCATATTCCTCTACTATCTGTCGAAAAGAAAGAACCTAGAATAAAAGACATAATTTCAGTTGTTACACACTTTTTGTTAAGTATATAATTCCACATGTGTTAATTCATAGTTTTGATGCGTTCAGTGTGAATTTACAATTTTCATAGTCATGAAAATACAGAAAAATCTTTAAATGAGAAGTTGTGTCAAAACTTTTGGTCTGTACTATATATATATATATATATATATTATATATATATATATATATATACAGTCATGGCCAAAAGTTTTGAGAATGACACAAATATTAATTTTTACAAAGTCTACTGCTTCACTTTTTCTAATGGCAATTTGCATATACTCCAGAATGTTTTAAAGAGTGATCAGCTTAACAGCAATTACTTGCAAAGTCAATATTTGGCTAGAAAATGAACTTTATCCCCCAAAACACATTTCAACATCATTGCAACCCTGCCTTAAAAGGACCAGCTAACCTCTTTTCAGTGATTGCTCCATTAACACAGGTGTGGGTGTTGATGAGGACATGGCTGGAGATCAATCTGTCATGATTAAGTAAGAATGACACCACTGGACACTTTTAAAGGAGGCTAGTGCTTGGCATCATTGTTTCTCTTTTGTTAACCATGGTTATCTCTAAAGAAACATGTGCAGTCATCATTGCAATGCACAAAAATGGCCTAACAGGGAAGAGTATCGCAGCTAGAAAGATTGCACCTCAGTCAACAATCTATCGCATCATCAAGAACTTCAAGAGAGAGGTTCCATTGTTGCCAAAAAGGCTCCAGGGCGCCCAAGAAAGACCAGCAAGCGCCAGGACCGTCTCTTAAAAGTGTTTCAACTGCGGGATCGGGCTACCAGCAGTGCAGAGCTTGCTCAGGAATGGCAGCAGGCAGGTGTGAGTGCATCTGCACGCACTGTGAGGCGGAGACTCTTGGAGCAAGGCCTGGTCTCAAGGAGGGCAACAAAGAAGCCACTTCTCTCCAGAAAAAACATCATGGACAGACTGATATTCTGCAAAAGGTACAGGCAGTGGACTGCTGAGGACTGGGGTAAAGTTATTTTCTCTGATGAATCCCCTTTTCGATTGTTTGGGACATCAGGAAAACGCCTCATTCGGGGAAGACAAGGTGAGCGCTACCACCAGTCTTGTCTCATGCTAACTGTTAAGCATCCTGAAACCATTCATGTGTGGGGTTGCTTCTCAGCCAAGGGAATCGGCTCTCTCACAGTCTTGCCTAAAAACACAGCCATGAATAAAGAATGGTACCAGAATGTGTTGTGAATGGGTTTGAGATGAGTTCTGAGCAGAGGCTCCCTCTGGTGGTTACAAGCGGTGCTAGTCTGTCCAGTGAAGATTGTGAGGACTGGGGAAACAGGTGTTACTGATTGGTCTTATATAAGGGAGTCACCTTCCCATCAGGGTTGCCGGTGATCAATTGTTCTGGTCTGAATCCTTCATTCCTGTTTCCCTTGTAGCCTGCTGTGTCTTGTCTGCATCTCCTGCTAACAGATAAGACATTTTCTTCTTTTGTGTTTGTGCTATATTTTTGCATTTTGTCCTGCACTTCTGTGGGGGCCTTCAGGGTCCTCTCCGGGGGCTTCTGCCCTCTCAGTTTAGTTCAGCCACTGATGTTTGTACTTTTGCTTTTTCCAGTTTTTTCAGTGGCTGCTGTTTTGATTTTGTTACACCAGAGAACTAATTTAGGTGTTAGAGGTCGTGTGATCTCAGGTGTTTTTGAAATTAGTAGAGTTCGTGCCCTTCAGGGTTTTCTGGGATTGCAGTAAGTACCCTTCCTATCCTTTTCTATTTAGTTAGTTTGGGCCCCAGCGTTTGCTCATACTATTTTCTTTCTGTGTCAGTATTTCATCTTGTCTAACCGCCATTACATGTTTGGGGGCTTTCTATTATCTTTGGGGTTCTGCTCCGGGGCAGATAGCTTTCCTATTTCTATCTTTAGGTGTAGTTAGTTTCTCAGGCTGTGACGAGGCGTCTAGGACCAACGTAGGAACGCTCCACGGCTGCCTCTAGTTGTGGTGGTTAGTCAGGGTACTGCAATCTCATAGATTCCAACTGCTCTGGTGTATTGCCTTTTTTACCTGCACTCCTCAGCTACCGAAACATAACAAGAATGTCCTCCAAGAGCAACTTCTCCCAACCCTCCAAGAGCAGTTTGGCGATCAACGATGCCTTTTCCAGCATGATGGAGCACCTTGCCATAAAGCAAAGGTGATAACTAAATGGTTCAGGGAACAAAACATACAGATTTTGGGTCCATGGTCTGGAAACTCCCCAGATCTTAATCCCATTGAGAACTTGTGGTCAATCATCAAGAGATGGGTGGACAAACAAAAACCTAAAAATTCTGACAAAATGAAAGCATTGATTGTGCAAGAATGGACTGCTATCAGTCAGGATTTGGTCCAGAAGTTGATTGAGAACATGCCAGGGAGAATTGCAGAGGTCCTGAAGAAGAAGGGTCAACACTGCAAATATTGACTTGCTGCATTAACTCATTCTAACTGTCAATATAAGCTTTTGTTACTCATATGTTTGCAATTATATTTCTGTCTGTGATAAAAATATCCGTCAAACACACATAAAAACCAGAGGGCAGCACATCATGTGAAAATATAATATTTGTGTCATTCTCAAAACTTTTGGCCATGACTGTATATATAAACAGGGTGGGCCATTCATATGGATACACCTAAATAAAATGGGAATGGTTGGTGATATCAACTTCCTGTTTGTGGCACATTAGTATATGGAGGGGGAAAACTTTTCAAGATGGGTGGTGACCATGGCGGCCATTTGAACTCAGACATTTTGGATCCAACTTTATTTTTTTCAATGGGAAGAGGGTAATATGACATATCAAACTTATTGAGAATTTCACAAGAAAAACAATAGTGTGCTTGGTTCTAAGTAACTCTATTCTTTCGTGAGTTATTTACAACTTTATGACCACTTATAAAATGTGTTCAAAGATCTGCCCATTGTGTTGGATAGTCAATGTAACCCTCTTCTTGACACACTGATAGCAACACCACAGAAGAAATGCTAGCACAGGCTTCCAGTGTCTGTTGTTTCAGATGCTGCACATCTCGTATCTTCACAGCATAGAAAATTACCTTCAGATGACCCCAAAAATAATAGACTAATGGGGTCAGATAGGGAGACCTTGGTGGCTTGGTGTTGCTATCAGTGTGTCAAGAGTGGGAGAAGAGGGTTGCTGTTATGTTTAGGTAACTGAGGAGAAAAAAAATGGCAATACACCAGAGAGGCTGGAACCTATTGGATTGCAGTAACCTGAACTAACCACACAACTAGAGGTAGCCGTGGAGCGTTCCTAAGTTGATCCTAGACGCCTCATCACAGCCTGAGAGATAACTACACCTAAAGGCAGAAAGATGAAAGCTATCTTCCCCAGAGCAGATCCCCAAAGAAAATAGGAAGCCCCCAAACATGTAATGGCGGTTAGACAAGAAGAAGCACGGACACAGACAGAAAATAGAATGAGCAAACGCTGGGGCCCAATCTGTCTAGACAGAAAGTACAGGAAAGAATTCTGACTGCAATCCAACAAAAAACCCTAAAAAATACCAACTCTTCTGATTGCAAAAACACCTGAGATCACACGATCTCCACCACCTAAATCAGATCTCTGGTGTAACAAAACTAAGCCGCAGCCACTGAAAAAACAAGAAAAAGCAAATGAACAAATAACAGATACAGATAAACTGAGAGGAGCACAGGCCCCAGGAGGGGACCCGGTTGACCTCCACAAAAATGCAAAAATCAAGCACTAAAAGAAAAGCAGAAAATATCTTATCTGAAAGCAGCAGATGCATGCAAGACTCCAGCAGCCTTCCAAATGAACCAGGAACCACAATTGAGACAAGAACAATTGATCGCCGCGACCATCATGGGAGGGAACCTCCCTTATATCAGTCCAGTCCATGATCCCAGATAGCCATTCCTCGCTGCAAGGTTCAGTACTGTCTGCAACCACCAGAAGGAGCCTCTGCTCAGAAACCATCTCCAGCACATTCATAACAGGTTGCATTGATAATCCAACACAATGGGCAGCACTTTGAACACATTTTATAAGTGGTCATAAACTTGTAAATAACTCATGAAAGAACAAATTTACTTTAAAACCAAGCAAACATTGTTTTTCTTGTGAAATTCTTGATAAGATCATGTGTCGCATCACCCTCTTGCCATTGAAAAAAATAAAGTTGGATCCAAAATGGCTGACTTCAAAATGGCCCCATGGTCACCACCCATCTGGAAAAGTTTTTCCCCTCCCATATACTAAAGTGCCACAAACAGGAAGTTGATATCGTCAACCATTTCCATTTTATTTAGGTGTGTCCATATAAATGGCCCACCCTGTATATACTGTATATATATATATATACACAGAGAGGGAGAGAAGATAATTTCATTTAAAAAATACATGTAAATGATAGAGAATTACTCTATGTAAAAGCTCATGTTAAAATTTAATTGCAATTGGATCACATTTGCATGTGAATAAGATGTAAATAGGATGCTAGGTGCTTAAAATCGCATTGTACTCGTAAGAAAATCCATGACACTTACATGACACTCTTCCCACTCTTTTGGACTGATAACATGTTATGTTGATGAGTATGAGCCCTAATACAGAGTCTATCGGAGGCAAATCATGCAAATTATTTAATGAAACCCAATAGGCAAAAATTATTTTCATCAAAACTTGAAAATAAATTTTCCCTAAAGGCTGACATGACAACCCTTTTAAACAGCGCCTGTCACCAGGTTAGAAATGTTCAGTTTTTGTTCCTATTTTATTTCCACTGCTCCCTGGAATACTCATATTATATATTTTTTAATCTGCTCTCAGGGATATTGACTCTTTTATTTAGTGCTCATTTTTCTGGAGTTTACTAAGTAGGCATGGCTCACAGAATCGTTGGGGATGTGTCTTGAATCTGCTCTGCATTAATATGCTGTGAGCAATGCCTCCTAGGTAAAAATAATAAAAATTAGCACTAAATAAAAGGGTCCATATCTCTGGAAACATATGGCAAATTAATAAAAAATGTCAGAATTCTCAGGGGAAAAGTCAAAATTATATACAAGCAAAGATGTCTCACTTTTAACCTGGTAACAGGTCCTCTTTAAGTTCTCTGTGAGTGTTAAAGCACTTCCAAGTCTCTGCCTCCCTGTCTCTATTACACACCTAACCCACTTTCCTCTGCTTGACTGATAGCTCACTTGCTGTGTAGCAGAGGCAAATGCTTGGGAAATGCTTTCCTGCTCCCGAAGAACTTAAATAAATTGTTCTTAACTTGGAATACCCCTTCTCAAACTCCATGCTTGGCCCTGATAAAATTGGTTTATTAATATGAGCCCGCAGCTGTCTACTTATTCTTTGCTGGCTATTAAATATAGGGTGACCCCATATCATTTTTGGGGGATCCCCCCTTTTTAATAACCAGTAAAGGCTACATAGACAGCTGTGAGCTGTTATTAATAGGCTGGGAAACTCCATGGATATTGGCCCCTTCCCAGAATAATAACACCAGCTCACAGCTGTCTGCTTTCCCTCAGCTGGTCAGTAAAAAAGGGGGTCCCCACAGCTTTTCTTTTAATTCATTAATTATTTAATATGTTAAAAAGGCTATACACCTTTTAGTGCCACATGAAAGGCACTAAAGGGGTCTAGTTTATTATATGTAGTGAGCTTGTGACATTAAATATATACAGGGCATCTATCCTACCTATCTATCTATCTATTATATCTATCTATCTATCTATATATCTGTATATAAGATTGCTTTATTACTTTGAAAACTAGCTTTAAATGACAGAGAATTACAGTATGCAAAAGCTGCATTTCATGCGGATTTCATACACATGCCATACAGATGTCA
Source organism: Oophaga sylvatica (assembly GCA_033576555.1). NCBI lineage: Eukaryota > Metazoa > Chordata > Amphibia > Anura > Dendrobatidae > Oophaga > Oophaga sylvatica. The sequence goes on from JARQOD010000008.1 coordinate 77,640,633, forward strand.
TGGTATACGGAGGCTAGTTGAGAAAAATCACATTGTACTCTCATAACACTCATCCTACTTTTCTGGATCAACATTGGACCAATTTTTTATACTCTAGTGTGACTCCAGTAATACTTCACCATTCTCCCTACACGCTGGTTGCTGCTCATTCTCTTATTAGCCTTCATCATTCTACAGCTATTGAGTAAATGGCCATAATAAACTATAATTTCCTATTTTATGTGCCAATTAAAAGGTTGACTCTGAGCCCATAGCATACAACCAATTTCTGTCTCTTGAATGGACATATGCTCTACAAAGGTACGGCTAATATTTGCGCTCTTCACACTGACTGTGATCCACTATTTACTGCTTTATTCTTTAAATACACACAGATGTTTAAACACATCCCTGGGTCAAAATGTGGGAAAGTCTCTAAGGACTCAATTTAGAAAGAAATATTTATTTCAATCATTCTTAATATCTAGATGTAGCTGAACTAAAATTATCATGCTCCTAAGTTGTGGAGCAAAAGTCTACCCTTTTGTTCTAGTATTATGTGTTTTCAAGTTGTTTAGGATTGAGGGAGACTCACTAAGGTAAATGTGCAAGAATTCTGGCAAACTTTACACCAATATCTACTTTGATGGTAGCCAAGCAATTTGGTTTTTCAGAGTAAAAAGCAGGTAGGACTTTGTGAGAAAAGGAGCATTGCCCAAATGTGACACCACATGGCAAAATTTGGGCACAAATTACATCTTTTTAGTAAGCAAACTAATTAGTGGTATAAAGTTAAACCAAAATGTTTAAGGTTATGCAAATTTTTCAAACAGGAACGAAAGTAACGTTTGCAATATTTTAGTACTTCATTGTTTTTCCATTCTGTTTCCAAGGACTAAATATGTTCCCAGTCTTTGGGTACATTCATATGTCAATTTTTTTGCAGACTGAGCGCATTTAACTAATAGGTCCGTAGAAAACAGACAGCAAATGGAAGCCATTCAGTAACCATCTAAAAGCTCTTGATGTTTTTTACTGTTTAATGGGTAGGAGAAGCATAATTATTTTTTTTTGTATAGGAGGAAAATGAATCCCACATTTATGGTAAAAATGGAAACTCAAACCAAAAATAGAGGAATATGGAATCGAGAATAATCTTATGAGAAATCGTCTGCGTTCCATCCAGACAACAATTTTTTTTCTAATATTTCTTCATGTGTCTGTTTTTTACATTTGTATGACATCTGTGTGATGTCCGTGTGATGTACTGTATGTGTGAAATCCATTTTCATATAACTACATTAAAAAATGCATATTGTCAAATACAATTTCCTAGGTATATAATACAAATGTATCCGGAAAAATCATATGTCACACAGATGGTCGGTGTGGGATCAGTTTTTTTATTACACACCCATAGACTTAAATGAGTCTCAAAAAAGTAGTGCATGCTTCGATTCTTTTCTTAGGACAGTCGGACAGAGAAAATAATCCTTCATCTGAACAGCACTATTGAATAATTTGGGTCAGTATGCTTATCGAAAATCAGACAGCACATGTCAGATCTAAGTTGCCGTCTGCAAGAGCCCTAAATGTGACCCATTTTTGCATAAAAATGTTTCAAAGATTGCTGATGAGTGGAATCTGTGCCCCAATCTTATAAATGAAGCGTAAAGACAAACAGATATCACATGATAACAACTGGAAATGACTTCCAGCAGTTAAGGTTGTATTCTAAATAGAGAAAAAAGTGGAGATCTGGTGTTGAATGCTACGTTCACATCTTGCATTTTGTTTTTCAAATACTGTAGCAAAAACGATATGATTTTACCATGGTTGCGATAAAATAATGCACCAAGACTGCAGCATGTGAGCGTATTCAGTGGAATAATTAGTTTTCCTACAGGTTGGTGCTCATCACTGTAAGACTATGTTCACATGTCCAGTAATCGTGGGTTAGGATGGATCCCGCAACAATCTGTTAGCAAGAAAGTTGTACTGACATACATTTTTAGTCTATTTTAAAATAGCTGATCTCTACTGAATCCGTTTTTTTTTTAACACTGAAGTCTATGGAAAACGAATCCGTTAATCAGCCATCCATTTTTCTTTCACTTATAAAGGATCTGTTTTTTTCCTTAGAGGATCAGATTCAAATGGAAGAAAATTGATGTCTAACTAACGGATCCATTTTCCATGGAAAACGGCCTAAACAGTTGTGTCTGTACAACTTTTTTGCCAACGGATTACTGCTGGATCCGTCCTAACAGATGATTACTGGACATGTGAACATCGCCTAAGAACATGATTTACTTACAGACGTCCTGAGAAAAATCAACATTTTTTACACCATTTCCAGATCTCACCTACCCGTGTTGGTTTGTTCAGCTAATTGAGGGTTTACGACTACTTAACAAAAACGTGGTGAGAAATGCTATACCTAAAGGATAACACAAATACAATCCACAACGTATTATACTTATGTGGTTGTTTTTAGCCTCAGCTCAATATCTGATATTTAGATGTAAAATATACTTAAGCTTCATTTAACCTAATAAACAAATGTTTTTGTTTTTTTTTACTACTAGAACACATAACACCTTTCATGGGAATGCTAAACAGTAATAAAGGGAGAACCTTGGGTGGAAGTTGAGAAAAGCGATGGAGGGTGAGAAAAGCAAGATCTCTCAGTGGTTCCAAATCTCTCTTCAAGTTCTTATGCACTTAAACCAACTAATTCTATTTTTTAAAAAAAACTTTAAAAAATGACATTAAAATTTATTCAAACTTTAAATAATTTTTAATTAAAAAATCTTAAAATTAAAAAATAAAAACAATGCAATGGAAGCAGATCAACCGCAAATGTACTTTTTTTTAACACAAGTCAAATGCTTAATCCATGCATTATAATTTAAATAATCTATTTAAAAGTTTTGGGATATAAAATTATTGTAGTTTATTAAAAGAAATCTAACACATACAACTCATGTTAAATCAATATAACCAATGATGCATCCAATTTTTATCCATTTTATATAAATGTATATACTGGAATTGTTAAATTTAGATTTATTTCCATAATGGTCTATGATAAATAAGAACAGGCCAACCAAATAAAGAATAGATCTCTCTGATGTATATAAATGTATACTATTCAGTTGCATATGTCACCAAAAAGCCAGTATTGTAAAAATAAAAAAATGCATATTTTGTATATTCCCTTATTCTATATACATCTATGGAAAAAGTGTTGGGTATTTTAATAATGGACCTCAGGTTTTTCATACAGTCCCATTTCCACAGGTTTATAAAATCTAGGGTCTCGCCATGCCATCTGCTTTTACTAACTTTCTTGAAAGAGTGGCCCATTGTAAAGCCTTCACTGATACCAGCGCGGTACTGAAATAGGAGCCACAGGTGTAAGAAGTCAGGTTGTGAAAATTCTTCCCTCCTAAATATTTTACCATCACCTGTAAATCGTATTATTGAGAAGTGAAAGCATTTAGCAACCTCAGCAGCTCAGCCATAAAATGACAGACCACGTAAAGAAGGGGTGGGGAATCTCAGGACTGTGACATCGATAACCTTTTATCCGGCCCCTGGGCAGATTCCCAGGGAATGCAGTGCTTGGGCCGGCAGCTGTACTTTGATGGCTTTTAGCCAACTAATTTCTTCTTGCTCTATGAGCACGTGTTGCAGCGTTCACTACTGAAAGCTGAGTCACGCGCAGTGAAAAATTATGTCCTGACACCATTACCAATGCCAAGATCTATTTTGTGGGTGGAGTTAGCGCACAATTTGTACAGCCCCTGAAGGATGGTACAAATATCCAAATGGCCCTTGGCAGAAAAAAGATTCCCCACCCCCGATGTAAAGTAACAATGAGGGGAGTCGCCAAATAGTAATGAGCATAGTACACAAGAGTTGTCAATGTTCTGCTGACTCAAAAACTGCACAGCTCACCAATAGTCTTTACCAGAGAATTATGGCCCAATTCATCTATGTTTGCATGACAGAATTCTGGAGTAAAAGCTTTAAAAAGTCGCAAAATGTAGGTGCAATTTGGAGTAGCGCCTAAATTTTGCAACTTTTTGTGTTTTCACACCAGTTTCTCCCAGCTCCACCAAAATGATGAGGTGTAGCGCTTCATAAGCCGGATAGCTCACTTTAGTCCCTGTGTAGAATGAGATTTCTGGGGTTTTCTGGCACATGTTGGACTCTCCAGTTTCATAAAGAGTCATGTACCTCTTCATGAATCAGGAGTATCTGACTCCAGCAAACTCCTTCATCAAGACTGGTGTGAACAACGCTGGTCTTTATTTTCATTAATCAAGGTAAGTTTTTGTGACAGTGGATAATTGCTGACTGATCCAGATTTATTTTCTTGGACTCTTGGGTAAAAAAGGGGCGGACTTTATGTAGACTATCGCCCAGAAGTGGGAGTTTCAGATGATTCTCAAGAGGAGTGGAGCCTTCCTGGGAATTTGTAGGGTGGGAATAAACATTTTAGAAATGAAGTCAATTATGGGAGTGGTGGTCCCCTAAGGGCAATGTCTTTGAGGCTTTTAGGAAGCGTGCATGCTCACGGTAAAGGAGGACTGTCTTTTTTTTTTACTACTGGGCATATCTAGAAAGCTAGTAGGAGAGAGGGGCAGTGTCAGAAATATATCTCCTTACATGTATATAGGTCATCTTTGAATTGAGTGTAATTTTAGTTCAATTTTCTTCTTTTATTTAGTGGAAACTGTTAAATACTGCTGTTGACAGATCTGTTATTCTTTGTGTCTAACAGTTTGAGTGCATAACATTAGACTGTTGCTAATGGCCTTCAGGTGTTGGACGGCTTTTTACCACCTTAATACCTATAGCTATGAATGTTTCAACATGAATATCCATGACAACCATCACATTAACACATGAATAGGCCCTAGAGTCCGGCTTATTAGCACATGAATTCTCTGTGCAGTTTGATGGCATTCATATGTTAATCAGGTTATTTGGATGTTCATATGTTAATGAACATAGCATATTGATGTGATAATGAGCTTAACTTTCCCTGGTCCTAACATGATCTATGAGTAGAATACTAAAATAACCATAATAAGGTCTGTCAGCAGCAGCTGGCCTGCTTGTTGACAGTTTCCACGTAACAACATACTTTTTTCATCAGTGTTTTTCTTACATTTTCTGATTAGGATCAAGAAGGGAAAATAATTACATTAAATGCGATAAATGACTTCCAGATGTTTAGTTATATCTGGGTGGCATTAGGCTATGTTCACACATTGCGCTTTTGATGTGTTTTTTTCCACAGGCAAAACCTGCTCTCTTGGCACTAAAAAAGTAACGTCAAAAAGCAGGTTTTGCTGAGCGTGTGCCGCGTTTTTATGTAGCGTTTTTGGTGCATTTTTTCCACCGCACTTTTGTCAGGGTACATTTGTTTTTTGTGCATGCTGATAGAGTTTAGTGCATAAAAAAATAAACCGATTCAACTTCATCAGGTTTTGGCAACAAAAACACAGCAAATCCGAATACCTGCATTTTTTGCAACCTTTTTTTGCACTACCCATTGTTTTCAATGGGCGAGAAACGCTGCAAAAACGCTGAAGAGACGCTGAAAGACGTGACATGCTGCATTTTGCAACAACGCAGCTCTTTGACGAAACAGTCTGGAAAAAAAAAGGTTTGTGCATAAGATTTTGAAATCTCAAAGACTTTGCTGGTACTGTAAAACGCAGCTGAAAATTAGCATAAAAAGCAACGCGTAAACGTAGCCTAAGTTTGCACATTTTAGAGCTGAAGGAATTTGCTAAAGTATTGCAACAGGTTGTTGACTCAATGAACAATTAACATCTCCTCAGTACTGAACCTCCCAGCGAGGAATGGCAATCTGGGATCACTGACTGGACTGATATAAGGGAGGTTCCCTCCCATGATGGTTGCCGGTGATCAATTGTTCTTGTCTCAATTGTGGTTTCTGGTTCATTTGGAAGTTTGCTGGAGTCTTGCCTGAGTCTGCTGCTTTCAGATAAGATATTTTTGCTTTTCTTTTTGTGCTTGCTTTTTGCATGGTTTTCTGCACTTTTGGAGTTCAGCCGGGTCCCCTCCTGGGGCCTGTGCTCCTCTCAGTTTATCTGTAGCCACTGTTGTTTGCTCATTTGCTTTTTCCTGTTTTTCAGTGGCTGCAGCTTGGTTTTGTTACACCAGAGATCTGATTTAGGTGGAGGAGATCGTGTGATCTCAGGTTTTTGCAATCAGAAGAGTTGGTATTTTTAGGTTTTTTTTTTGGATTGCAGTCAGAATTCTTTCCTGTACTTTTCTGTCTAGACAGATTGGGCCCCAGCGTTTGCTCATTCTGTTTTCTGTCTGTGTCCGTGCTTTCTTCTTGTCTAACCGCCATTACATGTTTGGGGGCTTCCTATTTTCTTTGAGGATCTGCTCCGGGGCAGATAGCTTTCATCTTTCTGCCTTTAGGTGTAGTTATCTCTCAGGCTGTGACGAGGCGTCTAGGATCAACGTAGGAACGCTCCATGGCTACCTCTAGTTGTGTGGTTAGTTCAGGTTACTGCAATCCAATAGGTTCCAGCCTCTCTGGTGTATTACCGTTTTTGCTATTTCTCCTCAGCTACCTAAACATAACAGTATCACCGGCCAAAACTAAAATTATATGGTACTCACAGAAGGGAAAAATAGTGTGGAAAGAAAAAAGTTGTCAGAGTTGTCAGAGATTTTTTTCTTTTTTTTCTGTTTGTTGCTTTTTTTTCCCTCTTTCTCTCTGGGTGTTGAGGAGGATTTTTTTTCTCTCTCAATGGAGTTTGCACAGTTGTCTGGCCGTGTGGAGCAGCTTGCCAATGAGGTTCAGAGTATTGCTACCTATCTTGCTAGGTTGCCGGTTGTGGAACCTAGGATCCCCATGCCAGTTTTGTTTTTGGGGGATCGGGCTAAATTTCTGAATTTCAAAAATAACTGTAAGTTGTTTTTTGCCTTAAAGCCTAAGTCCTCAGGGAACGCAGCACAGCAGGTTCAAATTGTCATCTCTCTCCTGCGCGGCGACCCTCAGGATTGGGCTTTTTCCCTGACACCTGGGGATCCTGTTTTGAATAATGTTGATGTATTTTTTCACACTCTGGGGGTTGTTGTACGATGAATAGTGTTGAGCGATACGATAATGCAAATATCGGCTATCGGCCGATATTAGCTCTATCAGCCTTTCGATAATTCGTTTCGATATTTTCATCTTATCGAATACTGTAATCGGATTTGTCACTGTCACTGTGAGTGTCCGTCGGTCGGGTCTGTCAGAGTCAGCGGCACTTACCTGGCAGAAGATCTCCGGCGGTCACGTCCTGGACTGCTTGATGGCCGCCATTATCTTCTCCCTGGCGGTCACATGCAGTTTTTCGCGATAACTGCAGTGACTGCAGGGTAATCCCGGCCGTAAACCAGTCCGATGACGTCACCGCCGGGGAAGCAGGTAATCAGCTGTGCTGCGCCGGGATTCTGATGTAGCAGAGCTGGATCGTCGTGGGACACTCGTTACTATGGACTGCGTCGGACAGGTGGTATACTGCTGGTTTTTTTTTTCATTTTTTTACAGGAGATCGATGGTGTCGCAGGATGAGACTGTAATAAAAGTAATGAAAACTGTGTTTTTTTTTTTTATTAAATTAAAAAACTTTTTTATAAACATTCACCCGTCCGGGTACATAAACAATTTAACTATTTATCAACAATTTAACTATTTACATACAGGGACCCTGTCCGGGTTATTTATACTTCTTTGGCAGGGGTGTTCCAGGTACCACCTGGTACTCTTCTGATGCTTGCCAAACATCCGAGGCACCAAGGACCACCAGGACCTGATGACGTCGTGTGGCCTGTACAGTCAAGTCGTGACCCGCTATCTGGGTCTGTGTGGCCACCTCTTTCATCTCCCTCCGGGTCTGGAACCCTATGTCCCGGACTGAACGAACCCCAGGGGCCTATCAGGCGCCGGGTACGGGCCAGCTATACTTATCATGTCCATAGCTGGGGCTGCTGAGGAGACCACTGAGGGAGGCTTGGGAGATTTACGGCGTGGGGTGGGCACTTTTGCAGAGGCCTGGATGTGGGAGGCTGAAGGCTCCGAGGGTCTCACAGGTTCCTGACACACTGGGGAGTAGGGGTCGCACCTGGTAACATTTAGGGCGTACCATCCATTGTAACCCCAGTGTCGGGTGTAAGTCACCAAGTCTCCTGGCAACAGGTCCCTCCCCGGGTGTCCTTCTGGGAGGTGAGTCTCCACGTCCCGCCGGTTCACAAAGACTTCTAAATAAAGTCCAGGCTCCTTGATGAAGCCCCACCCACCTTTCACTTTAAAGCTCCGTACTGCACCCTTACGCCGCGGCTCACACGGGTTCCTTTATCCTTTCTCATCCGGTCCTTATATGCCCGGTCCTTCTCCAGGTTACGTTGCCGAAGTTTTTGGGATTCTCGCTGCTCCCTTTGTCGCTCTGCTTCCCGCTCCCAACGTCTCCACTCTTCCTCCTGACGCCGGTTGAAATTCTCCTCCACCAGCTGCTCCATGTCTCCACCACTCCACTGCAGCTTACAGTGTCCGGTTTGCGGCAGCTCTCCTGTCACCCCCCAGTCCTGGCGGCGCTCCCCTGCGGAGGAAGCAGACTGCTCTAAATCAGATGACAGTCGGGGCTCCGGTACAGGCAGGTAGTGCTCTGGTGCCTGCGCGGCCTCCTCCATGAGGACGGGTGTCACTCTCTGTCTCAGCGACGGGGGCAGACAGCGGGATCTGGGGTGCTGACGGTGCTGCGGTTTTTGCAGGAACGGGTGCCTCCACTGCGACAACGTCAACCGGATCACATTGCAAGGACTCCTCTACTAGAACGGGTGCCTCACCTTCCGGTACAGACACTTCAGGTAAGAGGGATTGGCGCCGCTCCAAGTTTAGTTTTAGGGCACGCCAGCTCGCTTCCATCCTGGCGACCTCCTCCCGGTGCCGGGCCAGGCCTCTTAGGGTATCCTCCGCTTCTTGCAGCGTAGGAGGGTTTCCAGGCCGGTTGCCCAACGGTGGTTCCGTGGCGATCGGGTCGCTTCCGTGGGGGGAGAGCTCTGACTGCTCCATCCCTTCACACTTCTGCTCGTGTCCATTAGCCATCTCTGCCAAGTCACATGTGTCATTAGCATCTGGAGAGGGCCCCTCTTTTGTAGGGAGGCGGGACCTTCGTGTTAGTTTCCACACACTGAGGAGGATGAGGAGGCGGAACTGAAGAGCTGTGGGGCACGATTTTACATTGCAGTACCATTTAGAGCCATCGTTTTCGCGTCACTGAGTAAGTGTACAGTACACCCATGAAGAGCACGCCCTTCTTCTTCACCAGTGCCTCGTCGTGACGCAGATATGGCGGAAAAATGGCAAATACATTCTCTGATGATTTTAGCAATTCTCAAGCACAAAACCAGTTCAATTCAGGCACACAGGACTCGCTTATAGCGAGCTACAGAATCCTGTTCGTGACGCCCAAGTTGAGTCGCACAGAGCCAGAGGTTTTGGGGATACTCGGCACCGAGCCCGTCGACTTCTATGGGGTATGTCACGGCTTTACCCGGCAATTGAATCAGAGTCTATTTTACTATGTAGAAGTGTATAAACTATAAATATATGTATATATATGTCACAATGACATGTGTATATATATATATATATATATATTATATATATATATGTATTCTATGTGTGTATATTTTGTGTTTACAACGTAAGAAAGGGTTTTTTTTGTTGCAATATTTTGTTCCCATAGACTTACATGGGACTTCCGCTATCGAAATCAATTATCGACGATATTTAGTGCTATCGGCGATACAATTTCGATACGATATTTTTAGATATCGAGCAATATCGCTCAACACTAACGATGAACCTAATGTCACTGATCAAGCTGAAAAAACCTTGTTGGCATTAAGTCAGGGCTGTGAAGCCGCTGAACTGTACTGTCAGAAATTTCAAAAGTGGACAGTCCTGACCAAATGGAATGATGATGCTTTGGCAGCCCTTTTTTGGAAGGGTCTGTCAGAGAATGTAAAGGACGTTATGGTGGGATTCCCTGTCCCCTCTGGTCTCAATGATTCTATGTCTTTGGCTATTCAAATTGACAAACGTTTGCGTGAGCGCAGAGGTATGCGTGAGATGGTGTTGCCTTGTGGGCCAGCTCCTGAGCCCATGCAGTGTGATGGAGTGACTTCTGGGGCTCAGCGTCATGAGTTTCGAAAGAGCAATGGGTTATGTTTCTACTGTGGTGACGTCTCTCATGCTATTTCCATCTGCTCTAAGCGGGGAAGATGTTTTGCGCGCTCAGTTGTCTTGGGTAGTGTTCAGACTAAATTTCTGTTGACTGTTACCCTGATTTGGTCCATGTCCACATTTTCGGCTCAGGTTTTGTTGATTCAGGAGCAACTATTAACCTGATGGATTTTGACTTTGCCAAACATTGTGGCTTTCCCATGATACCCCTGCGGAAGTCTATTCCCCTACTGGGCATTGATTCTACCCCTTTGCCAGAGAATAAATCCCAATTTTCTACTCAAGTGATAATGAGGGTTTAACCAGATCATCAGGAGAGTTGCAAATTTCTGGTGTTGCATAATCTGCATGACATTATTTTACTGGGTTTCCCTTGGTTACAGATTCATAATCCTGTTTTGGATTGGAAATCTGTGTCTGTGACCAGTTGGGGCTGCCAATGTGTTTATGCTGACACTCCTGTTTTTTCTGCCTCTCCCCAGTCTCAGGATGTCCCTGACTTTTTGACTGATTTTTCTGATGTGTTTAGTGAAATAATCTGTGTCCTTACCCCTCACAGAAGCTTCGATTGCGCTATTGAGTTAGTGCCTGGTGGTAAATTTCCTAAGGGTCGCCTTTTTACTTATCTGTACCTGAACACGATGCTATGCGATCTTATATCAAGGAGTCATTGGAGAAGGGTCATATCAGACCATCCTCTTCACCCTTGGGCGCCGTTTTTTTCTTTGTGGCCAAAAAAGATGGTTCATTGAGGCCGTGTATTGATTATCGCCTCCTGAAAAAGATCACTGTGAAATATCAATATCCGTTACCCTTGATTTCTGACCTGTTTTCCAGAGTGAAAAGTGCTAGTAGGTTTACCAAGCTTGACCTCAGGGGGGCGTATAACCTTATTCGCATTAAGCACGGGGATGAATGGAAGACGGCGTTTAATACCCCAGAGGGGCATTTTGAGTACCTAGTGATGCCCTTTGGGCTCACTAATGCTCCTTCCGTCTTCCAATCCTTCATGAATGATATTTTCATGGATTTTGTGGATAAGTTTCTGATTGTTTATTTGGATGATATCTTGATTTTTTACAATGACTGGGATTCTCATGTGAAACATGTTCGGACTGTGTTCCAGATTTTGAAAGAGAATGCACTGTATGTGAAGGGATCAAAGTGTCTTTTTGGCCTACAGAAGGTCTCATTTCTGGGATTCATTTTGTCTCCATCTGTTATTGAAATGGACCCGGTCAAGGTTCAGGCCATCTGTGATTGGGTCCAACCTACTTCATTAAAGGCTCTTCAGAGATTTTTGGGTTTTGCCAATTTTTATCGTAAATGTATTGGTAATTTCTCCGGTATTGTTAAACCATTGACTGATTTGACCAAAAAGGGTTCTGATGTGGTGAATTGGCCTCCTGAGGCAGTTTCTGCGTTTCAGGAACTTAAGCAGAGATTCACTTCTGCTCCTGTTCTACGGCAGCCTGATGTTTATCTACCATTTCAGGTGGAGGTTGATGCTTCTGAAATTGGGGCAGGTGCCGTTTTGTCCCAAAGGGATCCAGAGACCTCTAAGAGTAACCTTTGTGCCTTTTTCTCTCGAAAATTTTCTCCAACTGAACGTAATTATGACGTGGGTAATCGGGAGTTATTGGCCATGAAGATGGCCTTTGAAGAGTGGAGACATTGGCTGGAAGGAGCCAAACATCAGGCGGTGGTCCTCACGGACCATAAGAACCTGGTTTATCTCGAATCAGCCAAGCAAATTAATCTTAGACAGGCCAGGTGGGCCTTGTTTTACACACGTTTTAATTTTGTGGTTTCCTTTCTTCCTGGCACTAAGAATGTTAAGGCGGATGCCCTCTCGAGGAGTTTCTTGTGGACTCTCCTGAGTTATCTGATCCTGCTGTTATTTTGAAAGAGGGTGTAGTTCTTTCCGCCATCTCACCGAATTTGAGACTGGCTCTGGAAGGGAGTCAGGAGGATAAACCTGAGTGCTGCCCTATTGGGAAATTGTTTGTCCCAGACCAGTGGAAGAAGAGTGTGATGTCTGAGATTCATTGTTCCGCGTTGGCTGGTCATCCCGGGATTTTTTTGTACCAGAGACTTGGTGAGTCGGTCCTTTAGGTGGCCTACTTTGTCTCGTGACGTCAAGGACTTTGTGCAGTCCTGTGGGACTTGCTCTCGTTCCAAGCCTTGCTCTCGCTCTAGTGGTTTGGTTAATGCCATTACCTGTGCCCAAGAGGCCATGGACCCATATCTCTATGGATTTTATTTCCGACCTCCCTGTCTCTCAGAGAATGACCGTTATCTGGGTAATCTGTGATAGGTTTTCAAAGATGATACTTCTTTTGCCATTACCTAAGTTACCTTCCTCCTCCGAGTTGGTGCCTTTGTTCCTTCAGCACATGGTTCGGTTACATGTCTCCATTTTTCTGCAATTCTGGGTTTCACCCTCGATTTTCTTCGGGACAGGCGGAGGCTTCTGTCTGTCCGGGTGTTGACTCTGTTGTGGAGCGAATGCAGCAGATTTGGGACCAGGTAGTGGAGAGGTTGGCTCTATCTCAAGAAAAGGCCCAGCGGTTTGCCAACCGGCATAGAACTGATGGTCCTCGGTTTAAAGTGGGGGACTTAGTTTGGTTGTCCTCAAGAAATATCCCTATGAGGGTAGCATCTCCAAAGTTTAAGCCTAGGTTCATTGGACTTTATAAGATCATGGAGATTCTTAATCCGGTTTCCTTCCGTTTGCTTCTTCCAGGGACATTTAAGATCCATAACGTGTTCTACAAGTCCTTATTGAAGAGGTTTGTCGAGCCAGTGGTTCCTATGGCTTCGCCTCCTGACCCTGTTTTGGTTGAGGGCAATCTGGAGTATGTGGTTGAGAAAATATTGGATTCTTGTTTTTCTAGACGGAAACTCCAGTATTTTGGTTAAGTGGAGAGGTTATTGTCAGGAGGACAATTCTTGGGTGTTTGCTTCGGACATCTATGCTAGGAGACTGATCTGTGCCTATCACCGAGCTCATCCTGATCGGCCAGGTTGCACTGGTGAGGGTTCGGTGACCCCTCCTCGGGGGGGTACTGTTGTGAATGTGCTAGAGATGGTTTCGGGAGCAGAGGCTCCCTCTGGTGGTTACAGACAGTACTGAACCTCCCAGCGAGGAATGGCAATCTGGGATCACTGACTGGACTGATATAAGGGAGGTTCCCTCCCATGATGGTTGCCGGTGATCAATTGTTCTTGTCTCAATTGTGGTTTCTGGTTCATTTGTAAGTTTGCTGGAGTCTTGCCTGCGTCTGCTGCTTTCAGATAAGATATTTTTGCTTTTCTTTTTGTGCTTGCTTTTTGCATGGTTTTCTGCACTTTTGGAGTTCAGCCTGGTCCCCTCCTGGGCCTGTGCTCCTCTCAGTTTATCTGTAGCCACTGTTGTTTGTTCATTTGCTTTTTCCTGTTTTTTCAGTGGCTGCGGCTTGGTTTTGTTACACCAGAGATCTAATTTAGGTGGAGGAGATTGTGTGATCTCAGGTTTTTTGCAATCAGAAGAGTTGGTATTTTTAGGGGTTTTTTTTGGATTGCAGTCAGAATTCTTTCCTGTACTTTTCTGTCTAGACAGATTGGGCCCCAGCGTTTGCTCATTCTATTTTCTGTCTGAGTCCGTGCTTTCTTCTTGTCTAACCGCCATTACATGTTTGGGGGCTTCCTATTTTCTTTGGGGATCTGCTCCGGGGCAGATAGCTTTCATCTTTCTGCCTTTAGGTGTAGTTATCTCTCAGGCTTGACGAGGCGTCTAGGATCAACGTAGGAATGCACCACGGCTACCTCTAGTTGTGTGGTTAGTTCAGGTTACTGCAATCCAATAGGTTCCAGCCTCTCTGGTGTATTACCGTTTTTGCTATTTCTCCTCAGCTACCTAAACATAACAGGGCAATTTCTCTGACTCTCAGTTGTCTCTGAGCTAGTGGGTGAAGAGTGAGATTACCTTCCATGATGTACCCTATACACCACATTTTTTAATGCAGCAGCAGCAGCATGGAGAGCATTATTTAGCAGTACTGAGCAGTGAATCTGTAAATCCAGCACTGGCTTAAGATAAAATGCTTATTAGATAATAAGAGCACATTCTATGTCTGTCTCTACCTCTCTTTCTGTTAGTCTGCTCCTCCCTCTTCTGCTTTCCATGAACTTCACTTGGAAGTTGTAATTAGATTAGTCTCTGTGTTATTTGACTAAGGGCCCCGTCTCACATAGCGATACACCAGCGATCCCGACAACGATCAGGATCGCTGGTGTGTCGCTACATGATCGCTGCTGAGCTGCCAAGCAGGCAGCTCAGGCAGCGATCAGGACAGCGACACTGCTGGTAACGTCGCCTAGTTACCCGCAGTGTACGTTGGATACCAGCCCCATGATGCAGGAAGCTGGTAACCAAGGTACACGTCGGGTTTCCAGGAGCTGCGCGGTGCCTGGAAACCCAGGGCCGCCATCAGGGCATTACAGCCCTTACTAATGTATGGGGCCCGGTGCTTTAGGGGGGCCCGCCGCCCCAGCACGCTGGCAGCACGGTCTGGCAGCAGGCGCAGCGCTTCGCTGCTTTATATTCCCCACTGTCCCCAGTCCTGATCTCCTATTCTCCTGGCTGGCAAATTAAATGGGCAGGCACTGTAGCTTTAAGCTACGGCCCGCCCTGATGCATCATGGTCCAGCCATGACGTCACACGCTGCTCTGCTCCACTTCCTCATTCTGGAGCAGAGCGAGCAGAGTGTCACGTCGGTGTGCTGTGCCAGACACACACTGCCAAGTGGCTGGGAGCGGCGGACCGGACCTGTTGCAGGCGGCAGGCGAGCTCAGCAGGGTGAGTAGTCTGTCGCAGGGGGCCCGGCCAGGACAGCCGCAGCGCCAGCATCCACCACGCACCACCAACAGGGCCCAGGGCAGGAAGGGGGGGCCCAGCATCCACCAAAAGGCCCCCCAGGGCAGGCGGGGGGGGCCCGCAGGTGCAGCATCCAGCAACAGGGGGCCTGGGGACCCTGTTGCTGGATGCTGCGGGCCCCTCCTGCCTGCCCTGGGCTGGGGCCCTGTTGGATTGCTGCGTGCGCCCCCCCCCGCCTGCTCATCATATGGGTGCATAAAATCTATGGAGCATCATATGGCGGCATAATCTTTGGAGCATCATATGGCGGCATAATCTATGGGGTATCATATGGCGGCATAATCTTTGGAGCATCATATGGCGGCATAATCTTTGGAGCATCATATGGCGGCATAATCTTTGGAGCATCATATGGCGGCATAATCTATTGTAGCATCATTTGGTGGCATAATCTTTGGAGCATCATATGGCGGCATAATCTATGGGCATCATATGGCGGCATAATCTTTTGAGCATCATATGGGGCATAATCTTTGGAGCATCATATGGCGGCATAATCTATGGGGCATCATATGGCGGCATAATCTTTGGAGCATCATATGGCGGCATAATCTATGGGGCATCATATGGCGGCATAATCTTGGAGCATCATATGGGCATAATCTTTGGAGCATCATATGGCGGCATAATCTATGGGCATCATATGGCGGCATAATCTTTGGAGCATCATATGGCAGCATAATCTATGGGCATCATATGACGCATAATCTTTGGAGCATCATATGGGGCATAATCTTTGGAGCATCATATGGCGGCATAATCTATGGGGCATCATATGGGGCATAATCTTTGGAGCATCATATGGCGGCATAATCTATGGGGCATCATATGGCGGCATAATCTTTGGAGCATCATATGGCGGCATAATCTATGGGGCATCATATGGCGGCATAATCTATGGAGCATCATATGGGGGGCATAAAATCCATGGAGCATCATATGGGGGAATATTCATCTATGGAGCATCATATGGCGGCATAATCTATGGGGCATCATATGGCGGCATAATCTATGGGCATCATATGGCGGCATAATCTATGGAGCATCATATGGCGGCATAATCTATGGAGCATCATATGGCGGCATAATCTATGGGGCATCATATGGCAGCATAATCTATGGGGCATTATATGGCGGCATAATCTATGGAGCATCATATGGCGGCATAATCTATGGAGCATCATATGACGGCATAATCTATGGAGCTTCATATGGGGGCATAAAATCTATGGAGCATCATATGGGGGAATATACATCTATGGAGCATCATATGGCGGCATAATCTATGGAGCTTCATATGGGGCAGAAAATTTATGGAGCATCATATGGGGGAATATACATCTATGGAGCATCATATGGCGGCATAATCTATGGAGCATCATATGGCGGCATAATCTATGGAGCATCATATAGGGCATAAAATCTATGGAGCATCATATGGGGGTATAAAATCTAAGGGGCATCATATGGGGGTATAAAATCTATGGGGCATCATATGGGACATAAAATATATGGAGCATCTTATGGGGGCATAACTTTTATGGAGCAGCATATGGGCCATATTATTCTATGGAGCATCTTATGGGCCATTATTAACCTTTATGGAGCATTATATGGGAGGTATTTTGTATGCCGTGTACCGCCGGACCAGAAGTGCGTCATCCGGACAGGAAGTGACACGGCGCAACATGATCTGATGTAATCGCGCATGCGCGATAGCGGTAGCAGCCGCCATGTTTTCGGTGGAAAAGGCAAATATAAGTAGGACTATGAGAGACACTAATCTGTATAGGAGACAAAATCTAGGGGGAGGAGACTAGAGGCCTGCATGTGGCGCCGTGTCACTTCCGGTCCGGATGACGCACTTCCAGTCCGGCTTTACACGGCGCCGCATTTAAACCCCCATTTGCTCCCTTCCCATACACCTGGTCACCCAGCAGACAAGGCAGGGCGCAGGAGCGCCGCCTGTAAACCTGTACATTCGCTTCTTAAGGTATGTCTTTGATTCAAAGCGGTTCCCCCTATCTGCCATCACTCTGGGCTGCAACTTATGCCACATTTACCCCATGTAGGCTCTGTGGACGCCATCCAGGACATGTTTTAACCCCGTCCAGGGCACATTTAACCCCTACTTTTTGTACACGGCAGGGCGCAGGTGCGCCGCCTATATTTTCATTTCATCCACCTCCAAAGGTATGTTTTCATGTAAATAGTCCACTCCATCTGCCACTGTAATGGGCTATAATTTGTGTTCCATTTGCCCTGTACAGGCTATCAGGACGCCACTCAGGACAGACTTTACCCTATCTGGATACATTTAACTCCTGCTCTTTGTACACAGCAGGTAATCTCTGACATTTCAATGATGGTGACCCCTATTTCCCTATATGTAATCATTTTGATATTATCTGCAGCATCTGGCTCTGCTATAAGGGAATTTACAAGGAATTTATTGCCTCTACTATGTGCCATATCTCTGTTGTACTAATTTTACAAGGTAGAAATGCGCTACTTCTTTGTTTCTTATATCATTGTGCTTTTGTTCTACTATGATTATATAAATCGTTACTCTATGTATCTCCATGTTGAGATTGTATAATGAGGCTCCATATGTACTTTAACGATATATTCTACTTTCTGGATTATTATCTACATGACATTTTTCGCAATCAATTATATATGATCCAGCCCATATCTGTATATATGTTATATATGTAATCACTGTATATAATTGCCTCACACTATGTTTCTTCTATTTTTCTCTAGTACCCTATGATTAAGATCCGGGAGGGTCGAAACGTTGGGTATCTGTATATTGTACATATTATTATTACGGTACTGGCACTTTCTTCTTTTGGATTGGATAATTTTTCAAATAAAAATATTTTTCTGCATAGTAATCAATTGTAGTGTGCGGTGAATTTTGCTCTTCCTATATTTGTTGGTGCCGCTTAGGACCAATTCACCAGCACCTCCTATACACTAGACTTGAGTGCACACCATTTCACCCATATTACCTTGTCGTGGTGGTGGCTTAAAAAAATCTTTTGGTCAAAACAAAAGCTGATGGCTATGCATGTGATTTGATGTTAATGTGTCATTGGTGAGGGCGTGGTGCAGAAGTGGAGTTTTTCCAAGAAAAGGCGGAGGGATTTTGGATAGTTCGCGTGGTGGAGGAGGAGCTAGGGTGGAGGCGGAACTTGGGGGGAGCTTAAAGGGGGGCCCCATAAATTTTGCCAGTATGGGGCCCCAAAATTCCTAGTGGCAGCCCTGTGGAAACCCGATGTGTACCTTGGTTACCAGCTCCCCTGCAGCAGCGTGCTGGTATCCAAGGTACACGTCGGGTTTCCAGGCACAGCCCCGCGCCTGGAAACCCGATGTGTACCTTGGTTACCAGGAGATCGCTGGTCTCCTGCCTGTCACACGCAGCGAGGAGACCAGCATTTTTTTTTATCCGGAAACAAAAAACGTTCCTAGACACGTTTTGTCCGGCCGCTGGATTGGAACTTTTTGCCAGATCTGGAAAAAACGGACGAAAAAGAAGGACATGCGGCGCGATCCGGCACTAATGCAACTCAATGAGAAAAAACGGATCTGGCGGTTGCAAAAAACGGATCCGTTATTCTTAAAAAAAAAGCCGGATCACTCCTGACGGCAAAAAAACGGATGTGTGAAAGTATCTTAAGATTGTTTGTGTTCTAATACCGGTACCTCAAACATTAGGCTGTTCCCAGTGTCGGCAGTGGCCTTGATGTTAGCAGTTGTAAAGCTGAACAGCACAGCTCCATCAACTGTGTAGTGCGGCTGCTGTGTACTGTAATCCACCCCTATTTGAATGAATAGCAGTAGATCGGTAGTACTCGGCAACAGGCATTGACTACACAGTTCACAAAATTGTGCTGTTTAGCACGTGATCCGGAAGCCGGCGCACCGCTGTGTCACATAGCGGCGGGCAGGACGGGAACACAGCGCATGCGCACTGCAAGCAGTAAACAAAGGGGAGCCATGTAGATTAATGGCAACTTGTGGGCATGGAGGATTACTTAAGAGTTAATTGTATGGATATTAACATTCCCATGTGTATATAGCATCACAATACAGAAAACCTATGACATATATCATACAGTGGTGGCCAAAAGTATTGGCAACCCTGCAATTCTGTAAGATAATACTCAGTTTCTTCCTGAAAATGATTACAATCACAAATTATTTGCTATTTTTATCTTCATTTAATTTGCTTGCAAGGAAAAAACACAAAAGAGAATGAAGCAAAAATCAAATCCTTGATCATTTCACACAAAACTCCAAAAATGGCCAGATAAAAGTATTGGCACCCTCAGCCTAATACTTGGTTGCACAACCTTTAGCCAAAATAACTGCGAACAACCCCTTCCGGTAACCATCAATGAGTTTCTTACAATGCTCTGCTGGAATTGTAGACCATTCTTCTTTGGCAAACTGCTCCAGGTCCCTGATATTTGAAGGGTGCCTTCTCCAAACTGCCATTTTGAGATCTCTCCACAGGTGTTCTATGGGATTCAGGTCTGGACTCATTGCTGGCCACCTTAGAAGTCTCCAGTGCTTTCTCTCAAACCATTTTATAGTGCTTTTGGAAGTGTGTTTTGGTCATTGTCCTGCTGGAAGACCCATGACCTCTGAGGGAGACCCAGCTTTCTCACACTGGGCCCTACATTATGCTGCAAAATTTGTTGGTAGACTTCAGACTTCATAAAGCCATGCACACGGTCAAGCAGTCCAGTGCCAGAGGCAGCAAAGCAACCCCAAAACATCAGGGAACCTCCGCCATGTTTAACTGTAGGGACCGTGTTCTTTTCTTTGAATGCCTCTTTTTTTTTCCTGCACACTCTATGTTGATGGTTTTTCCCAAAAAGCTCGACTTTGTTCATCTGACCAGAGAACATTCTTCCAAAACGTTTTAGGCTTTCTTAGGTAAGTTTCTCAGGTAAGTTTTGGCAAACTCCAGCCTGGCTTTTTTATGTCTCGGGGTAAGAAGTGGGGTCTTCCTGGGTATCCTACCATACAGTCCCTTTTCATTCAGACGCCAACGGATAGTACGGTTTGACACTGTTGTACCCTCGGACTGCAGGGCAGCTTGAACTTGTTTGGATGTTAGTCGAGGTTCTTTATCCAACATCAGCACAATCTTGCGTTGAAATCTCTCGTCAATTTTTCTTTTCCTTCCACATCTAGGGAGGTTAGCCACAGTGCCATGGGCTTTAAACTTCTTGATGACGCTGCGCACGGAAGACACAGGAACATTCAGGTCTTTGGAGATGGACTTGTAGCCTTGAGATTTCTCATGCTTCCTCACAATTTGGTTTCTCAAGTCCTCAGACAGTTCTTTGGTCTTCTTTCTTTTCTCCATGCTCAATGTGGTACACACAAGGACACAGGACAGAGGTTGAGTCAACTTTAATCCATGTTAACTGGCTGCAAGTGTGATTTAGTTATTGCCAACACCTGTTAGGTGCCACAGGTAAGTTACAGGTGCTGGTGATTACACGAATTAGAGAAGCATCACATGATTTTTCAAACAGTGCCAATACTTTTGTCCACCCCCTTTTTTAGATTTGGTGTGGAATTATATCCAATTTGGCTTTAGGTCAATTCTTGTTGTGTTTTTTCATTGAAGACAAATTAAATGAAGATAATAATACTAAAGAATTTGTGATTGCAATCATTTTCAGGAAGAAACTGAGTATTATCTAACAGAACTGCAGGGGTGCCAATACTTTTGGCCACCACTGTATATCATATGAGAACCCTCACATTTTCATGTGTATGAATATGTATATCCCTCTCTCTCTCTCTATCCTACTCATACACAAAAGACACAAAACAGTATCAAAATTATTAACAGTATATAAATAATAGCAGTCCGTTATTGTGTAGTGAAGAAATCACCGAAGATGTACTGTAGATCCCCCACTATTTGAATGGATAGCAGTTGTCAAGATCCCGTCTGGGTTGGAGCCGATGTTACTGCAAACACTAGGGGAAGCAGAGGCAGGTAGCGTAGTCAGGTGGCAGCCGGAGGTCGGTACACAGGAAAGCAGTGTTTGTAGCAATGGATCAGGCGGATAACGTAGTCAGGTGGCAGCCGGAGGTCGGTACACAGGAAAGCAGTTAGGTAACAGAGGAGCAGGCAGATTACGTAGTCAGGTGGCAGCCGGAGGTCGGTACACAGGAAAGCAGTGTTTGTAGCAATGGATCAGGCGGAGAGCGTAGTCAGAAGGCAGGCCGAGGTCGGTTCACAGGAGAGCAGTGTTTGTAGCAATGGATCAGGCGGAGAGCGTAGTCAGAAGGCAGGCCGAGGTCGGTTCACAGGAGAGCAGTGTTTGTAGCAATGGATCAGCAGGAAACGCTTGACTAAAGGCTTGGAGCTCAATAATCTCGCAATGACACACCCACAGGGCCAGGTTTATATAGGGTGTGTAATTGGCAATCAGAGGCCCAATCAAGAGAGCACTAGGTGTAGCCAATCAGGAAGAACAGTCAATGGTATCTGGGTTCAGCAAGGAACTTTGCAGCCAGCAGAATAGCTCAGATGGTAGAGCTGCTGGCCAGTAGACAAGAGGTACTGGGTTCGACTCCTGACAGCAGTAGATCTGTAGTACTCGGCAGCAGGCACTGACTACACAGTTCACAAAATTGTGCTATTTAGCTCTGCAACTTTTAATATCCCCTGCCAGCACTGAGAACAGTTGATCATTGGAAGTGTCGGGAAATGGACCACTGTAGTATTGATGACCTATCCCAAAGTAAAAGTAGTGGATCTTCCCTTCCATGATATCACCATTATTTTTACACACTGTTTGAATGAAGAACAAGTATTGATCACATCTCATGAGAAAAAATAAAAAAATATATTGCATGGGGTGCTAACTTGTTTACATAGCAGTAAGTAAATAAATGTTTTTTCTCCATTCTCAATCTTATAAATGACTTTATTTGTAGATGCTGTAACATCAGCAAACAAGGAGGAGAGACGGAGAGACGCTGGCTCAAGGAAGTTTAGAAAGGGCAAACAAAGTCTTGGGTATCCTATAAGATGAGAGTGTAATGAAGTGAAGGAAGTGTCCAGGTATTACACTACAGCACAGAATGGCCCCAATTAATCAAATCAATTTTGGCAAAATTTTGATGTAAATTGCTTTTAAAGTTGGAGTCGTGCATAAAAATGGCAAATTTTAGCATCCTCACCTCAGTTTCTCCCAGCTCTGTCAGAATAGACAGTGCTTGGACGTGCTGAGGGCATAACGGGGTGTGACGCCTCCGATTATCTAATGCATAAAAAGTAGTGGTGTTCCTTACATCAGAAATCTTACTCCAGTCTCAGATTGGAGTAAGATTAGTGGTGAGGCATGTGGAAGTGCATGCAACTCGTCAGTCGCTCCTGATTCTTTAAGAGGCTTGCAATTCTTAAAGAAACAGGAGTATCTGACTCCAACATGGCCCCTCATCAAAACTAACAGGAAGATTGTTAGTCTTGATGAATAGGGGCCAATATGTGGAACATTGCAAATTTTGAAAAATAAGCTCCATAGATAATACAGTAAATAGAGTAAATACTGTAAAATTGTGAGGCAATTTACTACTTTGGGAAAACTAGGATGTGAAGATGGTTTGTGTTTATAATATACTATTATTATTTATGGGTCATTCACTTCTATTTGATTGAGCTTAGTAATATAGAAGAATGTACACTAAAGAGTAGTGTTGAGCGATACGATACTGCAAATATCGGATATCGGCCGATATTAGCTGTATCGGGCTTTCGATTCCGAGTACCGATATTTTCGTCATATCGGATACCGGAATCGGGATTGTCACTGTCATTGTCAGTGTCCGTCGGTCGGGTCTGTCACTGTCAGTGTCCGTCGGTCGGGTCTGTCAGGAGTCAGCGGCACTTACCTGGCAGAAGATCTCCGGCGGTCACGGCCTGGACTGCTTCATGGCCGCCATCCTCTTCTCCCCGGCGGTCACATGCAGTTTCTCGCGATAACTGCAGTGACTGCTGGGTAATCCCGGCCGTAAAGCAGTCAGTCCGATGACGTCACCGCCGGGGAAGCAGGTAATCAGCTGTGCTGCGTCGCGATGACAGGCTCTGCCTATCATTGCGATGTAGCAGAGCTGGATCGTCGTGGGACACTCTGGACTATGGACTGCGTCGGACAGGTGGTATACTGTTGGTTTGTTTTTTTTCTTTTTTTACAGGAGATCGATGGCGTCGCAGGAATGAGAGTACAATAAAAGAAATGAAAACTGTGTTGTCTCTTTTATTTCATTAAAAGACTTTTTTCTTGCTGTGTCTTTTTTTTAAACATTTAATAACTTTGGGATTAATAATGGATCGGTGTCTTATTGACGCCTCTCCATTATTAACCGGGCTTATTGTCACCATACAATCAATGGTGACATTAACCCCTTATTACCCCGCTTGCCACCGCTACAGGGCAAGTGGGAAGAGCCGGGTAAAGTGCCACAATTGGCACATCTTTTGACGCGCCAAATATGGGGCTGCTGTAGTCTTGTATTATCAGTCTGTTGAGGGCCAAAATCCATGGGCCTTGACAGTCTTTTAATACCAGGCCGCATCAGTCTGCATTTTACTTGGCTGGTTAACAAAAATAGGGGGGATCCCACGCCGTTTTTTTTTCGAGGGGATTCCCTATTTTTGTTAACCAGCCAAGCTAAGCAGACTGCTGTGGCCTGGTATTATCAGGCTTGCAAGGTCCATGGATATTGGATCCTTACCAGCCTGAAAAACCAGGCCTCAGCGGTCTGCTTCATCTGGCTGGTTAACAAAAATAGGGGGGACCCCACGCTAATTTTTTTCGAGGGGATCCCCTATTTTTGTTAATCAGCCAAGATATGCAGACTGCTGTGGCCTGGTATTATCAGGCTGGCAAGGTCCATGGATCTTGGCTCCTTAACAGCCTGAAAATCCAGGCCTCAGTGGTCTGCTTCATCTGGCTGGTTAACAAAAATAGGGGGGACCCCACGCCATTTTTTTTTCGAAGGGAACCCTATTTTTGTTAATCAGTTCCCTCTGACGTCACTGATGGTGTCCCTGGCTGACCTGAAGTGAAAGTGGAAAGCAATCAATTAAGCTTTCCACTTCCTCTCCTGTCAGCCAGGAGAGGAGCTCATTCATTTGGGGGTTTACTGTGAGGCTGCAGCATTAGCTGCGGTCCCTGCAGTAAACATTAACCCTTTCTGAAGGATTACACCGTGGGACCTGACTGTGCATGGGATAGGTAAGAATAATTTTGCTTTATTATTTTATTTTTATTACAGGAAATGGTTTTAGCAGGTAAATAAAATATGGTCAAAAACTGTGTGATTATTTCATTAAACTTCTTTTTTATTAAAGTGTGTGTGTTTGATTTTTCTTTCATACAATAGGATTAATAATTGATAGTTGTCTAATTGACAGCTCTCAATTATTAACCTGGCTTAAAGTGACCTTTCAATTGCAAGGTCATTTTAACCCCTTATTAACCCATTCGCCACCGCTACAGGGCAATGGGAATAGACGGGCAAAGTGCCAGAAAGGGCGAATCTAATTATAGATTTGTCTTTTCTGGGGTGTCTGGGGGCAGATGTTAGTAGCCAGGGGGGGCCAAAAATAATGGTCCCTCTCTGGGCTATTATTATCTGCCCCCATTCGCTGGCTTTGTCTGTCTGGTTGCGAAAATAGGGCGGGAGCCCACGCATTTTTTTTAAACAATTTTACACCTCATATTATATATATATATACATGTCATTGAATTTGTGACACTATATATATATATATTTATATTTATAGTTCATACACTTCTACATAGTATAATAGCCGCTAATTCAATTGCCGGCTTTTGTGAAAATGCAGAACCCGACATGAAATGACACTTGGCGTACATAGGGTTAACCATGTCTTTTCATGTCCTTTGCTATCTGATTTGCACAAACAATTACATCAGTCTATGTGTGCAAAATTTCACACCTGTAGGGGTTAATTAAAGGTGTAAATTCGTAGCAAAAAAGTCCGTTTTTTTTACAACGAATTTACACCTTTAATTAACCCCTACAGGTGTGAAATTTTGCACACATAGACTGATGTAATTGTTTGTGCAAATCAGATTGCAAACGACATGAAAAGACATGGTTAACCCTATGTACACCAAGTGTCATTTCATGTCGGGTGCTTCTGTCTTTTCACAGAAGCCGGCTTTACCGGCAATTGAATCAGAGGATATTTTACTATGTAGAAGTGTATAAACTATACATATATATATATATATATATATATATGTCACAATGACATGTATATATATGTATATGTATTCTATGTGTGTATATTTAGTGTTTACAAGGAAATAAAGGTTTTTTTTTTAGTTGCGATATTTTGTTCCCATAGACTTACATGGGACTTCCGCTATCGGAATCGGATATCGCCGATATTTAGTGATATCGGCGATACCATTCCGATCCGATATTTTTAGATATCGAGCAGTATCGCTCAACACTACTAAAGAGAGCAACCTGGAGTCTGCAAACCTTTAGTTACCTATCATTGTTTTGTATAGGTAGGATATAATTGGTACCTTTTCATGTCAGTGGCTCCGCATTCATTGTTAGTGACCATTGATGTTATCTAACATTAGATCTCAATCTCCAAGTCCTTCATTTATCTTTAGATCTATTTTTGATCAGCAGAAATTGGACGCCTTTTCTAGGGTTGATAAGGAAAACCAGTTTGGTTTGTTTGGAAGAATGTGGGAATGAGGGTGACTTTGCACTTCAATGGTGGACAATGGTAATGTGGCAAAACAGTATTAAATTCACTTGCTAATCGTAATGTGAGACCTGGATGATTGAATTCACTCATCATGTATACAGGAAAAAGTTATTTAAAATATTATATATATATTTTTTTTTTTAACCCCTTCACCCCCAAGGGTGGTTTGCACGTTAATGACGGGGCCAATTTTTACAATTCTGACCACTGTCTCTTTATGAGGTTATAACTCTGGAACGCTTCAACGGATCTTAGCGATTCTGAGAATGTTTTCTCGTGACATATTGTACTTAATGATATTGGTAACATTTCTTCGATATAACTTGCGGTTATTTATGAAAAAAAATGGAAATATGGTGAAAATTTGGAAAATGTTGCTATTTTCAAACTTTGAATTTTTATTCCCTTAAAACAGAGAAATATGTCACACAAAATAGTTACTAAATAACATTTCCCACTTGTCTACTTTACATCAGCACAATTTTGGAACCAAAATTTTTTCTTTGTTACGAAGCTATAAAGGTTAAAAGTTGACCAGTAGTGTTGAGCGATACGATACTGCAAATATCGGGTATCGGCCGATATTAGCTGTATCGGGCTTTCGATTCCGAGTACCGATATTTTCGTCATATCGGATACCGGAATCGGATTTGTCACTGTCACTGTGAGTGTCCGTCGGTCGGGTCTGTCAGGAGTCAGCGGCACTTACCCGGCAGAAGATCTCCGGCGGTCACGTCCTGGACTGTTTGATGGCCGCCATTATCTTTTCCCTGGCGGTCACATGCAGTTTTTCGCGATAACTGCAGTGACTGCAGGGTAATCCCGGCCGTAAACCAGTCCGATGACGTCACCGCCGGGGAAGCAGGTAATCAGCTGTGCTGCGCCGGGATGACAGGCTCTGCCTGCCTGCCTGCCTCTGATGTCATTCTGATGTAGCAGAGCTGGATCGTCGTGGGACACTCGTTACTATGGACTGCGTCGGACAGGTGGTATACTGCTGTTTTTTTTTTTCATTTTTTTACAGGAGATCGATGGCGTCGCAGGATGAGACTGTAATAAAAGTAATGAAAACTGTGTTGTTTTTTTTATTAAATTAAAAAACTTTTTTATGAACATTCACCCGTCCGGGTACATCAACAATTTAACTATTTACATACAGGGACCCTGTCCGGGTTATTTATAATTCTTTGGCAGGGGTGTTCCAGGTACCACCTGGTACTCTTCTGATGCTTGCCAAACATCCGAGACACCAAGGACCACCAGGACCTGATGACGTCGTGTGGCCTGTACAGTCAAGTCGTGACCCGCTATCTGTGTCTGTGTGGCCACCTCTTTCATCTCCCTCCGGGTCTGGAGCCCTATGTCCCGGACTGAACGAACCCCAGGGGACCTAACAGGCGCCGGGTACGGGCCAGCTATCATTATCATGTCCATAGCTGGGGCTGCTGAGGAGACCACTGAGGGAGGCTGGGGAGATTTACGGCGTGGGGTGGGCACTTGTGCAGAGGCCTGGATGTGGGAGGCTGAAGGCTCCGAGGGTCTCACAGGTTCCTGACACTCAGGGGACCAGGGGTCGCACCTGGTGACATTTAGGGCATACCATCCATTGTAACCCAGTGTCGGGTGTAACTTACCAAGTCTCCTGGCAACAGGTCCCTCCCGGGTGTCCTTCTGGGAGGTGAGTCTCCACGTCCCGCCGGGTCACAAACACTTCTAAATAAAGTCCAGGCTCCTGGATGAAGCCCCAACCAGCTTTCAATTTAAAGCTCCGTACGGCACCCTTACGCCGCGGCTCCCTCAGGGTTCCTTTATCTTTTCTCATCCGGTCCTTATCTGCCCGGTCCTTCTCGATGTGACGTTGGCGAAGCTTCTGGGATTCGCGCTGCTCCCTTTGTCGCTCGGCTTCTCTCTCCCGACGTCTCCACTCTTCCTCCTGACGCCGGTTGTAATTCTCCTCCACCAGCATCTCCATGTCTCCACCATCAAACTGCAGCTTACGATGTCCGGTTTGCGGCAGCTCTCCTGGCGCCCGACAGTCCTGGCGGCGCTCACCTGCGGAGGAAGCAGCGGCTCTGGAACAGATGACAGTCGGGGCTCCGGTACAGACAGGTAGACCTCTGGTGCCTGCGCGGCCTCCTCCATGAGGACGGGTGTCGCTTCTTCTGTCTCAGCGACGGGGGCAGACAGCGGGATCTGGGGTGCTGCCGGTGCAGCGTTTTTTGCAGGAACGGGTGCCTTCACTGCGACAACGTCAACCGGATCACATTGCAAGGGCTGGGATGCCCGTACGGACTCCTCTACTAGAACGGGTGCCTCACCTTCCGGTACAGACACTTCAGGTAAGAGGGATTGGCGCCGCTCCAAGTTTAGTTTTAGGGGACGCCAGCTGGCTTCCATCCTGGCGACCTCCTCCCGGTGCCGGGCCAGGCCTCTTAGGGTATCCTCCGCTTCTTGCAGCGTAGGAGGGTTTCCAGGCTGGGTGCCCAACGGTGGTTCCGTGGCGATCGGGTCGCTTCCGTGGGGGGAGAGCTCTGACTGCTCCATCCCTTCACACTTCTGCTCGTGTCCATTAGCCATCTCTGCCAAGTCACATGTGTCATTAGCATCTGGAGAGGGCCCCTCTTTTGTAGTGAGGCGGGACCTTCGTGTTAGTTTCCGCACACTGAGGAGGATGAGGAGGCGGAACTCAAGAGCTGTGGGGCACGATCTTACATTGCAGTACCATTTAGAGTGGTCGGCCATCGTTTTCGCGCCACTGAGTGAGTGTACACCCACGAAGAGCACGCCCTTCTTCTTCACCAGTGCCTCGTCGTGACGCAGATATGGTGGAAAAATGGCAAATACATTCTCTGATGATTTTAGCAATTCTCAAGCACAAAACCAGTTCAATTCAGGCACACAGGACTCGCTTATAGCGAGCTACAGAATCCTGTTCGTGACGCCCAAGTTGAGTCGCACAGAGCCAGAGGTTTTGGGGGTACTCGGCACCGAGCCCGTCGACTTCTATGGGGTATGTCACGGCTTTACCCGGCAATTGAATCAGAGTCTATTTTACTATGTAGAAGTGTATAAACTATAAATATATGTATATATATATGTCACAATGACATGTATATATATATATATATATATATATGTATTCTATGTGTGTATATTTTGTGTTTACAACGAAAGAAAGTGTTTTTTTAGTTGCGATATTTTGTTCCCATAGACTTACATGGGACTTCCGGTATCGGAATCGGATATCGACGATATTTAGTGATATCGGCGATACCATTCCGATCCGATATTTTTAGATATCGAGCAGTATCGCTCAACACTATTGACCAGCGATATCTAATTTTTACAACAAATTGTACAAAACCTATTTTTTAGGGACCACCTCACATTTAAAGTCACTTTGAGGGGTCTATATGGCAGAAAATACCCAAAAGTGACAACATTCTAAAAACTGCACCCCTCAAGGTACTCAAAACCACATTCAAGAAGTTTATTAACCCTTCAGGTACTTCACAGGAGCTGAAGCAACTTGGAAGGAAAAAATTAACATTTAACTTTTTAGTCACAAAAATGATCTTTTGCAAACATTTTTTTTTATTTTAACAAGGGTAAAAGGAGAAAATAGACAGAAAAAGTTGTTGTGCAATTTCCCCTGAGTTTTATACCCCATATGTGGGGAAAACCACTGTCTGGACGCACGGTAGGGCTCGGAAGGGAAGGAGCACCATTTGACTTTTTCAAACCAAAATTGGCTGGAATTGAGAATTGGCTGGAATTGAGATTGTACGCCATGTCTCGTTTGGAGAGCCCCTGATGTGCCTAAACAGTGGAAATCCCCACAAGTTACATCATTTTAGAAACTAGACCCACTAAGGAACTTATCTAGATCTGTTGTGAGCACTTTGAACCCCCAAGTGTTTCACTAAAATTTATAATGCCTGGATGTGAAAAAAATTTTTTCCACAAAAATGATTTTTTATTCCCCAATTTTTGATTTTTCCCAAGGAAATTGGACCCAAAAAGTTGTTGTCCAATTTGTCCTGAGTACGCTGATACCCCACATGTGGGGGAGAAATACTGTTTGGGAGCACGGCAGGGCTCGGAAAGGAAGTAATGACATTTTGGAATGCAGACTTTGATGGGTGTCATTCAAAAGACAAAAAAACCTGACTGGCACATCCAGAATAATGAGAACTAGGTGCTAACCAAGGGGAGCTACCCCATGTAAAACATACGAGAAAAGGCTGTAGTCTATCATACCAAAGCATGACAACATAGAATACATGAAATTTTGAATAGCAATATGGCTTTGGAGTATAAGAAAAAATTTTAGACGCTTAGTATAAACATTTTGCCAAACATTAAAAGCCCACCAACCATCGTCAAGGTGGTCTCAATTCTGGTGAGTCCCTGACCTAATGTGAACATACCTCTATTAGGCTGATATCTGTATTTCTGGATGAATGTGCACCTCTGTCAGTAATGCCTGCATTTATGGGTAAGTAGGGACCTGCTGTAATTAAAATCACCACCTGGTGGGGGCGGAGTGCTTGGTCAGTAAGCTAACATTCAAAAGACAAAAAAACCTGACTGGCACATCCAGACTAATGTGAACTAGGTGCAAACCAAGGGGAGCTACCCCCATGTAAAACATACGAGAAAAGGCTGCACTCTATCATGCCAAAGCATGACAACATAGAATACATGAAATTTTGAATAGCAATATGGCTTTGGAGTATAAGAAAAAATTTGAGACACTTAGTATAAACATTTTGCCAAACATTAAAAGTCCACCAACCATCGTCAAGGTGGTCTCAATTCTGGTGAGTCCCTGACCTAATGTGAACATACCTCTATTAGGCTGATATCTGAATTTCTGGGTGAATGTGGCACCTCTGTCAGTAATGCCTGTATTTATGGGTAAGTAGGGACCTGCTGTAATTAAAATCACCATCTGGTGGGGGCGGAGTGCTTGGTGTTAAGTTTCGGTAGCTGAGGAGAAATAGCAAAAATAGCAATACACCAGAGAGGCTGGAAACTACTGAGTTGCAGAACCCTAAACTAACAGCAACACTAGAAGTAGCCGTGGAGCGTACCTACGGTGATCCTAGACGCTTCGTCACAGCCGGAGAGATAGCTACGCCTAAAGACAGAAAGATGAAAGCTAACTGCCCCGTAGCAGAACCCCCAAAGAAATAGGAAGCCCCAAAAATGTAATGGCAGTTAGACAAGAAGAAAATGCGAACACAGACCGAAAATAGAATGAGCAAACGCTGGGTCCCAATTCTGTCTAGATAGAAAAGTATAGGAAAGAATTCTGACTGCAACCCAAAAAAGCTTGACAAAAATACCAACACTTCTGATTAACAAAAAA
The DNA here is from genome assembly GCA_033576555.1 of Oophaga sylvatica. Classification (NCBI taxonomy): domain Eukaryota; kingdom Metazoa; phylum Chordata; class Amphibia; order Anura; family Dendrobatidae; genus Oophaga; species Oophaga sylvatica. The sequence continues at coordinate 77,672,003 of JARQOD010000008.1, forward strand.
CCTGAGATCACACGATCTCTACCACCTAAATCAGATCTCTGGTGTAACACACAGCAATTTAGCAAATAAAAAATGACACAGGAACAGAGCAAAAGTGCAAACACAAACTGAGCACAATTGCAGAGCCAGGCCCCAAAAGGGGACCAGGCTGAAGTCCACTGCAAGCCAGCTAACCAGCAAGGAAAATCCAACCAGAGGAAAAAAAACAGCAAATCACTTATCTGAATGAAAGCAGGAATGCAAGCTGAGCTCCAACCAAGAACTGGAAGAACAATTGATTACCGGCAAGGCTGATGGGAGTTCAGGTCACTTATATCAGACCATTCGGACCCAGCTGAAAGCCATTCAGCAATTGGTTCATTACCCTCAGCAACCATCGGAGGGAGCCCCAGCTCCGAAGTCGCCTCCAACGTGTTCACAACAGCTTGGTCAGTAAGCTAACATTCAAAAGACAAAAAACCTGACTGGCACATCCAGACTAATGTGAACCAGGTGCAAACCAAGGGGAGCTACCCCCATGTAAAACATACGAGAAAAGGCTGCACTCTATCATACCAAAGCATGACAACATAGAATAGATGAAATTTTGAATAGCAATATGGCTTTGGAGTACAAGGAAAAATTTGAGACGCTTAGTATAGACATTTGGCCAAACATTAAAAGCCCACCAACCATCGTCAAGGTGGTCTCAATTCTGGTGAGTCCCTGACCTAATGTGAACATACCTTTACTAGGCTGATATCTAAATTTCTGGGTGAATGTGGCACCTCTGTCAGTAATGCATGTATTCTCTGTTGTCATGCTTTGGAATGATAGAGTGCAGCCTTTTCTCGTATGTTTGATGGGTGTCATGTTCAGTTTGCAGAGTCCCTGATGCACCTAAACAGTGAAGACCCCCACAAGTGACCCCATTTTGAAAACTAGACCCCTAAGGAACTTATCTAGATCTGTGGTGAGCACTTTGAACCCCAAGTGCTTCACACAAGTTTATAATGCCCGTGCATGAAAATAAAAAATCCTATTTTTTTCCCACAAAATTGATATTTAAATCACCAATTTTTTATTTTCCCAAGGGTAACATGAGAAATTGGACCATAAAAGTTGTTGTCCAATTTGTCCTGAGTACGCTGATACCCCATATGTGGGAGGGAACCACTGTTTGGGCACACGGCAGAGCTCGGAAGGGAAGGAGGGCCATTTGACTTTTTCAAACCAAAATTGGCTGGAATCGAGATTGGACACCATGTCGCATTTGGATAGCCTCTGATGTGCCTAAACAGTGGGAACCCCCACAAGTGACCCCATTTTTGAAACTAGACCCCCTAAGGAACTTATCTAGATCTGTGGTGAGCACTTTGAACCCCCAAGTGCTTCACGCAAGTTTATAACGTAGAGCCGTAAAATTAAAAAA
>JARQOD010000008.1:77673513-77733310 GCA_033576555.1 Oophaga sylvatica
ATTGCAGCATTTGAGGCTATGTATTGGTTTTGTCAAAGTTATGGATGAAAAGGCCCTCATCCCCTTAGCAAAGTATGCTTTGTTTAGCTTTGTGTTAGAATGGGTATCTAAATAATATGTCACAATTATTTTGTTACAGATTTGTTACCAACAAAAATCATTGAATTTTTAAATGTGACGTTTCACTTTTACAGCTTAGAAATAAGGTGTAGCCTATATCGATTTGTACCACCCATTTAAATGTCATGTTTTTTTCAACATGGACTAGGTGCGTATTTTTTTCCCGGGACCACAGCGGGGGAACAACGGGGCGTTCTAAAAACCCACAAACCATCACGATTGTTTTAAGGGCATCCAACACTTCTGAGCAGCAACTGCGGTGTTGAAGCCCTAAAGGGAGGGTTTGGGGCAAGCCTATATAAATGTTTAATTTTAAATTTTGTATTAGCACTTTAAATTTTTTCCCAGCACACGCGGGGAACGCAGGCTTTAAGAACCCCACTAACACTATAGCTGTGTATTGGTCGGTGGACACGACACTTCTGAGCACAATGGCGTTTGTACCCCAGGGATCAGTTCAGGGGTAGAAAGATAACATACGGGAGACAGGACAACTTCCCAAACCAGTTTTTTAATCAAACCGGCAGGCAAATTCGGGCAGACCCATCCCTTTTTCATTTTCCAGAAAAGAAACCGGTTACATTATCGAGGATAGCCGGAGTGCGGTCTGTTGTACCCCACCGCCACAAAAGACGTCTCCGAAAATACACTGGCAGGGGGAAGCCACACCTCCAATGCATAGGGAAAAGTTTGGGCCAGTACCAGTTTAGAGACCCAAAACTTGAATGGGGAAGAGCCATCGGGGAGACCGAGGGGGGCAAGACATATCTTCACCATCTTACGGAAACCCCCTCCTGCTGACTGGAGCCGTCTCGGTGGGTAACTTGGGGGCTGCCCAAATTTGCCACATTTGGAACATATGGTCTTGCCTTTGGAGGCCTGTTTTGCTCCCCTTTTGAAGCTTTTCCACTCCTTACCCAAGACTGTTTAAAGCATTGCACACATGCTCTGGGGGGGGAATGGAGAAATTAGGATTGCACCATTTTTGGACTCCCGTTTTTTCCCCCCCGTTCAACGGTGTGCTGAGGCTTTAAAATTGTCCCGGTACGGGGTTAGGAGGGTGTACACCCAATAACGACTTTGGTGAAATGTGGGCGATGCGGCGGTCGTTTCTCGGCCTCGCAAAAAAATCAACCATGTCTGCAGACTCCCAACTGGAAAAAAAACCGTCCCCTGCAAGAGCCCCATTCGTGCTCTGCATCCCCCCCCTGTTACTACTGACAGGCTTGTGTACCCCCTCGGAGCATGTTTCCCCCTCCATTGACCCCCCCAATCCTCCCACAAATCCTTAAAATAAAAAAATTTTTTTAAATTTAAATTTTTAAACTTTAAAAAAATTTTTTATAATTCGTAATCTTTTATGGAAACACAATAGCTTACAAAAGATAAAAAAAAACTGTACATTATGTCTTTTAAATCTTAAAAAATTTTGGCAAGGTTTTAAAAAATTTTTTAGACCGACTGGGGAGGTTCAATTTTAAAAACCAGGTATTTGAAAGTCCCCGCCCTTTGTAGGAACCCGTTCGCTGACTGTCAAAAAAAAAGGTAGGAATTTTGACTCCTCCCCCTCCCCCTTTCCCAAAAAAACTCATCCCATAGTGCTTGCAGTGTTTTTTGAAGCCAAAAAAGGGGGACAGTCGGAAAAATTACCTGCACCCATCCGCTTGACTCATAAAAACCACGCAAAAGGGGGCAGATGTCCTTCTAGAGCCTTTCGCCACCTTTTACAGGGGCTCCCATTTATTAGGACCAAATTTTCAAAGTACGGTTCTCACCCAAAACCTCCCCACAGTGCACACCCCCCCTAATCTCCCCCTCATTTACTCTTCGACCTAACCCATGCTGCGCTCTGCAAACCCCCTTCGACAACCCTGCCCATCCGTACCCCACTCCCGACTCCAAGACTTCCCCGCGCTGCGCCAATCCTCTGGAACCCCTTCCCCCCAAGAAATTGGACACCGCAATTTGCAGGTTTCAGGCCCCCTCAAAAACATTTGTTCAAGCGGCCCCTTCCCAAAAATTCGAAAAAAAGTCTTTCTATTGTAAGTCGTGGTGTAGCCCATTCACATCTCCATCCATCCCTCACTCCCTCAAAATGGGGGCCATCATTGAAATACCCATTGTATATAAACACTTACTTTTTAACCCCCCCCTCATTGAAATTTTAAAGCTCTCAAAAGGGGGCGGCTTTTGTTTACTTATTTATTGTTAACGTTGTTAGTTTTACTTATGACTTGGTTCAAAAAATGTTAGACTGTAAAGCGTGGGGAAAATTTGGGCTATATAAAAAAAGATTTTTATTATTATGAGGCCAACTCTGTGGGGAAGTGTGAACACGCATATTGCGATTTGTTTTCGCCTGAGCAGCTTCCCCATTACTGCGGGGTGTGTCAAAAAACCCCTCCAAAATAGTAACGGGGGAAATTTCCCGGGGGGGCTCACATATGATGCGATGTTTAGGAAGGCAAATCCGTTGCGATGCAATGCGCGATCGGCCTTGGAACACGCAAGTGAGGCCCCCATAGGCGGCCTTGTGCACAGTGCATAAGATCCGGGTGCCCTCAAAAACCTGCACGACCAAGTTGACCATGTCCAAATGGGATGTGAGTGAGGTTGCCAAGGCCCAGACTGCCCCCAATTTTTTGGCCATTTCCACACTACCAACCCGGCTGGAATTTGCGGAAAAAAAAACACTCGCTCCCTGCTTGTGGCATTCCAGAGCTCCTGCGCTGTGTGCTTCGATTCCCCAGGAAATTAATTTCAAAGGGGCCTTTACTTTGGGGCCCGGGGTGTGCTATATCATCGAACAGTAACTTTTACGGGTCCTTTTGGGGGAAACTGTGACGACTCCGCAGGATGATTCTGAGGATCTGGAGTGGGGGGGGAGTAATTGTACAGACTTATTCCTGCAATCCTTGATTTGGCAGAACACACACCCCTGCAATCGTCCCGGGTCCAAACATTGACCCAAAGGCAGTGGGAAAAGGTATCGTCCCGGGGCCCTGGTACTGGGCCCGGGGGGGATCCGTGTCAGTGAAAATTGCTACTGACGGCGTTTAGTAGCGCATGTTAATTTTTCCCCAAAAGCTTTTGCAGACCAGGACGGCTTTTCCCGCTGAAATAAATTGGCTTGGACATTGTTTTTGGGGGCTCCAATGATAAAATTTACGGGGAAAAACTGTCATCTCCCCAGCCAATGAGAGCATTTAAAAGGGCAGGAGTTTTGCAATGCCACTTCAAGCCTGTGCTCGGAAGGGTTTTCCCCGGTAGTCTTTAGTTGCTCCACATATTTAAATCCCATATTTCAAATTACAGTTTTGTAATTACATATGTATTAACTAGAATTGAGGGGAATTTGGCTGAAGGGGTAACAGATTAAAAAACCCACTATGTTTAATTTTCTATCCTTTCACCCCCACTCCTTTTTTCCCTACCCCTGAAACCCCCACCAAAGGAATTAGTTTTTTCCCCCTCCTTTTCCCCCACCTCTATTTCCTCAAACTGTTCCTCCACATACAACCTTTTTTAAAGCACACACGGCCACACCAGGTTTTATCCAGCTCCCACCTTCAACCTTTCCCCTTACCCCCTCGCTGCGATGTTCCCAAACCCGGGGCCCCCCAAAACAATCCCACACTCTTTCTAACCCCGCACGATTTCCACACTTTTTGCAATCCTGTCAACTTCATACCTTCCATCCAAAACCCCCCCCCCAGGCCCCCCCCCCCGGACACTAGGGAAAACCCCCCCGTCTCATAAAATTCATTTATCCACAACTCTTTACCACCCAAACTCCCTTTCCCCTTGGCCCCCACTAAAACCCGGGGCTCACTCCCCTGATCACCCCCCCAGCTGCGTTTTCCCCTATGGCTTTTCATCTTTCCACACCCCGCCCCAGCAAAAGGGGTGGAGTTTTGGCTTACTCCTGTATGATACCTGTCTTTATCCTTTTAAAAATTTCCCCCCTCCCGCTATTCCCCGTTCGAAGTGCCTCCGTCCGCATCTATTCCCCTCCAACCCCCAGCGGGTGTCATCTCCGCCCCCCGGAACTTGCCACCCCTTTTTCAACCACTCACCACCTGGTACTCCATTTCCCTCTGCTGACACCCCACCACATCATGGGGGATTTCAACCCCTTTTTTTTCATTTCCCAAAAACCCCCGGCCTCTAAACTTTTTTGCCCCGGGTTTTCCCCCCGGCTCACCCAAGGTCCTCTGCGGCCACTCACAAAGGGGTCCCCGGGCCCCATCTTCACCCCCTGTTCCCCCCCAAACCCAAATCCCCCTTCCCCCCCTGTCTGACCCCAAAACTAAATTCATTCCTCTCCTCTGTTAGTACCATCCCCCCCCTCCAAAAAACCCCCCCCCTCGCAAATTTCAACACCCCTTTTTCAATCCTGTCTGATCCCCCCTCCCTTCACAGACAAAACCTCACTTAAGACACAGAGTGCGCCCATTTTTTAACACCAAAATAAAAACCACACTTTTTTGGGCCCCCCCCTGACCCAACAAAACACTCAATAAAACACACCTTTGGGGTGCCCGGGCCCCAAAAAAAAATGAACGGGCCCCAGGTTACCGAGCGGGGATGGAAAAAACCCCTTTTACCGACCCGCAACGATACAAGTAGTCCCTCGCCACTTCAATCCACGCTCTCTGCCGCAAAAAAAATTACTTCTCATCTTATACCTCCCTTCTCAAAACCCCCAAACAGCTCTTCAAAAATTTTTAATACTCTACTCCTCCCCAGCCCCCCCCCTCTCCCCATTAGCCCAAAAATTTCCTCCTTCTTTAACAAAAGATTAACTATCAAGAAGGGTTTGGGCCCCCAGCCCCCAATGCCCCTTTGCCCCCCAGCCGTTTTTTCCCAAAACCATTCACCCCATGACAAACAGCTCCCACTCCCTGTAAAAAAACCTCTCATTTTGCACTTGACCCACTCCCCCCACCCCCTCCCCAATTTTTCCCAGTCTCATCCTACCCACACACCCTTCACCTTTTTCTTACAAATGGGGTTTTTCCCTTATCCTTTTAAAAAGCTTAATAACCCATCCTCAAAAAGCCCCCCCCCCCCGACCCATCCTCTGGCTACCATCGCCGATATTCTTTTTCCCCTACGCCTCAAAAAAACTGGAAACAGTTACTTTTTCTTCCTCCCACCTTTCCCCCCGTTTTCCCCTTTGGACCGGGGTTCAATCCACTTTCGACCGCATCATCAACGAAACTGCCCCAACTAAAAAAAACTAAAACTTTCAACCCCAAGACAAGCGAAAAACCTATCCTCCTTCTCCCCGGGCCTGTCTCTGCCTTCTACATTTGGGGCCTTCCCCCTGCACAGATTTTTTTATCTCTTGGACAAGCCGCCCCCTCCTGATCTCATATACCCCAAAACGAAAATTTATTCTCCCTCTCCCACACCACCCCCCCCTTCTTCGGTTTTCCCAAGGCTCATCCAACCCCTACTCTTCTCCTCTCATCTTCGGCCGGGGGAGCTCATGAATCCCCGGCTTTCTATCCCCTCCGCCATCACCGATCTCCACGGGCCTGACCTCACCCCCCACTGACCAAAATCCCACATGTCTGTTCTACTCAGCCCCCTTTTTTTCCGCTTTTCAACTGAACATGGGGAAAAAGAATTAATCACTTTCCCCCACTCACCACCCCCCCAAGCCTATCCATCAAGTCAATGGCGCTCGCTTTCCCCCCTCCCACATGCTTGGGCCTTGGGGGTGTCACGATTGCCCCCTTTCAAACCCCATCTCCAAGCCCCGCCACCTCCTGCCGCCTCAAACTCAAAAATTTTCCCGGATCCGCTCATTCCTCACCTGAAACCACAAAAACACTAGTCCCCCTTATCTCTCCCCCTCAAAAATGCAAACCCCCCTGTCTGCCTCCCCCCCACATCTGGGGCCCCCCCATCCCCCCTACACTCAGGCAGACTAACCCCGTCTCCCCCTATTCCCCCCCCTCCCCCCTATCCCGGCCTTAATGCCCCATTGCCCCCAAAGGGTCCATTCAAAAAACCTTAACCTGAATTTTAAAGCCAACCACAAAACCTTTTTTTCCTACATCTGTCAGGCCCCCTACCACCCCCTTTTCCCAAACCCTTTGATCCTCATAAATCTCCTCTCAACTCCCCCCTATCCTTCTTCCCCAAAAAAATCAAGACTTCCCCCGGGTTCCCCAACTCCCGCCGCAAAACATCAGACTTTCCCAAAAAAAAAAGACCTTCAAAAAACCCCAACCCCCTGTTTACAAGCCCCCAACCCCAAGGGGCCTCGTGTATGAACCATGTACGACCCCCTCTACCCTTTTCCATGTATTCTCACCCTCCCTGAATCTGTGAGCCCTCGCCCCAGGGGGCCCTCCCTTTTACTTTGCCCTTGTCCCACAGTTTTAGTACCTTTTAATTTTTTTTTCCTTTTTTTATTAAAGCGCCATGAATAAAATTTCGCTATATAAATTATAATAAAAAATTATAATAATAAAAAATTGGGTCCCCCCTTTTCCCATCCTGTGTCCAGCTTTTTGTCCTGGGAGTTAGGAACAGGGGAATTGCTGCGTGGGGGAATAACACTTTGTCTCTGGCAACTACCCCGGGGTTTTTTCCATGGGATCCGTGGGAAACCAACCGCTGTGTGTGACGGGGGAAAAACTCCAACAGACCTGAAATGTATTCTGCGTGGTGGCCTAATCCCATGTGTCTTTTAACTCACTCGTGTTTTGTCCGCACTGTTTCCACATATTATGGTATTGAGGTTACTGACACTTTTACCTCTTTTTTTTTTTTATATACACTTCATTTAAAAACAAATATCATCTGCAAGTTGTAAAAAAAGGACCACCAGGGCAATCCTGGAGCGCCCTTTTGATTTTTTTGGGGAACTGTCCAAAAAGGTGAAAAAAGGGGGCTAGGGGAACCGAGTCGCGTAACCTCCCTCCTTTTTTACCGTTGGGGGAAATTTTTTCCCAGACTGCTCCCCCCCTTGGTTCCCACCCATGGGGGGGCTTTGGCCTCATCATCTCCACTACCCTTTTCCCAAACACCTCTGCTGTTGGGTGTCGGGGCCAGCCATCTCAACAAAACGGGGACCTAGTCCACCATCATCAGATGCTTTTTTCGGTGTGCTGACCACGGCACGGGGTCACCCCCTCTTCAGATTCAGAGAGACACGCTTTGCGCATCACGCAACTCCCTCTTCTTCACATTCCAGAATGTGCTTGGCTGGGCCCTTTTTGCAAGCCAACAGATTTTGAGAACAGAAAGACTCACGGGCCTTGTACAGAACTCTTGACTCCCCGGGCAATTTGGAGGGGTGAAGAGCAGAGGTTTTGCTCAACGGGGTGGGCCCCAAAAGGGGGGGGGGGAACAATTAAAGTGATCATTGGTGCCACCAACCAACAAGGGTTAATTTTTTTTCCGCAGCGGGGGGGGACCCGCCCTCCTACAAAAGGGCAAAAAAAAAACGCTCAGGGGGGAAAACGTGATGCTTGTCACTGGGGCGGAGCAGCACAAATCCCCACCCCCTGCTGAAACTCCACGCCACGACCACGTCCTTACTCCCTGCCTTCTTCATTTTGGGGAGATTGATAAAGAAAGCCCCAAAAAATTTAAAAGGGGCCCAAGGGGGTTTTTCCGCAAGACAAAAAGTGAAAACTGCACAAACTTTACTGGGGTGAAAGGCCCCTTTGTGTATTCATATTTTCAACCAATGTATTGTAACGGATGGAACGCGTCAACTAAAATTTGGTTATTTTAAAAAAATGGGGGAGACCAATTAGAGAAAAATGTCAAGGGGGCATGAACACGCAGCAGACTACAAAAAACAGGGGGTTAAGAACTAACTGGACGTGTCGCCTACAAAAAGAAAAAACCCGTACATTAACACTGAAAAAATTTTAAAACCCCAAGCGCACAGCAGGGGAAAGGAGTCTTGCTCCAAACAAAGGGCCCCAACAAAAAGACGTCCCTGTTTTAAAAATATATTAAAAAATTTATTAGTAGACGCCACTTTATTGAGGTACATTTACATCGCCATTCACTATCTTGGCTAGCATCTCATCTTATATACCTTATCTATCCGTTTAATTCAAAGTCGACAGCAGGCAAATAGCAATTTTCCTATGCACTTGACTTTTTAAAGGTTATTTTGTTAAAAAAAATGTTTTGGGGGACATTGATATACAGATGGAAATGTAAAAATTTTTTAAACTGTTTTTGTACTTATTCAGAAAAAGAAAAATTTTATAAGTCACAGATCTTGTAACTTATTTGAAGTCCATTTGTCATAAAAAAAAATGGTGTACATACTTTATTTACCACATTAAGGGGTTTAAATTTTACTTGTATCTTTTATTTAAACCCTATAGCAATTCCTTAACCAATTTATTTTGTGTTTGCTTTTCTTTTTAAAATTTTTAATGTATGGTTTTATGTTTGTCTTTTTTATTATCTAGTTTTTTTTTTAAATGAAATCATCTTTAGGGGAGAAAGGTTTTCTTTTTCCTTTTTTGGATATAGACATTTTTAATTGCAGTAACAAGGAAATACTTGAGTATATTTAACATCCTCCTTTCCCGGGCCCCCAACACCGCCATTTTGCTCAAGGCTGTTACACGCAACCTTGCCCTGTGTTACTGGGGCAGAAAAATCAGTGCCCCCGCTTGTTAGGAAAAAAGTCTGTTCCCTCCCCCCTTTTATTCTCATTTGGCTCCAACCCCGCCATTGTGCTCGAAGTATTGGGGCCGGGGTACGACCCTCCCACGGGGTTTCATCAGACAGCTTTTTCCGGCGTGTCAACGTCAATTAGCCCCAATTTTTCCCGTTGTGTTGCATTGGGTTGCCACTCTAGGTGCCTGCAGTTTGGGTGTTCCATTTGTTGGGATATGTAAATAAAGGCTGTTTCATTGTGAAATAGGACAACCCCCCACGTAGGACTGTGTGATTAAAACTGCGGACGGTTGGGCCCCTTCAAGTAAATTTCAGGGTGCCTTTAGGTACCCATCCGGGTTGCAGCCCCCGCAGCGGTTTTCTCCGCAGGCTTTGGCTAGGTCCTCCTCTGGGTATCCGAGTCCAGCAACGCTGTGGCCTTTTGGTAGTGCTTGGACACAGGACCTTCCTGCTTAAAAAACCTGCCCCAAAAAAGTCAGCTGGTCCTGGTTGTGCCATTGGGGCTCTTTTTTTTTCTGCCCCCCCGGGTTCCAGCACAGTCCTGGTCCTCGTTTTCCATTGGGGTTTGTATCTTTGCTACCCCCGGGGTTCCCCATACCGTCAGGGGTTCTCCGCAGCCCCATTGGCCTTTTGGGCCTCCATCGGGGTTCCCAGTTCCGCAACCTGTGGTCCTTTTGGATGCTTTTGGAGCACGGACCTCCTCTTTTAACCTTCCCATAACTCCTGGTCCTCTTTGTGCCTTTGGGCCCTTTTCCTTCTGCTCCCCCGGGGTTCCAGCACAGCACTTCCTTTTTCTTCCATTGTCCTTTACCTTGATACCCTCCGGGTTCCAAAAACGTCAGCTGGTTCCGGAATTATCGCCTTTTGTACTTCAGTACTTTTAAAAAATTGAAGATTTTTTAAATGTTTTTTTGGGTAATCAGGGGATCTCCAAATAAGACGACGACCCCCTAGCCCCCCCCGAAGAAAATGACGACCACAAGACGACGAGCATCCCCCAAACCAGCCTAAACCCCCATCACAAAAAAAAAAAAAAAGATTCCCAGAAAACACCCAAAACGGGGACAAAGAAAGTTAAAAAAAAATACAAATCAGAAAAAGAGACAGAAAACATTAAAAAAAGATAAAAAAACAGAAGAACATGAATAAAAAACCCAAAAATAAGAGCAAAATATATGCTCAAAATTTAAGCAGAAAAGACAAGCAGTAAAAGGGGGGATCCCCCTCTCGTGGTGCCCTGGAAAATGCCTGCTGCTGCTGCGGCTAAACAAACCCGGGCAAAAACGTTGTTTTTTTAAAATTTTTTTGCAGCAAAACGGAAGGTAAAAATTCATATTTTACGTTAAAATACGGGGAATCTCTGTCACAAATAAGAATAGAGAAGAAATGAAGAGGAAGAAGATGAAGAAGAGAATATAAGAAGAAAATATTTTAAAAAAACAAATGAGTTATGTTAACAAAAAAATGAAAAGCAAGAAGTTAAGAAAAAATAAAAAAGGGGGAAATGAAGAAAATTTATGAAAAGATGATGCGCTGAAGATTTAAGGGGAAAATGTGGAAAAGTTAAAAAGGTGAAGAGCATGGAAAATTTTAAAATACATATTTGCCAAAAAAAAAAAAAGGTTAAAAAAATTTCAAAATTTTTTTTTCAATCCGAACTCTTTAAAAAAAAAAAAATTAATGGGTTTTTAATTTTATTGGGGGTTAAAAACTTGCCTTTAATGTCTCCCCCAAACCCCCCCAAAAATTCACAACTTTTGTTGTTTTCCTTATGTACAATTAACCAACAGGGGAAAAAAGGGGGGTTTTTTTTAAACCGATATTTTGTTCCCCCAATTTTATTGGTTTTCCGGTTCGGATCGGGGGTCGCCCCTACTTTTTGGGTATCGGGGGTACCCCTTTTTCCATCCCTTACTTTTTGTATCGGGGAAAGTATCGCTCAACCTACTCTTTGATATAAGTCGCATGCCTCAGCTCAGGTACTGAAAATTAAAAAACCACCCTTGGGAAATTTACAACCGGTGAAGTAATAGCGCAATCAAACTCCTTTTGGGGGTAAAGAGCAACTTACTCCACTAACACACAGAAAAACAGTCAAATATCAGGGGAAAAATTGAGCTGAGGAGCAGAAAAAAAATCTTAATGGGGGGGGGGCAAAAAAAAAGGGGTGTCAGCATGACACATTGACAACCCCAAAAAGTTACAGACACGATTTCCAACCAAAAAGGGGTTTTGGTCTGAACCAAGGGAAAACCCCTACAAAATTCATGTAAATTAGTAAAACCCCAAAAATTTTTAAACCTTGGGTCCAGGTCAACCGCATTATCACCCGGGGGGAAAACTGGGTTTATTCCTTTTCCGGGGGGAATCAATGCCCAGAAAAAAAAGACTTCCGGGGGTTTAAAAAAACCACAATGTTTGGAAAATCAAAAACCCCTTAGGTTTTTTGCTGCTCCGAATCAACAAAAACCTAGCGAAAATGGGGCAGGGCAAAAAAAGGTAACAGTCAAGAAATTTGTCTGAATACACCCCCAAAAAAACTGGGGCGCAAAGTCTTCCCGCTGGGCAACGGAAATAGCATAAAGCTCACCACAATAGTACAAAACTTATTACCTTACGAAATTCATGCGCTGTCCCCCCAAGTCACTCCATCACCTGCGGGGTCAGGGCTGGCCCCAAGGACACAATCTCACGCAATTTTTTACATCGCGCAATGTCTGTCAACTTGATACTTATGACATGACATTGAGCCCAGGGGGACGGGGGAAACCACCAAAACTTTTTTTTACAGCCTGCCAGGGCCTTTCCCAAAAGAGCTGCCAGACATCTTCATTTCCCTTTAAAGGGGCTGCCCCTTTTGAATTTCAGACATACAGCTCAGGTCTTCATGCCCCCGGGTCAATGCCAAAAAGGGGTTTTTAGCTGATCATAACATTATTTTCATCGTAAATAACCCCGGCCGAAAAAACACTTCAACATCATTCAAAACAGGATCCCCAGGGGGGTTTTTGGAAAAGTCCCAATCCGGGGGCACCGCGCAACGGGAGTGACAATTTAACCTTTTTCGTTTGCTCCCTGAAATTTTTTTTTTCAAAACAAAAACAATTACGTTATTTTTAAAAATTCAAAACTTAGACCGACCCCCCCAAAAATAAATCCAGCAAGGTCCGGGGGTCCACACAGGCACCCAGAAAAAAGATAGAATACTCCAAACTTCAGCGCAACTCTCCCCCGATCGACAAATTTTGCCCCCCGGGGGAAAAAAAAACCCTCCCACCCCAAGAAAAAGGGGGGAAAAAAATTTAACAAAAAAAAAAAAAATTCAAAAACTCTGACAAACTTTTTTTTTTTTTTTTTTTTTTTTTTTTTTTTTTCCCTTTTTTTGAGTACCTAGAATTTCATAGGCTGGTGATTTTTATGTTATGGTAGCTGGGGGAAAAGGAGCAAAAAACCGCATAGGCACCCAAAACAAGAGTTGGGGAAATAATAGTTTCAGACCCTAAACTAACCGCACAACAGAACAGGTGGACGTCCCCGGGGGGTTCCAGATGCCTCGGCACCCCCAAGAAATACTATCCCTGAAAATGGAAAAGGGAAAGCAACCCCCGGGGGTGTTGTGGAAAGGCGGGAAATGATTCGAGCAGAAGCCCCTCTGGTTTTTTCAAAGGGTTTGGGGGTGTCCAGTGAAGATTGTGAGGTTTGGGAACAGGGGTTATGCTGGTTTATAAGGGAGCCCTTTCCCCTCGGGTTCCCGGGGGATCAATTGTTCTGGTCTCAATCCTTTTTCCCCTTTTTCCTTAAGCCGGGGTGTCAGTCTGAACCCCCGCTTACAGAAGCATTTTTTCTTTTTTTTTTGTGCTTGATTTTTGCATTTTTCCTCACTTCTGGGGGGGGCCTTCAGGTCCCCTCTGGGGGCTTTTGCCCCTCCATTCAGTTCAGCCACTTTTTTTGTACATTTGCTTTTTCCTTTTTTTTTCAGTGGCTGCTGTTTTGATTTTGGTTACACCAGAGAACTAATTTGGTTAAGGGTGTGATCTCATTTTTTTTAAAATTAGTAGATTGGGGTGTTTTTCGGGTTTTTTTGGGATTGCGTAAGTGCCCTTCTATCCTTTTCATTTAGTAATTTTGGGGCCCCCAATTTTTTGCTCTACTTTTCTGCTGTTCATTTTTTATTGTCTAACCCCATTACAGTTTGGGGCTTTCTTTTTCTTTGGGGTTCCCGGGGGCAGATATTTTTCCTTTTCATTTTTTAGTGATTTTTCCACTGGACGAGGCGTCTGGGCCCCAACGTAGAACCCCCCCCCTGCCTCTAGTTGTGGGGTTATCAGGGACTGCAATCTAAATTTTTTTCCAACTCTTGGTGTATTCCTTTTTTTTCCTGTACTCCTCACTCCCAAAAACATAACTATACCGGGCCCAAAAAATTAAAATTTATTGTCTCTAGAAGGAAAAAAAAAAAAAATTGTTTTAAAAAAAAAAAATTTCAGAGATTTTTTTTTTTTTTCCCCTGTATCTCTGGTGCGGGGGGGATTTTTTTTTTTTTTTCAATGGAGTTTGCACGGGGTTTCTGGGGCCTGTGATCACTTTCACTGAGGGGTTGGTTTTACACCTATCTTTCTGGGTTCCTGTTTTTAACCCGGATTCCATCCAGATTGTTTTTAGGGGATCGAGCTAATTTTGAAAATTTAAAAATAACTGTAAATTGTTTTTTTTTTCCTTAAAACTAAGTCCTCAGGGCGGGCAGAGTTCAAATTGTCATTCTCCCTGCACGGCGACCCAGGATTTTGGTTTTTCCCAAACCTGGGGATCCTTTGTGAGTGATTTATGCATTTTTTCGGGTTTGGGTTATGTACGACGACCTAATACATGATCAACTGAAAAAACTTTTTGGGGATTAAAAACGGGGTGAGGACGCTGAGTTATACTGTCAAGTTTTTGAAAGGGGGGCACCCCACCAAAGGGGGTGACGACGTTTGGCAGCTCTTTTTCAAGGGGCTGTCGATAAGTAAAGGGTTATGGTGGGATTCCCCCGTTCCCCCGGGGCTCATTTCTATTCTTGAATTTAAATTGACAGACTTTGCGTGAGCGGAAAGGTACGGGGAAAAAGTTCCTTGTAACCTCTTTGAATCCATCGTGTATAGGGGTTTTGGGGGACACGTAAATTTCGAAGCGCAAGGGGATGTTTCTACGTGGTGAGTCTCTCATGTTTTTTTTGTCTGCCCTAAGGGGGGAAGACGTTTTGCTCGCTCTTTGTTTGGGGAGTGTTCAACAAGTTTTTTTTTCTTTCCCCATAGCTCTTTTCCTCATTTTGCTCGGGGTTTTGTTGATTCAGCACATTAACCTATGATTTTATTTTGCTAACTTTTGGGTTTTTCCCTTGATCCCCCCACGAAGTCTTTCCCCTACTGGGGATCATTCCCCCCTTTGGCTGAGAATAAACCTCATTTTCACTCAGGGGAATGAGGAAACCTATCATCAAATTGCAAAATTTTTGGTTTGTATAATCTGCATACTTATCGATGGGGTTCCCTTGTTACGTCTCATAATCCTGTTTGGGTTTTTAAAAAATTTGTTGTTTCCAGTTTGGGGCGCCATTTTAAAAACCAAAACCTCCCCTTTTTTCTGCCCCCCCCAGGCCCCGGGTTTTTATTTTTTATTTTTTTTGATTTTTACAAAGTAAAAAAAGCATCCTTACCTCCCCATAGAGCAGGTGCGCTATTGAATTATGCTTGGTAGTAAATTCCCTAAAGTCGCCTTTTTAACTTGTCTGTACCTGAACATGACGCTATGCGGTCTTATATCAAGGAGTCATTGGAGAAGGGTCATATCAGACCATCCTCTTCATCCTTAGGTGCCGGTTTTTTCTTTGTGGCCAAAAAGGATGGTTCATTAAGGCCGTGTATTGATTATCGTCTCTTGAACAATATTACTGTGAAATATCAATATCCGTTACCCTTGATCTCTGATTTGTTTTCCAGGGTGAAAAACGCTACTTGGTTTACCAAGCTTGACCTCAGGGGGGCATATAACCTTATTCGCATTAAGCACGGGGATGAATGGAAGACGGCATTTAATACCCCTGAAGGGCATTTTGAGTACATTGTGATGCCCTTTGGGCTCACTAATGCTCCTTCTGTCTTCCAGTCCTTCATGAATGACATTTTCAGGGATTTTGTGGATAAATTTTGATTGTTTATTTGGATGATATCTTGATTTTTTCCAATGACTGGGACTCTCATGTAAAACATGTTCGGACTGTGTTCCAGATTTTGAGAGAGAATGCTCTGTATGTGAAGGGATCAAAGTGTCTTTTTGGCGTTCAGAGGATCTCATTTCTGGGATTCATTTTGTCCCCATCTGTTATTGAAATGGACCCGGTCAAAGTTCAGGCCATCTGTGATTGGGTCCAACCTACTTCATTAAAGGCTCTTCAAAGATTCTTGGGTTTTGCCAATTTTTATCGTAAATTTATTTGGTAATTTCTGTTATTGTTAAACCATTAACTGATTTGACCAAGAAGGGTTCTGATGTGGTGAATTGGCCTCCTGTGGCAGTCTCTGCATTTCAGGAACTTAAGCAGAGATTCACTTCTGCTCCTGTTCTACGGCGGCCTGATGTTTCTCTACCATTTCAGGTGGAGGTTGATGCCTCTGAAATTGGGGCAGGTGCCGTTTTGTCCCAAAGAGATCCAGAGACCTCTAAAAGTAACCCTTGTGCCTTTTTCTGTTGAAAATTTTCTCCCACTGAATGTAATTATGACGTGGGTAATCGGGAGTTATTAGCCATGAAGTGGGCTTTTGAAGAGTGGAGACATTGGCTGGAGGGAGCCAAACATCAGGTGGTGGTCCTTACGGACCATAAGAATCTAGTTTATCTGGAATCTGTCAAGCGACTTAATCCCAGACAGGCCAGGTGGGCCTTGTTTTTCACATGTTTTAATTTTGTGGTTTCATTTCTTCCTGGCACTAAAAATGTTAAGGCGGATGCCCTCTCGAGGAGTTTCCTGGCGGACTCTCCTGAGTTATCTGATCCTTCTGTTATTTTGAAAGAGGGTGTAGTTCTTTCCGCATCCCGCCCAATTTTGAGACTGGCTCTAGAGGGGTTTCAGGAGGATAAGCCGAGCGCTGCCCTGTTGGAAAATTGTTTGTCCCGGACCAGTGGAAAAAGAGTGTAATGTCTGAGATTCATTGTTCCGCGTTGGCCGGTCATCCCAGAATTTTTGGTACCAGAGACTTGGTTAGTCGGTCCTTTTGGTGGCCTACCTTGTCTCGTGATGTCAGGGAGTTTGTACAGTCCTGCGGGACTTGCTCTCGCTCCAAGCCTTGCTCTCGTTCTAGTGGTTTGTTGATGCCATTGCCTGTGCCCAAGAGACCATGGACCCATATCTCTATGGATTTCATTTCCGACCTCCCTGTTTCTCAGAGAATGACCGTCATCTGGGTGATTTGTGATAGGTTTTCCAAGATGATACATCTTGTGCCATTACCTAAGTTGCCTTCCTCCTCTGAATTGGTGCCTTTGTTCCTTCAGCACGTGGTTCGTTTACACGGCATTCCTGAGAACATTGTGTCTGACAGAGGAGTCCAGTTTGTTTCCAGATTTTGGAGGACCTTTTGTTCTAAACTTGGTGTTCAATTGTCTTTCTCCTCGGCGTTTCATCCTCAGACCAATGGTCAAACTGAGAGAACAAACCAGACATTGGAGACTTATCTAAGATGCTTTGTGTCTGCTGATCAGGATGACTGGGTCTCTTTTTTGCCTTTGGCTGAGTTTGCTCTTAATAATAGGGCTAGCTCTGCCACTTTGATGTCTCCATTTTTCTGTAATTCTGGGTTTCACCCTCGATTTTCTTCAGGACAGACGGAGGCTTCTGTCTGTCCAGGTGTTGACTCTGTTGTGGAGCGTATGCAACAGATTTGGGACCAGGTAGTGGAGAGGTTGTCCCTCTCTCAGGAGAGGGCCCAGCGGTTTGCTAACCGGCATAGGACTGATGGTCCTCGGTTTAAAGTGGGGACTTCGTCTGGTTGTCCTCAAAAAATATTCCTATGAGAGTGGCATCTCCTAAATTTAAGCCTAGGTTCATTGGACCTTATAAGATCATGGAGATTCTTAATCCTGTTTCTTTTCGTTTGCTTCTTCCAGGGACATTAAGATCCATAACGTGTTCCACAAGTCCTTGTTGAAGAGGTTTGTTGAGCCAGTGGTTCCTACTGCTTTGCCTCCTGACCCTGTTCTGGTTGAGGGCAATATGGAGTTTGTGGTTGAGAAAATATTGAATTCTCGTTTTTCTAGACGGAAACTCCAGTATTTGGTTAAGTGGAGAGGTTATGGTCAGGAAGACAATTCTTGGGTATTTGCTTCGGACATCCATGCTAGGAGACTAATCCGTGCGTATCATAGAACTCATCCTGACCGACCTGGTTGCTCAAGTGAGGGTTCGGTGACCCTCCTCAAGGGGGGGGTACTGTTGTGAATGGACTTGAAATGAGTTCTGAGCAGAGGCTCCCTCTGGTGGTTACAAGCGGTGCTGGACTGTCCGGTGGAGATTGTGAGGAGTGGTAATCAGGTGTTACTGACTGGTCTTATATAAGGGAGTCGCCTCCCATCAGGGTTGCCGGTGATCAGTTGTTCTGTCTCAATCCTTGAGTCCTGTTTCCTTTGTAGCCTGCTGTGTCGTGTCTGCATCTCCTGCTAACAGATAAGACATTTTCTTCTTTTTGTTTTTGTGCTTGATTTTTGCATTTTGTCCTGCACTTCTGTGGGGGCCTTCAGGGTCCCCTTCGGGGGCTTTTGCCCTCTCAGTTTAGTTCAGCCACTGATGTTTGTACTTTTGCTTTTTCCAGTTTTTTCAGTGGCTGCTGTTTTGATTTTGTTACACCAGAGAACTAATTTAGGTGGTAGAGGTCGTGTGATCTCAGGTGATTTTGAAATTAGTAGAGTTGGTGCTTTTCAGGGTTTTTTGGGATTGCAGTAAGTGCCCTTCCTATCCTTTTCTATTTAGGTAGTTTGGGCCCCAACGTTTGCTCATACTATTTTCTGTCTGTGTCAGTATTTCTTCTTGTCTAACCGCCATTACATGTTTGGGGGCTTTCTATGTTCTTTGGGGATCTGCTCCGGGGCAGATAGCTTTCCTCTTTCTATCTTTAGGTGTAGTTAGTTTCTCAGGCTGTGACGAGGCGTCTAGGACCAACGTAGGAACGCTCCACGGCTGCCTCTAGTTGTGGTGGTTAGTCAGGGTACTGCAATCTCATAGATTCCAACTGCTCTGGTGTATTGCCTTTTTTACCTGCACTCCTCAGCTACCGAAACATAACAGAGAATCCAATATCTTCTCCACCACATACTCCAAATTACTCTCAACCAAAACAGGATCAGGAGGCACAGCCATAGGAACAATTGATCACTGGCGAGGATCATGGGAGGTTAGCTCACTTATATCAGGCCAGTCAGTATCACCTGACAACCACTCGTCAGCTGCAGGTGTAGGACTCTTGGTGTTCCACATAGGTTCAAAACTCTCAGCAACCACCAGAGGGAGCCTCAGCTCCGAAGTCGTCTCCAATATGTTCACAGTACGTGACCATATTGTCACGCTGTCTAATGATATGAATACAATGTCAGTAAACTATTTATACAGGAACCACACTCTATACAACATATAGTTTAGTACCAACCACCACCTCCATTGGTACAAGGAACTGAGAAGAACCGGCGGATGAAATACATACTCCCAGGTTGTCGTCCACCACACAACCTGGGATTAGCAGTTTTCCGGCGATTTTTTACTTAACAAGACACGGGATGGACATTCTCCAACAAAATGTCCCTCTTTCCCGCAGAAAAAACACCTTCTAGTCCTGCGGCGTGCCGCCAATCCCCTACTACGAAAAGATGTCCCTCCCAACTGCATAGGCTCATCCGAACAGACAAGGGGAACCTCAACATAAGGGACTTTAGTAGTAGGTGGAGAAACAACAGGGAGTGGAGTTACCTCACCCCTCTCCCGAAGCCGTCTATCAGTACGGATAGCTAGGGCCATAGCAGCCTCCAGAGAAGGAGGAGACTCATACTGAGCCAAAACGTCTTTTAATTTGTCAGAAAGCCCATGACAAAACTGGCTCCTAAGAGCTGGGTCATTCCACTGAGTATCCGTGGCCCATCTACGAAACTCAGAAGCAAATTCCTCCGCGGACGATCTCCCTGCTGTAACTTACGTAATTTGGTCTCAGCAAGAGAGACCCGATCTGGGTCATCATATACCAATCCCAGAGCAGTAAAAAATTGATCTACAGACTGTAGAGCCGGGGATCCCGGAGGAAGGGAAAATGCCCAGGATTGAGGGTCCCCTTGAAGAAGTGAGATAACAATTCCCACTCTCTGCTCATCACTCCCTGATGATCGCGGCCGAAGCCGAAAATACAATTTACATGCCTCCCGGAAGGTAAAAAATTTGTCTCGCCCACCAGTGAACCTATCTGGAAGAGCTACTTTAGGTTCAACTCTGGTTTGCTCCAGGGGAGACAAAACTTTGGACTTAATGTCCGTCAGCTCCATGGATAATCCCTGCAACTGCAGAGCCAGCTGAGCTACTGGATCCATGGTAACTAGAGATAATTTTTTATGGCCAGTGAAAATGTCACGCTGTCTAATGATATGAATACAATGTCAGTAAACTATTTATACAGGAACCACACTCTATACAACATATAGTTTAGCAACATCAGAATGTAAGCATAAAATAGATTTACCTGACACAATCTCTGCAGAACTTAGGGTTAATCTTGAGGACTTGATGTGCAGAAACGATATAGTTGAACTCAGGGTTAATCTTGAGGACTTGATGAGCTGTAACAGGAAAGAGGAGGACCGGGGTCTAACCTGACCCTACACTGGGGTCCTAACTAATCCCTTACCTTGGAGGTACTGATAATGGTTCAGAGGTCCAAGTCTCCAGCCTAACCCTGTCTCCTGTCAGACCCTGAACCCTGTAATCAGTCCTAAGAAGGATCCTGATTACCACCAAAGGGATATGGGCTGATCTCAGCTAAATACACAGATTAGACATATAAGACAGACAGGATAGCACTCACTTGCATACACACTCAAACACCGAAGGAACATAAATGGTCTGGGAAATAAACTCTAAGTAAGTTGAGCTTAAAACAGCTAAGGAGCTCTCAACTTAAGTCTATACAGATTCATTCCTATCTGTGGTCTGCATGAAGGATTTCACTGGCAACTCCCAAAGCAGACAACCAGGAATTTAAAGGAAACCAATCAACAAATAATCAATTGCAGCCGGGAGAAACTGCACCCAGTCCCAGCACCGAGCACAGACAGAATTAACTCCCTAGCTGCCAAACACAAAGAAACAGCAACTCAGCTGTGAGAAGTCAAAATGTGCAACCGCGACGATCTTCGTGGCAATGCACACATGACAGTACCCCCCCTTCTACGAGGGGCCTCCGGACCCTCAGGGCCAGGCCTGCCCGGGTGAGTTCTGTGGAAGGTCCGAACCAAACGATCTGCGTTAACATCAGACGCAGGGACCCACGTCCTCTCCTCCGGACCATACCCCTTCCAATGCACCAAGTACTGAAGGGACCGGCAATTCAGACGAGAGTCAATGATTTTTGATACTTGAAATTCCAAGTTACCATTGACCAACACTGGAGGAGGAGGTAGAGGTGACGGTATGACTGGTGCCACATACCTTTTAAGTAATGACTTATGGAACACATTATGAATTTTAAACGTAGAAGGGAGTTCCAGACGAAATGCCACAGGATTAATTATGGAACTGATCCTGTACGGCCCGATGAATCTGGGACCCAGTTTCCAGGAGGGCACTTTAAGTTTTATATTCCTGGTAGACAACCATACCAGATGTTCACATTCAGATCTGGACCAGAAACTCTCCTCCTATCAGCCATACGTTTGTAACGGTTCCCCATATTACTCAAATTATTCAATACACCTCGCCACACAGAAGCAAGTGACGACGAGAAACGCTCCTCCTCAGGAACCCCAGAAGGACCCCCCCCATTGAAAGTACAAAACTGGGGATGAAAACCATATGCCCCAAAAAATGGGGACTTACCAGTGGACTCGCTCCGCCTGTTGTTAAGAGCGAACTCTACCAGAGGCAAGAAAGAAGACCAGTCCTCCTGGTTCTCCGATACAAAACACCGGAGATATGTCTCTAAACTCTGATTCAGACGCTCTGTCTGACCATTGGTCTGTGGATGAAAAGCCGAGGAAAACGACAATTGCATCCCCCGACGTAAACAAAATGCCCTCCAAAATTTGGACACAAACTGAGACCCCCTATCTGACACCACATCAGAAGGCAACCCATGAAGTCTCACGATCTCCCTAATGAACACCTGCGCCAGAGTTTTAGCATTAGGGAGT
Source organism: Oophaga sylvatica (assembly GCA_033576555.1). NCBI lineage: Eukaryota > Metazoa > Chordata > Amphibia > Anura > Dendrobatidae > Oophaga > Oophaga sylvatica. The sequence goes on from JARQOD010000008.1 coordinate 77,694,718, forward strand.
GCCGGAAGAGCAACGAAATGTGCCATCTTACTGAACCTGTCAACAACCACCAGTATGACAGTATTCCCAGACGACGGAGGAAGGTCCGTAATGAAATCCATAGATAAATGAGTCCATGGACGCTCCGGAAGTTTCAAGGGTAAAAGGGTCCCAGACGGACGGGTATGAGGAGTTTTAGAGCGAGCACAAACCCCACAGGACGCGACAAAAGTTATAACATCTTTATTAGCGTTAGGCCACCAAAATCGTCGGAAAGGAGATCTAAAGTAGCCTTACTCCCTGGATGTCCTGCTAAAGCAGAATTATGATGTGCCTCAATAACCTTTTGTCTCAACTGATTCGGGACAAACAGTCTCCCTGGAGGTCCTGCAGGGGCGTCCCCCTGAGCCTCTAACACCTCCTCCTCAAGCTCAGAACATACAGCCGACACTACCACCCCCTCCTGAAGGATAGGAATCGGGTCGTCCGTTTTCCTGGCCCCTGGGAAACTGCGAGACAAGGCATCAGCCTTTACATTCTTAGACCCCGGACGATAAGTGACGACAAAATTAAACCTGGTAAAAAATAACGACCATCGAGCTTGTCTGGAATTCAGACGCTTAGCGGATTCTAAATACAGCAGGTTCTTGTGATCAGTAATAACGGTGACCGGGTGGACTGCCCCCTCCAAAAAGTGACGCCATTCTTCAAAAGCCAATTTAATGGCCAAAAGTTCCCTATTGCCGATATCATAATTCCTTTCGGCGGACGACAATTTCTTAGAAAAGAAAGCGCACGGATGCCATTTACCAGGGGACGGACCCTGGGACAATATAGCACCCACCCCTACGTCAGACGCGTCCACCTCCACAATGAACGGCTGAGATACATCTGGTTGGATGAGAACGGGTGCCGAAGCAAAACATCTTTTTAAAGAGGAAAAGGCTTGGCAAGCTTTGTCTGACCACTTAGAAAAATCCGTCCCTTTTCTCGTCATTTCAGTGAGAGGTTTGACGACAGACGAGAAATTACAAATAAATTTCCGGTAGTAATTAGCAAACCCCAAAAAACGCTGCAGAGCCTTAAGATCCCCTGGCTGATCCCATTCAAGCACTGCTCTCACCTTTTCAGGGTCCATCCGGAAACCGGAGGCTGACACCAAAAAACCCAAAAACCGAAGTTCCTGTACGGCAAAAACACACTTCTCCAGTTTGGCGTATAGTTTATTGTCTCGCAAGATCTGCAACACCTGTCTCACATGCTCCTGGTGAGACACAAGATCTGGCGAGTAAATTAAAATGTCATCCAAATATACGACCACAAACACCCCCACAAGGTGACGAAAAATGTCATTAACGAAATGTTGGAATACTGCTGGAGCAGTAGTCAGACCAAAAGGCATGACCAGGTTTTCATAATGTCCCTCCGGCGTGTTAAACGCCGTTTTCCACTCATCCCCTCTTTTATCCTAATCAGATTATACGCCCCCCTGAGATCCAATTTAGAGAACCATTTGGCGCCAACAATTTGATTGAAGAGATCAGGAATAAGAGGGAGTGGATACGGATCTCGAACAGTAATCCGATTAAGTTCGCGGAAATCCAAGCAAGGGCGTAGGCCTCCATCTTTTTTCTTCACAAAGAAGAACCCCGCGGCCACAGGGGAAGATGAAGGTCTAATATGCCCTTTGGCCAGACTTTCAGAAATATAATCTTTCATAGCCTGTCTTTCAGGACCAGAAAGATTATACAACCTAGCTTTAGGCAACTTAGCATCAGGAAGTAGATTAATAGAGCAGTCATACACGCGATGAGGAGGCAACTCCCGACACCCCTCCTCAGAGAAAACATCCCCAAAATCCTCCAAAAAAGGAGGCAATGTACTAGGCACGACCGCACTGATGACTGTGTTCATGCAGTTGCTTTTGCAAAACTCACCCCATTGGCTTATCTCTCTGGACTGCCAATTAATCACAGGGTTATGTTTAACCAGCCAAGGAAGTCCCAACACAATGGGAGTAGGTAGACCCTCCAACACATAACAAGATAATTGTTCCCTATGTATTGCCCCTACCCGAAGGTCAATGTTATGAACCTCATGAACAAAGCTACCTTGGCCGAGAGGCCTGGCGTCAATGGAGAAAATAGGGATCGGTTTGACCAATACTCTCAGATGCATACCTTGAGCCTGAGCAAACTGAGCGTCAACCAGATTAGCCCCAGAACCACTATCCAGAAGAACAGACAATCTCTTCACTCTAGTACCAACCACCACCTCCATTGGTACAAGGAACTGAGAAGAACCGGCGGATGAAATACATACTCCCAGGTTGTCGTCCACCACACAACCTGGGATTAGCAGTTTTCCGGCGATTTTTTACTTAACAAGACACGGGATGGACATTCTCCAACAAAATGTCCCTCTTTCCCGCAGAAAAAACACCTTCTAGTCCTGCGGCGTGCCGCCAATCCCCTACTACGAAAGAATGTCCCTCCCAACTGCATAGGCTCATCCGAACAGACAAGGGGAACCTCAACATAAGGGACTTTAGTAGTAGGTGGAGAAACAACAGGGAGTGGAGTTACCTCACCCCTCTCCCGAAGCCGTCTATCAGTACGGATAGCTAGGGCCATAGCAGCCTCCAGAGAAGGAGGAGACTCATACTGAGCCAAAACGTCTTTTAATTTGTCAGAAAGCCCATGACAAAACTGGCTCCTAAGAGCTGGGTCATTCCACTGAGTATCCGTGGCCCATCTACGAAACTCAGAAGCAAATTCCTCCGCGGACGATCTCCCTGCTGTAACTTACGTAATTTGGTCTCAGCAAGAGAGACCCGATCTGGGTCATCATATACCAATCCCAGAGCAGTAAAAAATTGATCTACAGACTGTAGAGCCGGGGATCCCGGAGGAAGGGAAAATGCCCAGGATTGAGGGTCCCCTTGAAGAAGTGAGATAACAATTCCCACTCTCTGCTCATCACTCCCTGATGATCGCGGCCGAAGCCGAAAATACAATTTACATGCCTCCCGGAAGGTAAAAAATTTGTCTCGCCCACCAGTGAACCTATCTGGAAGAGCTACTTTAGGTTCAACTCTGGTTTGCTCCAGGGGAGACAAAACTTTGGACTTAATGTCCGTCAGCTCCATGGATAATCCCTGCAACTGCAGAGCCAGCTGAGCTACTGGATCCATGGTAACTAGAGATAATTTTTTATGGCCAGTGAAAATGTCACGCTGTCTAATGATATGAATACAATGTCAGTAAACTATTTATACAGGAACCACACTCTATACAACATATAGTTTAGCAACATCAGAATGTAAGCATAAAATGGATTTACCTGACACAATCTCTGCAGAACTTAGGGTTAATCTTGAGGACTTGATGTGCAGAAACGATATAGTTGAACTCAGGGTTAATCTTGAGGACTTGATGAGCTGTAACAGGAAAGAGGAGGACCGGGGTCTAACCTGACCCTACACTGGGGTCCTAACTAATCCCTTACCTTGGAGGTACTGATAATGGTTCAGAGGTCCAAGTCTCCAGCCTAACCCTGTCTCCTGTCAGACCCTGAACCCTGTAATCAGTCCTAAGAAGGATCCTGATTACCACCAAAGGGATATGGGCTGATCTCAGCTAAATACACAGATTAGACATATAAGACAGACAGGATAGCACTCACTTGCATACACACTCAAACACCGAAGGAACATAAATGGTCTGGGAAATAAACTCTAAGTAAGTTGAGCTTAAAACAGCTAAGGAGCTCTCAACTTAAGTCTATACAGATTCATTCCTATCTGTGGTCTGCATGAAGGATTTCACTGGCAACTCCCAAAGCAGACAACCAGGAATTTAAAGGAAACCAATCAACAAATAATCAATTGCAGCCGGGAGAAACTGCACCCAGTCCCAGCACCGAGCACAGACAGAATTAACTCCCTAGCTGCCAAACACAAAGAAACAGCAACTCAGCTGTGAGAAGTCAAAATGTGCAACCGCGACGATCTTCGTGGCAATGCACACATGACACATATGTATGGAAATCGCATACTTGCAGTCACGAGCCCGCCGGCACTTGGGACTTCTTGTAGTGTGCGCAATGTAAGGATTCACAAGTCTGCAGTCATATAGAATGACTGCAGACTTGTAGCTTAAAACCGGAGAACCCCTTTACAATCACTGATAGATTTTATTATTACAACTGCACCTTTTAGGCTGCGTTCACATGTTGCAGCCACAGTGCATTTTTTCCCTTGTTCCCTTGCATTGTTTCCGCCTTGACATTCTTAGTGCCAGGAAGAAAAGAAACCACAAAATTAAAACGTGTGAAAAACAAGGCCCGCCTGGCCTGTCTAGGATTAAGTCGCTTGGCTGATTCGAGATAAACCAGGTTCTTATGGTCCGTGAGGACCACCACCTGATGTTTGGCTCCTGATGTTTGGCTCCTTCCAGCCAATGTCTACACTCTTCAAAGGCCCACTTCATGGCCAATAACTCCCGATTACCCACGTCATAATTACGTTCAGTTGGAGAAAATTTTCGAGAGAAAAAGGCACAAGGGTTACTCTTAGAGGTCTCTGGATCCCTTTGAGACAAAATGGCACCTGCCCCAATCTCAGAGGCATCAACCTTCACCTGAAACGGTAGAGAAACATCAGGCTGCCGTAGAACAGGAGCAGAAATGAATCTCTGCTTAAGTTCCTGAAATGCAGAAACTGCCTCAGGGGGCCAGTTCACCTCATCGGAACCCTTTTTGGTCAAATCAGTCAATGGTTTAACAATACCAGAGAAATTACCAATAAATTTACGATAAAAATTGGCAAAACCAAAAATCTCTGAAGAGCTTCAATGAAGTAGGTTGAACCCAATCACAGATGGCCTGAACCTTGTCCGGGTCCATTTCAATAACAGACGCAGACAAATTGAATCCAGAAATGAGATCTTCTGAACGCCAAAAAGACACTTTGATCCCTTCACATACAGTGCATTCTCTCTCAAAATCTGGAACACAGTACGAACATGTTTCACATGAGAGTCCCAGTCATTGGAAAAAAATCAGATATCATCCAAATAAACAATGAGAAATTTATCACAAAATCCTGAAAATATCATTCATGAAGGATTGGAAGACGGAAGGGGCATTAGTAAGCCCAAAAGCATCATTAGGTACTCAAAATGCCCCTCTGGGGTATTAAACGCCGTCTTCCATTCATCCCCATGCTTAATGCAAATAAGGTTATACGCCCCCTGAGTCAAGCTTGGTAACCAACTAGCAGTTTTCACTCTGGAAAATAGGTCAGAAATCAGAGATAACGGATATTGATATTTAACAGTGATCTTATTCAGGAGGCGATAATCAATACTCGGCCTCAATGAACCATCATTTTTGGCCACAAAGAAAAAACCGGCGCCCAAGGGTGAAGAGGATGGTCTGATATGACCCTTCTCCAATGACTCCTTGATATAAGATCTCATAGCATCGTGTTCATCGTGTTTAGGAAATTTACCACCAGCACTAATTCAATAGCGCAATCATAGCTCCTGTGAGGGGCAAGGATGCAGATTAAATTTCACTAAACACATCAGAAAAATCAGTCAAAAAGTCAGGACATCTGAGACTCTGGAGAGGCAGAAATAACAGGAGTGTCAGTATTAACACATTGGCAGCCCAACTGGTCACAGACACAGATTTCCAATCCAAAACAGTATTATGAGACTGTAACCAAGGGAAACCTAGTACAATAATGTCATGCAGATTATGCAGCACCAGAAATTTGCAACTCTCCTGATGATCTGGTTCAACTCTCATTATCACCTGAGTAAAAACTGGGGTTTTTTCTCCGCCAAAGGGTAGAATCAATTCCCAGTAGGGGAATAGACTTCCGCAGGGGTATCATGGGAAACCCACAACGTTTGGCAAAGTCAAAATCCATCAGGTTAATAGCTGCTCCTGAATCAACAAAGCCTGAGCAGAAAATGTGGACAGGAGCAAATCAGGGTAACAGTCAACAGAAATTTAGTCTGAACACTACCCAAGACAACTGAGCATGCAAAACGTCTTCCCGCTTAGGGCAGACAGAAATAGCATGAGAGGCGTCAACACAGTAGAAACATAACCCATTGCGCTTACGAACCTCATGATGCTGAGACTCAGAAGTCACTCCATCACACTGCATGGGCTTAGGAGCTGGCTCACAAGCAACACTATTCACGCATTCTTCTACGCTCACGCAAACGTCTGTCAATTTGAATCGCTAATGACATAGAATCATTGAGACCAGAGGGAGCAGGGAAACCCACCATAACATCTTTACATTCTCTGACAGACCTTCAAAAAGGGCTGCCAAAGCATCATCATTCCATTTGGTCAGGACTGCCACTTTCGGAATTTCTGACAGTACAACTCAGCGTCCTCAAGTCCTGATTTAATGCAACAAGGTTTTTTCAGCTTGATCAGTGACATTAGTTCTTCGTACAATAATCCCAGAGCAGAAAAAATGCATCAACATTACTCAAAACAGGTCCCAGGTGTCAGGGAAAAAGCCCAATCCTGAGGATCGCCGCGCGGAGAGAGATGACAATTTGAACCTCTGTGCTGCGTTCCCTGAGGACAAAGGTTTTAAGGCAAAAACAACTTACAGTTATTTTGAAATTCAGAAATTTAGCTCGATCCCAAAAACAAATCTGGCATGGGGATCCTAGGTTCCACAACTGGCAACCTAGCAAGATAGGTAGCAATACTCCGACCTCAGTGGCAAGCTGATCCACATGGCCAGACAACTGTGCAAACTCCATTGAGAAAAAAATCCTCCTCAGCACCCAAAAAATGCAAAAACAGGGAAAAGAAAAAAACACTTTGCCAGAACCCCCTTCTTGTGTTCCTTCCACTGGCCATCTCCCTGTGCTGGCTACCACCTCTCCTGCCCTGTGCCACACACAGTGTCCCAGTCCAGCAGCCTCGGTTCCTGTCTGGCGAAGTTGGTCAGACCCCTTGAACCTATATGGCTGCCTTTTTGGCTAATGTGTGCGGAGGTGGCTGAGGCACATACAGATACCTCAGCCTCTGTTTTGCTAGCTGAGTCTTGTAGTCCTCCACTAGTCTTGGGGGACCAGTTCCCCTACTGCAACCTGGTCGCAACACTGACCACGCCGATGGATGCGGGCCCCTCACTATCCGTGCCCCTAGGACACCTTCTTATTGTTTCTAGAAGCTTCACACAAATCCTCTACACTGCTCCTGTCAGTAGCTCCTCTCTCCTCCTCACCGACTGACTGACTCTTTCAAGAACAATCTCTTTACCTCAGCACTAACTCCTCCCAACAACTGTCACTCCATTAAGCTCCTACTCTGCTTACTCCACCCACACCCTCTATCCTGTCCCTCCCTGACCTTTAGAGGTCTGGTGTTGAGTGCAAGTGTGTGGGTTCTGGGTAGTGTCCCCTTCTTACTTAAGAGCGGAATCCCTCTTTGGCTGGGGTGCAGTACCTCTGTGACGACTGGACCCTCAGGGGCGCCACACTATCATTTTCTGCAGTGCTTTTTCATCACTGTCCCCATTGAGGCTCAGAATCTAAATTCCTTATCAGTAATTCTTTGGGGTATGGGAGGAAACTGGAGTACCCGGAGGAAACCCACGCAAAACCAGGGAGAACATATAAACTCCTTGCTGATGTTGCCCTTGGTGGGATTTGAACCCATGACTAGAGATGAGCGACTTTCCCATTTTTCGGGTCGACTCGGGTTTCGTGAAATCCGACTTTATAAAAATTTGAGTCGAACGAAGTCGGCCGACTAAAGGAAATGGTCAGGTCGGAGTCGAAAATCCGACCCCAATGCAAGTCAATGGGGAATAATAGTCGGCAGGGAGTGGAGGACAGCAAACACACCTACAGTGTCCATTTCAATGCCAACTACATTAATTCTTATTACTTAAGCTTGGCAACCTTAATTAACTTTATAATAATAGTAACGCATTGAAAACTGGGGATTATTTAGCTAAAGTTGTGGGGGGGGGCAGTGCTCGCTCCAGGTTTTCGTGGGCCCCGGGCCAAAGAGTCTCAGTGGGCCCCTTTAACACATACCACAATTCATGATGCTCCGATACGGCAGAGAAATATAGGCATAGTACAATGCCAAATACTTCACTTCTTACATTACATGACTGATATCTATTTTAAATTCTACAATACCTCAAAAAACGAACAGTATAGTCCTCCATACAGTATTATGGGCACCACATAGTGCGCCATACAGAATAATGAGCCCCATATATTGCTCTATACAGAATAATGAGGCCCATATATTGCTCCATACAGAATGGGCTCCATATAATGCTCCATACAGAATAGGCCCCATATGTGCTCCATATGATGCTCCATATATAAAGGGCCCTATATGATGCCCATAAATAATGAACCCCATATGATGCTCTAGTATATGATGGGCCCCATATATGATGCTCCAGTGTATAATGCTCACCATATATTGCTCCAACCATTAAAAAAAATGAAATACCTCTCCTCGCTGGGCACTGCTCTACTCTAGACTCCTCAGCGTCACCATCTTCCAAATCTCTGCACTGTGCCTGTTCAGGCAGAGGGCGCATAGACGTGATGTCATCGCGCTCTCTGACCTGAATGTCACTGTCAGGAAACGTGGAAGATGTCACCGCAGTGGAGCAGGGAGAGGTAAGTATTGCAAGTGCTGGGGCCCTGAGCTAGCAGGGGGGGCACACTTGTGGGTGGTGGGAACTGGCACAAGGCCCCTCATAGTACGCTGGTGTCTCTGACGAGTGGGCCCCCTCACCTGCTCAGGGCACCGGCACTTGCCCGGGTGCGCCAGGTGCTGACCCCGGCCCTGGGGGGGTATAGTCCAGTTAGGGAGGTGTAAAAACTGGCATATGTTGAGGTGTAGGCTGGATGTTCAGCAGTTGCAAATGGAGGAATTGGAGAAGTCGGAGGAAGAGGAGGACAAAGCGAGCCATTTTGCTATGTGTCATCAGGGGAAGGTGGTACAAATTCCTTTGAAACCCAGGCATGGTTCATTTTAATGAAGGTGAGATGACCTACATTTTGGGTCAACAGCCGGGTTCTTCTTTCTGTCAGGATTGATCCAGCAGCACTAAAGACTCTTTTTGATAGCACACTACCAGCAGGGCAAGCTAGCTCCTGTAAGGCATATTGTGCCAATTCAGGCCAGGTGTCCAGTTTACAGGCCCAGTAGTCAAAGGGGAATGAACTGTGAGGGAGAACATCGATAGGGGAGGAGAGGTAATTTTGAACCATAGTTGACAACTGTTGTCTCCTGTCGCAATCGATTCAGTATTACCAAACGTGAGAGCGGTATTCGAGAAATCAGTCCACAACATTGTCATGAAACCCCTGTCTCCAACGCCACTTCGGCTGTGTGCACCACGAACACCTCTTCCATTTGGCCCAGTAAGGCTGGTGGTAGAACCTGCACCGCTGCTGTGTGCTGGGAATGCCTCTAACAAACGGTTTACCAGAGTTGCTTGTTTGTTCGCCAATATTAGCTCTAGGTTCTCCTGTGGCATGATGTTCTGTAATTTGCCTTTATAGCGTGGATCGAGGATGCTGGCCAACCAGTAGTCATCATCCTTCATAATTTTGGCAATGCGGGGGTCCCTTTTTAGGATCCGCAAGACATAATCACACATGTGGGCCAATGTTCCAGGTGTCAATGATGCACTGCCAGTTGTGGGTGGAGGAGCACTTTCTGCCAAATCCACATCCCTCCATTTCACGCACAAACCCTGTACCTGACCTTGGCAAGCCAACATTTTCTCTTGCCCCTGAGAAGCATCGTCTTCACCAAAATAATCATCCCCCTCATACTCCTCCTCCTCCTCTTCTTCCTCCACCTCATCCAGGACAGTTCTCTGAGCAGACAATGCCTGACTGTCATGAAGGCTTCCCTCCTCCTCCTCCGCTGCAGACGTCTGATCCTTAATGTGCGTCAAAGTTTGCATGAGCAGACGCATAAGTGGGATGCTCATGCTTATGATGGCATCGTCTGCGCTTACCAGCCGTGTGCATTCCTCAAAACACTGAAGGAGAGGTCTTTCAGCTTTGACCACTGCACATCTGACAACTCCATGTCCGCCCTCAAACTGCCTTCCCGTGTATCCTCCCACAAATGCATTACAGCCTGCCTCTGTTTGCACAGCCTCTCAACCAGCTCTGGCGTGTCGAGGTAAGGAGGCTTATTCGCCGTGCAATGCTCCTCTGGGAAATTTTACTATGCAAATTGCCTCTTCAAACAAAGAGGACTTGTACTCTATAGCGCCACCTATTGGAAGTAGCGATCCTACAAGTCACAATCAACCCTTTAACGAGTCTTGTAATATGACTTCGGATAAAATCCAAATCAGAATCTCCATTTGCAAACACGCCAGAGCTGGTATGTCACTCTCCACAAGGAGAAACCTTACCCCCTAGACCTTAGTCCAGAGCCTCTCATCTAGTCAAATCAGATCTCTCCTACTTTGCACTGACGAGGACCAATAGTCCGAAACACCGTGTCTGCAAATGGAGATTCTGATTTGGCTTTTATCCTAAGTCATATTACAAGACTCGTTAAAGGGTTGATTGTGACTTGTAGGATCGCTACTTCCAATAGGTGGCGCTATAGAGTACAAATCCTCTTTGTTTGAAGAGGCAATTTGCATATTAAAATTTCCCAGAGGAGCATTGCACGGCGAATAAGCCTCCTTACCTCGACACGCCAGAGCTGGTATGTCACTCTCCACAAGGAGAAACCTTACTCCCTAGACATATATATTTCAGCAGTAAGGCCTCTTTCACACATCCGTTTTGCGCCTGACGGTGCCACCGGCGTTTTGCCGGAGCGACGGATCCGGCAACTAGTATGTAAAACCAGATGAGACGCATCCGGTTTTTCCCGGATCCGTCTCGGGCATCCGACCAAAAGCCGGATCCGTTCTATCCATTGCATCCGGTTTTTTATCCGTTTTTCTCCGAATTACGACGGATCCGGTTTTTAAAAACGCCCTTTTTTGGGGTTCCAAACATGATTGGCTACTGTAATCCTATATATACACTGTTCCTACAGCCCATCTTTGACAGGTTGTAGAGGAGCAAGTGCAGGTTGGAGAGAAGAGCAAGTAGCAAGTGACTGGCGAACATGGATGTTATTATTGGAAATATATTCAAGAATTTGGTGGATTTTACTGTGGAGGCGAATCGCTTGAAGATTATCGTTACGGAGAATGAGAGAAAGATAGAGCAGCACATTATGCGTCAGCGCCACCGACGACGCTGTATGGGGATCCACCCCATCACAGCACAGAGACTAACCCGTGGTGTGTATTCTACACTCAACATGGAGCTGAGAGAAAATCCTGAGAAATTTTTTGCCTATCTTCGGATAAAGAAAGAGAATTTTGACTTTTTGCCGGAGTGTATTGGAGAACAAATCCGAAGATCCGACACCTATTGTCGCGTCTCGATTTCTCCGGCGGAGCGTCTCATGGTCTCTATAAGGTAAGCTATATGTATTGGATCTGCTCGCTTGAGCACACTTGTATTGTTGTTATAATTTTTTTTATCACAGGAGAACAAGGGAATCTAAGGAATATCAGTACAATAAAAGATGGTCAAAAACAGTGTGTTTCTTTCCTTTAATTTATTTTTTGGTATCTCCAATTGTTATAGCTGAGTTCTGCTATGTAATGCTGTGATTGTGAACTAATTTATTTTTTCTATTTTGTTTACAGATTTCTAGCAACTGGAGAAACGCTGTCATCGCTCCATTTCCAATACCGCCTGGGAATTTCTACACTATCAGGCATCATTAAGTACACTTGTCGTACTCTGTGGGACTCTTTGGTTGGAGAATTTCTTCCAGAGCCAACTACAGAACGGTGGCTTGAAATAGCGGACCAGTTTCTCCGTATCTGCCAGTTTCCAAATTGCCTGGGCGCTGTTGATGGCAAACACATCCGCATTCAAAAGCCTGCAGGAACCGGATCAGAATTCTTCAACAACAAGAAATATTTTTCGGTCGTCCTGATGGCTATTGCTGATGCGGAGTACAAATTTATTGCTGTGGACATTGGGGCTTATGGACGGTCCAATGACTCTCAACTGTTTAAATTTTCAGCTATGGGGCGGAGACTGTACAGAAACACTTTTCAGTTTCCACCCCCTAGGCCGCTGCCTCAATCCTCTGGGCCACCTATGCCTTTCGTGTGTGTAGGTGATGAGGCATTCCAGCTGTCCGAACAACTCTTGAAGCCGTACACCAGCAGAGGATTGACCTATACAAAGCGCATTTTCAACTACCGCCTCACAAGAGCCAGACGGATGGTGGAGTGTGCGTTTGGAATTATGACAGCCAAATGGCGTGTCCTTTTGACTGCGATAAACTTGAAGACAGAGACTGTGGATGACGTTGTAAAAGCGTGCGTGGTCCTACACAATTTTGTGATCAGCAAGGAACCGATTTCTATTGAGGACCACTATCAAGAAACAACCTTGCACGACTACAGCAACATTACCACTCGGAGTACACTGGCGGTTTCAAGAATGAGGGACCATTTTGCACAATACTTTCTGTCACCAGAAGGTAGAGTAGACTGGCAGGATGACAGAGTGTGATCAATTGATTTGTTCTTTTAAAACTCTTTCTGTACCCACAATAAACCTTTAAAAGGAAACTTGTCTACCGTCTTGTGTGTTTTGTACTGTATGTAACCTTTTGGCTATAGTTGTGTCCCTGGCTGTTATTTTTTTTTAACCCAAAGTATTTCACCTTTTTTCAAAAAATGTGTACCTTGTAGGGGATAACCTAACAAAGTACACAAGTTTGGGAAAAAGGTAAGATACTTTGGATACTACACAACCCGGGACACAACTTTGGCAAAAAGGTTAAATTTATGTTCCTTTTACCCAAAGTTGTGTAGATTTTTTTTACATATTACCCTAACTGATGTTGGTGTTTGTGTACCACATATGTTTACCTGGTTTACTACATTTGTAACTTAACATCCTATAAAGAAATGACAGACAGCAATTGTAAAACCAATTTAACTTTTATTAAAAAAAAAAAAATTTAATATAATTTTTTGAAAAAATTGCATTTTTGCAAAATGTTGAAATTGTAATAAAATTTATTTTCTATTAAAATAAAGTTTTTATTTTTTGTTGAAGCCAAAAAAAAAATTAACTATTTACAGTTGGGTGTAGTGTAGGGTGGAAATAGTGCTGGAGGGGCTGCGGGACTCTTCGACTGTGGGAGTGTGGTGGGACGACCGGGATGGTGGTGGTGAAGGAACAGGAAGAGGTGAAGGGGTGGAAAGAGTAAGAGAATGGGAGGACAAGTTAGAGGCAGAACAGGTGATGGGTGGTGCAGTGGAGGGTTGGGCAGGAGGAGCAGGTGATATGGTAGGGAATTGTAAGGGGGAAGGATATTGGTAAGAGGTAGGAGTGTGGTACGGGGTAGGTGGCTGGTACTGGTGAGGTTGCTGGTACTGGGGAGGTGACTGGAATTGGGTAGGTAGCTGGTACTGGGGAGGTTGCTGGAGCTGGGGAGGTGGCTGGTATTTTCTTGTAATATTTACCTTCTGGTGGCCATAGTTTCCCGCAGGAACACCAGGGCTCGTGCGTACTTGTACTTGCTCTGGCGTCCTGCAGATCCACTCGGGGCCCGCATCTCCTTGTTGAACTCCTTCTTGAAGCGATCCCTCACAGACCGCCACCGCTTCACAATTCTCTCCCCTGAAACAAGAAAGCACACATTGGTTACTATACAACATCAGTGTTTCCCAAATTTCAGTCCTCGTGTCCCCAAAGGTCATGTTTTCAGTATTTCCATAGTGTTGCACAAAAAGAAATCCTGAAAACATGATCCGTGGGGGCCACGAGGACTGACGTTTGGGAAACACAGCTTTATAGTCAGCAACCTGAACTATACTTATGGTGTTTAGTCTGGGCCCGAACATCGAGGTCCTCCCAGCGGTCCACCATTGTGGATGCCACTTCCTCCCAGAGCCGTCGGGTCACTGTCTGATGAGAATGGCGGCAGTCCCCCATGTTCCACAGCGGCTCCCTTTCTCCGACCAGATCAATGAGGAGGTCCACATACAAACCCTCCTCCTCCTCACCATCCGAGTCGGGAGCACGCTGTGAAGCCTGTTAAAGAAAAACAGAAAAAAATAAGTACATTAGCCTCCATACTAGCAAGTGAAAGAGAAAAAAAGGAAAAATTTTTTTAAAAATTTTGTTAAAAAAAAAAAAAGTTAAAAAACAAAAAGAAAAAAAAAAGAAAAAGAAAAATCTTACACGATGATAACCGCCGCGGCTGTCACGACAACGACTCTGGGAGGCACTGTGAGGACCTCTTTGCTGGGAACCAGATTCGAGAGACTAAAAGAAAAAAGAACAATTTGTGATATAGGCATGTGTTGGGCGATGTGTGAAGTATGTACTAAGTGGTTTTCTATGTGTTGTGTTGTGTGTAGTGTGATGTTTTGTTTCTGCGATTGCTGCAGGATACTTACGAATTGTGAGCCCACTCCAGATATCTCTCCACCCCATCCTTCTTCCTCTGGGAGCTCCTCTTCATCTTGCGATTCCTGTTATTAAAAAAAGACAGTCAATACACATATCCCACAGATGGATTGTGTAGAAAAAAAAAGAAAAAAAAATTATATATTTTTACCGCCAAATGCTGACGATGGAAAGGAGGGCTCCCAGAAGAAGATGTCTCCACATCAGGCTGCAGCTCCACTGACTCCATTGGAGCTGATGCTGCTGCTGCCGCTTCCTCGGCTAAAGCCACGAGTGCTGCTGCTGTTTGGCGGTCTCTGCTGTGGAATAAAGTCACAAAAAGAGCCAGTGAATATATGTATATTCCTTGGCCCTGGCTGAAAAAGGAAAAATTGATTATATATTTTGGGAATGGGGGATGTCATATTTACCGTCTGCTAACTGTCCTCCTCTCCTCTGGCTGTAGTTCTTCCTCCTCTCCCCTTCCTGCTGCCTCTCTTTGGTGTCTTCTGCTGTGGAATAAGGACACAAAAAGGACCACTGAATATATGTATATTCCTTGGCCCTGGAAAAAAGAAAAAAATTGATTACATTTTTGGGAAATGGGGGATGTCATATTTACTTTCAGCTGGCTGTCCTCCTCTCCTCTGCATGTAGCAAAGCTTCCTCCTCTCCCCTTGCTGCTGCCTCTCTTTGGAGTCTTCTGCTGTTGAATAAGAACACAAAAAGGGCCAGCGAATATATGTATATTTTTTGGCCCTGGCTGAAAAATATAAAAGTCCAACATGGACTTTAGTGAGCTTTATGGTTTACGGAATGCCACATCCCGTCATGAATTGTACACATTTTAAACAGTACCAGGGGGACCCACATTATCACTTGAAAACATGCACACTTGATACAGTACCAGGGGGACCAACTTTATCACTTGAAAACATGCACACTTTATACAGTACCAGGGGGACCCACATTATCACTTGAAAACATGAACATTTTATACAGTACCAGTGGGACCCACTTCATCACAGGGAAAACATGCACATTTTATACAGTACCAGGGGGACCCACATTATCACTTGAAAACATGAACATTTTATACAGTACCAGGGGGACCCACTTCATCACAGGGAAAACATGCACATACCAGGGGGATCCACATTATCACTTGAAAACATGCACATTTTATACAGTACTAGAGGGACCCACATTATCACTTGAAAACATGCACATTTTTTACAGTACCAGGGGGACCCACTTCATCACAGGGAAAACATACACATCTTATACAGTACCAGGGGGACCCACATTATCACTTGAAAACATGCACATTTTAGACAGTACCAGGGGGACCCACATTATCACTTGCAAAACCATGCACATTTTATACAGTACCAGGGGGACCCACATTATCACTTGAAAACCATGCACATTTTATACAGTACCAGGGGGACCAACATTATCACTTGAAAACATGCACATTTTATACAGTACCAGGGGATCCACATTATCACTTGAAAACCATGCACATTTTATACAGTACCAGTGGGACCCACTTCATCACAAGGAAAACATGCACATTTTATACAGTATCAGGGATCCACATTATCACTCGAAAACCAGACACATTTTAAACAGTCCCAGGGAGACCCACATTATCACTTGAAAACATGCACACTTGATACAGTACCAGTGGATCCACATTATCACTTGAAAACCATGCACATTTTATACAGTACCAGGGGGACCCACCCCATCACTGGAAAACCATGCACATTTAATACAGTACCAGGGGGACCAACCCCATCACAGCAAACACATGATTTTTAAACAGTACCAGGGTGTCAAGGACACCGCACTGCACTAGCTCACTGAGCCAGTGCGCCTGTCCTGAGACAAACTCTGCCCAGAAGATACCTTTGGAGTGAGGTAGCAGTGGTGACAGATGCGTGGTTAAATTTTAGGGGTGGGGGATGTGATATTTACCGTCTGCTGTCCTGTCGCTCCATTTCCGGATCTGCTGCTGGTGCTGATGCGGAACCTGATGCTGGTGCTGATGATGGTGATGGTGCTGGTCCTCGTCTCTGGCTTGGTCTTGCTATCTTCTTGGCTGGCTGCATGGTAATGGCTGAGTGTCCCACTGCATGCTTTTATATATGTTTGCTGTGGGCTGGTATATCAATTTAAAAAACTGGATCCGGCCACCGAATCCGGATTTTGCCAGATCCGCCGCATTCCGGCGCTCATAGACTTTCATTGTGACAAAAGCCGGAAGCGCCGGATCTGGCGCTTCCTGCTTTTTCGCCGGAGACAAAAAACGTTACAGTTGCCGTTTTTTCCGGACGCCGGAATGCGACCAGACACCGGATCCGGCTAAAACCGTACGCGCCGCAAGGCCATGCGGTGCGATCTGGCGCTAATGTTACTCAATGGAAAAAAAACGGATCCGGCATTACAGCCAGATGCGGTTTTACAAAAAAGGCCGGATTGCACCGTCAGGCGCAAAACGGATGTGTGAAAGAGGCCTAAGACACACGGTCACAGGCCCAGTCTGG
The DNA here is from genome assembly GCA_033576555.1 of Oophaga sylvatica. Lineage (NCBI taxonomy): Eukaryota > Metazoa > Chordata > Amphibia > Anura > Dendrobatidae > Oophaga > Oophaga sylvatica. The sequence goes on from JARQOD010000008.1 coordinate 77,711,783, forward strand.
CTAACACCAGAATATCAAAATCAGGAAAAGTGTACTGTCTCAGTTGCGTACAGCTGTATACAGTGTTGGGGGAATTGTAAATCTCCCTATATATTTCCGGAGTCACACACAGATAGTCAGCCTGTATTTGTCCCTGATGCCAGCCGGTACATGGTACTGTGAGAAGCGTACAGCTCTATACAGTGTGGGAAAAACAGAACACTCGGTAACTAACTGAAATTTCACCCTTAGAACTGGCAGGCAGGCTAGTAATCAGCTCTGCTGATCCACACAAGCAATTTGTACACTGTCACTGGCAGGCACCTCTGCTACTCCAACAAATTAATTGCCCCCTTATCACAGTCAGGCAGCCTACTAATCAGATGTGATGCTCCACACAAGCAATTTGTACACTGTCACTGGCAGGCAGCTCTGCTACTCCACCAAATTAATTTCCCCCTTATCACAGGCAGGCAGCCTACTAATCAGATGTGATGCTCCACACAAGCAATTTGTACACTGTCACTGGCAGGCAGCTCTGCTACTCCACCAAATTAATTTCCCCCTTATCACTGGCAGGCAGCCTACTAATCAGATCTGAAGCTTCACACAAGCAATTTGTACACTATCACTGGCAGGCAGCTCTGCTACTCCACCAAATTAATTTCCCCCTTATCACAGGCAGGCAGCCTACTAATAAAATCTGATGCTCCACACAAGCAATTTCTACAGCATCACAGGCAGGCAGCGTAAGAACCAGTGTTGCTGCACACAGCAAAATTCTCCTCTCTCACTGCACACAAGCAATTTGTACACTGTCACTGGCAGGCACCTCTGCTACTCCAACAAATTAATTGCCTCCTTATCACAGTCAGGCAGCCTACTAATCAGATGTGATGCTGCACACAAGCAATTTGTACACTGTCACTGGCAGGCAGCTCTGCTACTCCACCAAATTAATTTCCCCCTTATCACAGGCAGGCAGCCTACTAATCAGATGTGATGCTCCACACAAGCAATTTGTACACTGTCACTGGCAGGCAGCTCTGCTACTCTACCAAATTAATTTCCCCCTTATCACAGGCAGGCAGCCTACTAATCAGATCTGATGCTCCACACAAGCAATTTGTACACTATCATTGGCAGGCAGCTCTGCTACTCCACCAAATTTATTACCCCCTTATCACAGGCAGGCAGCCTACTAATCAAAACCCGTGCTCCACACAAGCAATTTCTACAGCATCACAGGCAGGCAGCGTAAGAACCAGTGTTGCTGCACACAGCAAAATTCTCCTCTCTCACTGCACACAAGCAATTTGTACACTGTCACTGGCAGGCACCTCTGCTACTCCAACAAATTAATTGCCTCCTTATCACAGTCAGGCAGCCTACTAATCAGATGTGATGCTGCACACAAGCAATTTGTACACTGTCACTGGCAGGCAGCTCTGCTACTCCACCAAATTAATTTCCCCTTATCACAGGCAGGCAGCCTACTAATCAGATGTGATGCTCCACACAAGCAATTTGTACACTGTCACTGGCAGGCAGCTCTGCTACTCTACCAAATTAATTTCCCCCTTATCACAGGCAGGCAGCCTACTAATCAGATCTGATGCTCCACACAAGCAATTTGTACACTATCATTGGCAGGCAGCTCTGCTACTCCACCAAATTTATTACCCCCTTATCACAGGCAGGCAGCCTACTAATCAAAACCCGTGCTCCACACAAGCAATTTCTACAGCGTCGCTGGCAGGCAGGCAGCGTAAGAACCAGCGTTTCTGCACACAGCAAAATTCTCCCCTCTCACTGCACAGTCACTGTACAGCTAATCGCTATCAGCAGAAAGTAATTTTTTTTAGGCCCTGCCTAACGCTCTCCCTGCTCAGACGCACCTTCACCTTCCCTAGTAATCTTCCCCTATGCTGAGTTCGGCAGACGTAAAGTGGCGGTCACCGCTGAGGGATTTTATATGCACTGTGACGCCACTGAAAACCAGCCAATCGCTGCAATGTCCTTCTCTAAGATGGTGGTGGCCGCTGGCTATGTCATCCCGTTGCCCACAGCCTGCATCCTTGCTCATTGGCAGAGAAAAGGCGCTTAAAGTGTAGGGTAAAACCGACTCCAGCAAAATGGTCACCGATCACGTGACCGAACTCACTCCACGGTTGAGTTTCGTTTCATGAAACCCGACTTTGGTGAAAATCGGCGATTTTTGAAAATGAACGACCTGTTTCGCTCAACTCTACCCAGGACCCCAGTGCTGCAAGGCTGCAGTGCTAACCACGGGGCCACCATGTGGCCCATATCTTAACCTCTTAACAACAAGGTCAGGTCTGTTTTTACATTTTCGGTTATTCTTCACCTTCTTCCCTCTTTTATTTTTCTGCCCATATGGACATGTGAAGGCTTGTTTTTTGTGGGACAAGTTGTAATTTTGGACAACACCATTAATTTTACCACAGAGTGTACTGGGAAACAGGAAAAATAAATTATAAGTGAGGAGAAATTGTGAAAAAAAGGCATTTCTGACATTGTTTTTTGGGAATTGTTTTTATGGTTTATATTTTGTAGCAAAAATGAACTCGCAATCTGATTCTGCTCATCAGAACAATTATAGTGATACCAAAGATGTTCAGTTTTTGTATAATTTTAGAGTGAAAAATAAATCAGAAGTTTCCCCAAAAATTGTGTTTCCATTTTCCGGGACCCGTAACATTTTTATCCTTTGGTCAGTCTAGCTGAGTGAGAGCTTATTTTTTTTGAATACCGAAACACATTTTTATTGATACTATTTTGGGGCAGATATGATGTTTAATTGCTTACTACTGCATCTTTTGCAAAATTGAAGTGACCAACAAAATGTAATTTTGGCATTCTTGATTTATTTTTGTTTACTGTGTTTACTGATCTTGTTAAATATTTTTATATTTTGATAGAGTGAACTTTTATGAATGCAGTGATACCACAAATGTGTATTTTTTATTTCTTAATTTTTAAAGGCGGAAAATGGGGTGACTTGAACTTTTATGGTTTTTTTTTTCCATTTATTTTACATTTTTTTACTTATCACCGTACGTGTTATTCCCCCTAGAGGACTTGAAGCTGCGATTGTCTTATCGCTTGTGCTATATACAGCAATACCAGAGCAACACTGCATATAGTGAAAATAACGGTCACTTTTGAAGCATGGCCACAGGCAGGGTTTCAAGAGATCTCATTAATGACAGTCGTAGCGATCTCCTGCAGACCCCCAGCTGTTATAGCAACCCATCAATGACCCGCAATCATGCCATGGGTGCCCGATGGGTTCTTGGAATGACACGCACCCATGCCAACGCATGGTAAATGTCGCTGTCAGAGTTTGACAGTGAGATTTAACATCTTAACATTTGCGGTTGGCGTTCCTCTCCACCCACAATTGTTAAACGCAGGCCTGACTGTAAGGCTACTTTCACACATCCATTTTCTACAATCAGGCACAATCCGTCTAAGTTTAAAAAAGGCGGATCCAGCACAGATTGTAAAAAACTGATGCGACGGATCAGGTTTTTAGACGGATCTGTCCTGAAGTTTTGAACCCGAGAAATGCAGTCTGAGCATGCCTGAAAAAGAGAGAGAGACAGAGCTCGGAAGGGAAGGAGCACCGTTTGACTTTTTCAACGTAGAATTGGCTGGACACCATGTCACATTTGGAGAGGCCCTGACGTGCCTAAACAGTGGAAACCTCCCACAAATGACACCGTTTTGGAAACTAGACCCCTCAAGGAACTTATCTAGGTGAGTGGTGAGCACTTTGAACCCCCAAGGACTTCAGAGAAGTTTATAACGTAGAGACATAAAATTCAAAAATCATATTTTTTCCACAAAAATGATCTTTTCATCCCTAATTTTTTTTCCCAAGGGTAACAAGATGATAAAAGTTATTGTGCAATTTGTCCTGAGTACGTTGATACTCCATATGTGGGGGTAAACCACAGTTCAGGCGCATAGCAGAGCACGGAGGGAAAGGAGCACCGTTTTACTTTTTCAACGCAAAATTGGATGGAATTGAGATCGGACTCCATGTTGCATTTGGAGAGCCCTTGATGTGCCTGCACATTGGAAGCCCCCCACAAGTGACCTCATTTTGGAAACTAGACCCCCAAGGAGCTTATCTAGATAGTGCAGAGCCGTGAAAATAAAAAAATCATTTTTTTTCCACAAAAATGATTTTTTAGCCTGCAATTTTTCATTTTCACAAGGGTAACAGGAAAAATTGGACCCCAAAAGTTGTTGTCCAATTTGTTTTGAGTACATTAGTACTCTGAATGTGGGGGGGAACAACTATTTTGGCACATGTCAGGGCTCTAAAGGGAAGTAGTGCCGTTTTGGAATGCAGACTTTGATGGAATGGTCTGCGGGCGTCATGTTGCGTTTGCAGAGCCCTTGATGTGCCTAAAAAGTAGAAACCCCCAAAGTGACCTAATTTTGGAAACAAGACCCCCAAGAAACTTATCTAGATGTGTGGTGAGCACTTTGAACCCCTAAGTGCTTCACAGAATTTTATAACGCAGAGCTGTGAAAATAAAAAATAATTTTTTTTCCACAAAAATGATTTTTTAGCCCCCAAATTTTTATTTTGCCAAGTGTAACAGGAGAAATTAGACACCCAAAGTTGTTGTGCAATTTTTCCTGAGTACACTGATGTCCCATATGTTGGTGTAAACCACTCTTTGAGCACATGTCGGGGATTGGAAGGGAGGGAGCACCGCTTGACTTTTTGAACACAAAATTGGCTGGAATCAATTGTGGCACCATGTCACGTTTGGAGAGCCCCTGATGTGCCTAAACAGTGGAAACCCCTCAATTCTAACTCCAACCCTAACCCCAACACACCACTAACCCTAATCCCAACCCTAACCATAACCCTAACCACAACCCTTATCCCAACACACCCCCAACCCTAATCCCAACACTAACCACAAGAATAACCCTAATCCTAACCCTAATACCAACCCTAATGCTAATACCAACCCTAACTGTAATTGAAACCCTAACCCTACTTCCAACCCTAACCCTAATTCCAACCCCAGCCCTAATTTCAGCCCTAACCCTAATTCCAACCCTAACCTTAACTTTAGCCCAACTCACTTTAGCCTAACTGTAACCCTAAAGCGAAAATCGAAATAAATATATTTTCTTTATTTTATTATTTTTCCCTAAGGGGGTGATAAAGGGGAGTTTTATTTACTATTTTTTCTATTTTGATCACTGTGATAGCGTTTATCACAGTGACCAAAATGAACCAATAGGGAAAATCTTCCTATTGTTGCCGGGTGACGGCCGGCAGATCTTGGCAGCTGGAAGAAGATGGCGGCATCCATGGAGGTAGACCTGGAGACAGAAGGACACTGGGAGGTACGGGGCGGAGGTGGAATCGGACGGCGAGGGGAGCGGAGGAGAGCGGAGGATAGCACCGATGGGAGCAAATACTGATGCAGCGACAGATCGCGGCTGTCAGTCGGTGGCGGGGGCAGATCGCGGTCTCCAGTCAATGGCCAATGATATTGCAGCATCGGCCATGGCTGGATTGTAATATTTCACCAAGTTTCATTGGTGAAATATTACAATTGCTCTGATTGGGTGATTCACTTTCAACAGCCAATCAGAGCGATCGTAGCCATGGGGGGAAAAGCCACCCCACCTGGGGTTAACTATAGGTCCTCACGTACCTGCAGGTCGGGTGACATTTCAGTGACCCAGGTCACCCAACCCGCAGGAATGTAATCCCGCCATGATGCCTATGTGGCATCACAGGTCGGGAAGGTACATATTTTCATGACACCTACGTGGCATCACATGTCAGGAAGGGGTTAAACAGGGTGTCTTGTGTGGTGTTACTGGTATACAATGGTTAAAAGGGTTGTCCACCTCTAGATAATCCCTAATTAATGAGCTCTTGAAGGTGAATAAAACTAAAAAATGTGATACATTCTAGAGTAGTGAAAATTCCCCATACTCATTGCTGCATACCCTGCCAGTTACCTGGCAATAACATCTGGAAGGGCATTTTGTTAAAGCTGGATCAAGGACAATAAAACAGTATTTCAGACAAAATGTGAACACTGCAGGCAATTAGATGCTGATGATTAATTGCAGCACTCGTGATGCACCCAACGGATGTTGATCCCAGCAAAGCAGTGGACAATGAAGCACTGAGTACAGGGGAGCAGTGCTAGTTCAGGGAGTGAGCATCTTTTATTTTTTTTTACCTTTTGGGTCCATTAATAAGGACTATTGGACTATCCAATTGTGCAAAAGCCCTTTAATGGCAACAATAAATTTACTCAAAAAACAAGTGAAATGGAAACAAGGTCATGGGTGCCCAAGTCTGACACCTATCCACCATACTGTCTCAGGTAGGCATGTAAGAATTGGAACTGGACCACGAACCAAAAGAGGAAGATGATCTGGATTGATGAATGACATTTTCTGGCACATAACATTAAAGGCCAGGTACTTGTTACTTGCTCTACAAAGAAGCCTTGGGTTCTGACATCCATGCAGATTTTACTTTAACATTTACATCCTAACTAAACATTTGTATAGACGGAGTACACCCCTCAATGGTAGAAGTTTTCCATAATGGCATTGGTCTTCTTCAGCAGGATAATGCACCTCAACAATCTCAAAAATTGTTCAATGATAACATCATAGAACTTAAGGTACTGTCACACTAAGCGAGATCGCTAGCGAGATCGCTAGCGAGATCGCTTAAGCATCAGCGATTTTATGATGCAGCAGGGACCTCTTTAACTACGTCGCTGTGTGTGACATGTAGCGGCAATGTGGCCCCCGCTGCGATGTCGCTGATCGCTCATGAATGTTCTGAGCGTTTTTTGGTCGTTGGTGTCCCAAATTCTTCAGATCTCAAACAGATCGACCATCTGTGGGATGAGCTGGAAAAACAAGTCTGATCTATGGAGTTCCCACCTAGCAACTTACACTGACTTAAAGATCTGCTGCTAACATCTTGATGCCAGATAACACAGGACACCTTTATATGTCTTGTGGTGTTAAGGCCTCGTAATTCTACGTTCCCACAATGAGAATGTGATGAATTTTTGGATGTAGCAGATATTCTTCAGCATTTTTGCACCTATTAGCTAAGTTTGGGCCTCCTGACCATCCCTGAAAGGTGAATTTGTGGGAGAGAAGGATCTGTACAGGGTCAATTAGAAACCATCCTTATTTTATGAAATATTGACTGAATTTGCTTTTAATGTAAGGCTCTGTTCACATTTGGGTTGGAAGCTTAGTTTGAAGCCTTTATTGCAGACCAGCCAAAAATAATGTGCAGACTGTGGAGTCAGACTGGTGTTGCTGGTATTCAACATATAGGGAGTCCAACACTTTTTTTTTTGTATTTTTGCTTCTAAAACAGAACAAATATGTAAATAATGATGGAGATGTGAATAAACTCTAAACCATGAATAAATAAGCAATTTGTCAAAATTAGGATGATTGATCAGCCATTCATTGTGTTGAGCACAAAAACTACATTAACTTGCATTGTCGACATGCAGAGCTGTGCGTCTGCGATCTTTTCATTGTTCCCCTGCGTAATCATTTCATTTTGCTGGAAAACATCTGTTTTACCTGCAAGACTATGTGACCGATAATAATGATGAATGCAGCTTAAATGATACAACCCCTTGAAACTTGCCGATTTTAATAATAATTATGGCTACGTATAACTTTTTTCATAAGTCGAATACTGTTTAATTTTTTTTAAAGGGGTTGTATCACATTCAATCTTCAGGAGACCCTATATAAAGGAAGACTGAAACTGGCCGGATCTAGAAATGTCGCTGGCTTCAGACCAGTGCTTTTGAAAAATCTTATACAGTAAAGGGTATGCCACATTAAGCGAGATCGCTAACGAGATCGCTACTGCGTCACCATTTTATGACGCAGTAGCGATCTCGTTAGCAACTTAGCTGTGTGTGACATGTAGCAGCGATGTGGCCCCTGCTGAGATGTCGTTGATCGTTCATGAACGTTCTGAGCCGTTTTTTGGTCGTTGGTGTCCCGCTGGTGAGCCTGAATCGCTGAGTGTGACACCCTTTATGAACGACTTCACCAGCATCGCAGGTGGGACTAGGTTTTCCCAACGACCGCAGAGATCGTTATACAGATCGCTGATGAGTTGTGTTTGGAATCACAGATCGCTGATGAGATGTGTTTGGAATCTAACTAGCGATCACTTATCGATCGCACTAGCGATCTCGCCAGGTAAAGTCGTTGTCGTGATCGCTGGTGCGATCGCTAATCGCTAGTGCGATCGCTAAGTGTGGCAGTGCCTTACATATAACTGTGTCAAATAAAGAATTATATAAAATAAGAGATATTGGGATATAATATTGGGATATCAGAAGGGATAAATGATTTATGTAATTGGAGTCAAGATGATGCAAAGTGACGCACCGGAGTTTACAGTTGGGTGTGTCGTATTCTTTATCCTTCATACATTGACCGGAAAAAAAATTAGATTGTAACACAGAAACTCAAGGATCACAAGAAATGACATCAGATCCACTTACATACTTTATGTACATAGGTTTTTACATGTATTAGTATCACTTGCAGAATACAGTATACGACTGGAACATGCCTATTCCTATCACTGAGCAAGGCCTCCTCCATACTCATACTAATTATTTTACAGATTTGCAAATGGTTTTAGATATTTACTAAAATTAAGCAATTTGCTTTTTCAATCCCTTTTAATCTTACTTGTTAAAAAAAACATTGGCAACACTGTTTTCATAACAATAAGGGGCAGATTAAAGAGATCTGATCTTATGGCTGCTCTGTAGTCAGACATTATACTGCAATTACTAACGCCATTTTGTCAAACCCTGTGTTCCCTTCCTAACCTGGAGGCGAAAGGCTGGTAATCTGATAATAGGGAAGCATCAATCTCCATGAATCATTTCGTGACTCATCAAGAAGAGTTATTTCATTTTTTTAAAGAGGCCAATCTCTATAGTAGCCCTAAATAATTTCTTACAAAACACTAAGGCAAATTGTGCAAAAATTGAAAATCCACTATTTACCAGATATTGGTGCCCTTAAATAGCTAAAACATACTCAGATCCATAAAACATTTGCTTGATATTATATAAACCTATAATGGTTAGCTAAAAGCTACTGGGCCACATTAATGCAAAAAATTTGCTGATTTGCTTAGTTGCAGTCATAAATGCATTATGGAAAAAAAAACTATAATAATGACTAAAAGTTATAAATGTCATACCAAAGATATTTATTTAATCATATAATAATGCACATAATTAACAATACATATAAAAACTGGTAAGTTTCATCCAACATGTATGAGAAGATGTCGGATGGATTGGTAATAGCCATAAACATACTAATAACAAAGGTTTATGTGTACATTGCTGCCAAAATCTTCTGGGCATCATGTATACAAATAATAAATTAGAAGTAAATGGAGATATTAATTATTGTCCTTCTTTTCACAAGCCTCATTCATAGAATCATAGAATGGTAGAGTTGGAAGGGACCTCCAGGGTCATCATGTCAAACCCCCTGCCCAATGCAGGATTCACTAAATCATCCTAGACAGATGTCTGTCCAGCCTCTGTTTTAAGACTTCCATTGAAGGAGAACTCCCCACCTCTCATGGCAGCCTGTTCCACTCATTGATCATCCTCACTGTCCAAAAGGTTTTTCTAATATCTAATCTGTATCTGTCACGCTGTATAGCAGATATATATATGTGATGACAGTAATCTATATCAAAAGGGCAACATACTATATAACATGCGCATAGATATATGATAACATAGAATTACCTGACAGAATGTCCAGTGGGTCAATACGGAATTCGTTATACGCTGTCTCCGGCTAGAGGGTGACCGGGGTCTATGCTGACCCTAAACTGGGGTCCTAACTAATCCCTCTACCTGGAGGTACTGTTAAAGGTACAGAGGTCCAGGCCACCAGCGTAAACCCTGTCTCCTATCAATCCCTGCCAACTGTAATCTAGTCCTAAGAAGGACCCTGATTACCACCAAAGGGAATGAACAGGTAACGGTTAATAAACAGAAAGACATACAAGAAAGACAAGAAATAACGTAAATAAAGTCTTACATACAACACTCACACACAGTAGGAACACCTAAGGTCTCAGAGATAAACTATAAGCTATAAGAGTAAAAACAACTAAGGAACTCTTAGCTTAAGTATTCTCAGAACCGATCCAGTCTGCTAGACTACATGAATGCTTTCACCGGCATCTAACAAGCAGACTGGCAGGTATATGAAGGAATCTAATTAGAACATAATCAAAAGCAGCCAGGCGAGGCTGGACGTAGTCTTAGCAAAGAGCTAGGTAAAATTAACTCCCTCATTACCAAACACAAAGAAACAGCAACTCAGCTGTGAGAAGTCAGAGTGTGTAATCGCGACGATCCTCGTGGCGATACACCCATGACAGTACCCCCCCTCTACGAGGGGCCTCCGGACCCTCAGGGCCAGGTCTGCCCGGGTGAGTTGTGTGAAAGGTCCGAACCAATCGATCTGCGTTAACATCAGACGCAGGGACCCACGTCCTCTCCTCAGGACCATACCCCCTCCAATGAACCAAGTACTGAAGGGATCGGCGACTGAGACGTGAGTCAATGATTTTCGACCCCTGAAATTCCACGTTATCATTGACCACCACTGAAGGAGGAGGTAGAGGTGACGGTATGACTGGTGCCACATACTTTTTAAGTAATGATTTGTGAAACACATTATGAATTTTAAACGTAGGAGGGAGGTCCAGACGAAATGCCACAGGATTAATTATTGAACTGATCCTGTACGGCCCGATGAATCTGGGACCCAACCTCCAGGAGGAAACTTTAAGTTTTATATTCCTGGTAGACAACCAAACCAGATCGTTCACCTTCAGATCTAGACCAGAAACTCTCCCCTATCAGCCATCCGTTTGTAACGGTTCCCCGTAACCTTCAGTCTTAACCGATCTGGAACTATCAGTCTCCCTGGAAGTCCCACAGGGGCGTCCCCCTGAGCCCCGAATACCTCCCCCTCAAGCTCAGAGCATACAGCTGACACTACAACTCCCTCCTGAGGAATAGGAACCGGATCATCCGTCCTCCCGGCCCCTGGGAAAGTACGAGATAAGGCATCAGGAAGCAACTTTATTGAGCAGTCATATGCGCGATGAGGAGGTAACTCTTTACATCCCTCCTCTGAGAACATCTCCCCAAAGTCCTCCAGAAAAGGAGACAAAGTCCTAGGCACAACCGCACCGATGACCGTGCTCATGCAGTTATTCCTGCAAAATTCACCCCACTGGCTTACCTTTCTGGATTGCCAATCAATCACTGGGTTATGTTTAGCCAACCAAGGAAGTCCCAACACAATAGGAGTAGGTAGACCCTCCAACACATAACAAGACAATTGCTCTTTATGTATTGCCCCTACTCGAAGATCTATGTTATGAACAGCTTGTACCAAGCTACCTTGACCGAGAGGTCTAGAATCAATAGAGACTATAGGGACCGGTTTGGCCAATACACTCAGTTGCATACCATGCACCTGGGCAAACCGAGCGTCCACCAGATTAGCCCCGGACCCACTATCAAGAAAAACAGAAATCCTCTCAGTTCTAGTACCAATCACCACCTCCGCAGGCACGAGAAACTGAGAGGGATTTGGGGACGAAATACACACTCCAGGTTAACTCCTTTGCTCAAAGAGGCCCGGGATGGACACCCCCCAACAAAATGTCCCCTCTCCCGCAAAAGAAACACCTTCTAGTCTTGCGGCGCACCGCCGATTCCCTCCTACAAAAAGATGTCCCTCCCAACTGCATGGGTTCCTCAGAACAGACCAGGGGAACCTCAGTATAAGGGACCTTAGTAGTAGGTGGAGTCATCACGGGAGGCGGAGTTACCTCGCGTCTTCCCGAATTCGTCTATCAATGCGAATAGCGAGGGCCATAGCAGCCTCCAGTGATGGAGGAGAATCATACTGAGCCAACACATCTTTTAATTTGTCAGACAACCCTTGACAAAACTGGCTCCTAAGAGCCGGGTCATTCCACTGAGTATCTGTTGCCCATCTACGGAACTCAGAAGAATATTCCTCCGCTGGACGATTTCCTTGCCGTATTTTACGTAACTTTGTTTCAGCAAGGGAAACTCGATCCGGATCATCATATACCAGACCCAGGGCAGTAAAAAATCGATCACTGACTGGAGATCTGGGGAGCCTGGAGGAATAGAGAACGCCCAAGATTGAGGGTCCCCTTGTAAGAGCGAGATAACAATTCCCACCCTCTGCTCTTCACTCCCAGATGACCGAGGCCGCAGCCGAAAGTACAATTTACATGCCTCCCGGAAAGTAAAAAATTTGTCCCGCCACCAGTGAACCTGTCCGGGAGAGCAACCTTAGGTTCAGATCTGGTTTGCTCCGGGGGGGACAAAACCTTGGACTTAATGTCTGCAAACTCCATGGACAACCCCTGCAACTGCCGGGCCAGCTGGGCTACTGGATCCATGACAGCTGGGGAGAATCCTTAGTATGGGCGGTGAAAATGTCACGCTGTATAGCAGATATATATATGTGATGACAGTAATCTATATCAAAAGGGCAACATACTATATAACATGCGCATAGATATATGATAACATAGAATTACCTGACAGAATGTCCAGTGGGTCAATACGGAATTCGTTATACGCTGTCTCCGGCTAGAGGGTGACCGGGGTCTATGCTGACCCTAAACTGGGGTCCTAACTAATCCCTCTACCTGGAGGTACTGTTAAAGGTACAGAGGTCCAGGCCACCAGAGTAAACCCTGTCTCCTATCAATCCCTGCCAACTGTAATCTAGTCCTAAGAAGGACCCTGATTACCACCAAAGGGAATGAACAGGTAACGGTTAATAAACAGAAAGACATACAAGAAAGACAAGAAATAACGTAAATAAAGTCTTACATACAACACTCACACACAGTAGGAACACCTAAGGTCTCAGAGATAAACTATAAGCTATAAGAGTAAAAACAACTAAGGAACTCTTAGCTTAAGTATTCTCAGAACCGATCCAGTCTGCTAGACTACATGAATGCTTTCACCGGCATCTAACAAGCAGACTGGCAGGTATATGAAGGAATCTAATTAGAACATAATCAAAAGCAGCCGGGCGAGGCTGGACCTAGTCTTAGCAAAGAGCTAGGTAAAATTAACTCCCTCATTACCAAACACAAAGAAACAGCAACTCAGCTGTGAGAAGTCAGAGTGTGTAATCGCGACGATCCTCGTGGCGATACACCATGACAGTATCTTCTCACTTTCAGCTTCCATTGCTTCTCGTGTTTCCATGTGCAAATGAGAATAAGGATGATCCCTCTGCACTATGACAGCCCTTCAGATATTTGTAGACAGCTATACTTAGATTCATACGTAGTATTAGTTCAAAATGTACAGTGCTAAGAAATTAATATGGTTTTATGCTACTTATCATGAAGTAAATGCAGAGTGCCACCTGCGGACACAGACAGAAGAGGATCCCTGTGCACGAACAATATATGGGCCCATATCAGTCCAAAAGCTCATCATAATGTACAATTCCACCTGCTTTGGAGGTGAGAATGGACCCCTTTTCCTCCTGGGCACCTGTGCGGCTGCATATGTTGCACTAATGGTATGTCCGTTCCTTCACAATACATTACACTAACACTTTCATGCCCAAAAATTGTAATCAATAAAGTACATGATGCAAATGCAGTGTATCTGTCAGTGCGAGACAGAAGCAGTCATAAATAAAATCATAGTGTAAATGGCTATTCAATGAATATACCAAAGATAACACCTCCACTCTTGACTCTCGTTTCGCCTCAACTTCTTCCATGGGGTGGATACAATAGGTAAGTACCTAATATTTGTATGATATTATAAAATAGGGTCTGTTACTCCCAGAAATGGCCCCACACTGGTCAAGGAGTTTCGTTTTTTATAGCAGTTGAGTCTAATTGATTCTATAAGATTGTCCTGCAAAACTAGATTTCTCATCTGATTCAATCACTTTAAGTTTAGGTTCAAAGTGATATATTCCGTTCACCATGCCTTTATCTTTATCTTAGCAAAGGTGTTCATAACACAGACTTTCCGACCCTTACTAATATATAAGTATTACTGGTTTTCCTCCAATCATTAGTGCGGCTTTTGTCACAGAGTCTACAACCATGCCTTTCCATCAGCTCCCTCCAACTGAAAGATACCCCTCATGGAAAAGTTGCTGTTTTATTGGAGGAGGCAGCAAAAAAAATCAGACTTGACACAATTAAAAGAAAAGAAACCCTGTCATGAAGATTTTTTTAAATATATGTACATGTAGTGGGGTGTGTATGTATTAATATACTCACCAACCGCCGCCTTCTCCAGGGATCCAGCGTCATTCTGCTCCTCTTCTGAGTGAAGTCACGGCTCTGCAGGCTCTCCAGGTCACACTGCACTCTGTGAGACCTTGAAGTTGCTTTCACAGTGGAAGTCTATGGAGAGTCAGGACGAGGCTCTATAGATTTATATTGTAAAAGAGATTTCTGGCTCAAGAGTATAGAGTGAACCGAATAGTCTGAATAGCAGTGATATCCTTGGAAGAGCAGTAGAAAAGGGATGGAGCAGATGGAGGTAAGTGAGCATATTAACAAACACACTATACTACATACACATACAGGTGCTTCTCACCAATTAGAATATCATTAAAAAGTTAATTTTATTTCAGTTCTTCAATACAAAAGTGAAACTCATATATAGAGTCATTACAAACAGAGTGATCTATTTCAAGTGTTTATTTCTGTTAACGTTGATGATTATGGCTTACAGCTAGTGATGAGCGAGTATACTCGTTGCTAGGGTTTTCCCGAGCATGCTCGGGTGGTCTCCGAGTATTTGGAAGTGCTCGGAGATTTAGTTTGTGTCACCACAGCTGCATGATTTGCGGCTACTAGACAGCCTGAATACATGTTGGGGTTGCCTGTTTGTAAGGGAATCCCCAAATGTATTCAGGCTGTCTAGTAGCCACAAATCATGCAGCTGTGGTGACACAAAACTACATCTCTGAGCACTTCCAAATACTCAGAGACCACCCGATTCATGATCAGGAAAACCCGAGCAACGAGCATACTCGCTCATCACTAATTACAGCCAATAAAATCCAAAAGTCATTCTCAGTAAATTAGAATACTTTATAAACACCAGCTTGAAAAAATGATTTTAAAATCCGAAATGTTGTTTTACTGAAATGTTGTTCAGTAAATGCACTCAATACTTGGTCAAGGCTCCTTTGGCATCAATTACTGCATCAATGCGGCATGGCATGGAGGAGATCAGCCTGTGGCACTGCTGAGGTGTTATGGAAGCCCAGGTTGCTTTGAAAGCAGTCTTCAGCTTGTCTGCATTGTTGGGTTTGGTGTCTCTCATCTTCCTCTTGAAAATACCCCATAGATTCTCTATGAGGTTAAGGTCTGACGAGTTTGCTTGCAATCAAGCGGCCAATAAAGCATAGTGATACTGTTGTTTTTTAACCAGGTATTGGTTGGTACTTTTGGCAGTGTGGACAGGTGCCAAGTCCTGCTGGAGAATTACATTTCCATCTCCAAAAGCTAGTAGGCAGAGGGAAGTATGAAGTGCTCAAAAATTTACCTGGTAGACGGGTGCGCTGACGGGTCTTGATAAAAAACAGTGGTCTATACCAGCAGATGACATAGCTCCCAAACTATCACTGACTGAGGAAACTTCACAAAAGACCTCAAGCAGCTTGGATTGTCTGTCTCTCCTCTCTTCCTCCAGACTTTGGGAAGTATCCGCACTCCTTCCCTTCTAAGCCCTGCCATGTATACAAACAGTAGTTTTCCCCCACATATGGGGTATCTGCATGTCAGGAGAAATTGCACAACAAATTTTATGGTCTATTTTCTCCTGTTACCCTTACGAAAGCAAAAAAAATTAGGTTTAAAGGAAAACTTTTGTGAAAGAAAAGTAAATGTTTATTTTTTCCTTCACATTCCAAAACTCCTGTCAAGCACCTGAAGGGTTAATAAACTTAATGAATGTGATTTTGAGTACCTTGAGGGGTGGAGCTTTTAGAATTGTGTCACTTTTGGTTATATTCTGTCATATAAGCCCCTCAAAGTCACTTCAAATGAAATAAAAAGTCACGTCAAATAAAAAAAATGGTTTTGCAAATTTTGCTGTAAAAATGAGAAATTGCTGGTCAACTTTTAACCTTTATAACTTTCTAAAAAAAAAATTATGTTTCCAAAATTGTGCTGATGTTAAGTAGGACATGTGGGAAATGTTATTTATTAACTATTTTGTGCGACATGACTTTCTGAATTTAAGGGCATAAAAATTAAAAGTTTGAAAATTGCAAAATTTTCAAAATTTTTGCCAAATTTCTATTTTTTTCACAAATAAATGCAAGTCATAATCAAAGAAATATTACCACTATCATGAAGTACAATATATCATGAGAAAAAAATCTCAGAATCAGTGGGATTCATTGAAGTGGGTCCAGAGATATGACCTCATAAAATGACAGTGGTCATAATTGTAAAAATTGGCTGGTCAGGAAGGTGAAAACAGGCTTTGGAGCGAAGGGGTTAACATTTGCCAAATGCCAGAGTAATGAGAGAGAGAGAATGTTTTGAGGATTTTTTTTACTTACTGCAAATTCAAATGTTTACATACATTTCATTAGTATTTGGTATCATTGCCCTTAAACTGAATGACTTGAGTCAAACATTTGGGATAGCCTTCCCAGGCTTTTCACAATAGTTGGTCGGAATTTGGGCCCATTCCTCCAAAAGTGATATAACTGATCAGGTATGTAGGGCATTTTTGTTTTTGCTGCAAAGTCAAAAGTTTAGATACACTAAGATTGCTATGCCTTTAAACAATTCTGGACTGCCCATATGATGATGTCATGTGTTTGGAGCTTCTGATGGTTTTTTGGCAACATCTGAGTTATTTGACACACACCTGTGAATATATTTTAATGCACACCTGAAACACACTGCTTCTGTGTAGCATCATGGGAAAGTCTAAAGAATTCAGCCAAGATATCAGGAAGAGAATTGTGGACTTGCACAAGTCTGGTTCATCCTGGTGTTGTAAGGTTCTTTGTCTCTTTTGACATGTTCCTTGAAACTCAGTTTTCCGTCGGCCATTTTGCTTTCTGTCTTTCTGCAGCTTTGCCCTCAGTTAATATGGAGTTTCCAGTTTTCATGTTCCCGCCCTGATTCTCTCCCTCTTGCTTCTTAAGCAGCCTCAGCTGAACAATCAGTGCTCCTGAATCAAGCCTCAGTCAGCCTGTGACCTGACTCTGGAACTAGGATTTTGGACTCCAGCTATTTCCTACTGAGGAACTTTGGAACACTTTTGGACTTTGGAAACCTGCTGTTCTGGTGAATCCATGTTTGCAGAGGAATTACGGTACAGAGAAGAGATCCTGAACCTGCTTGGAGAGTTATTGTAGAGCTTGAAGTTACTCTGGCCTGCTGTGTTCTCCTGCCTCTGTTCCTGCAAACTGTGTGACCTTTTCTGCATGCTTGTATGAAGTAATACAAGTCATTTCATATCAACCTATGTCTCATGTGTTTTCCTCGCCCCAAGCACAAGACGCTATAGGAACTGTACACTATACATGACAAGATTCAGGAGCCAATGTTTAGTGTCTGCTGGGTTCTGGGAAAGCCGTGCTGCTGTGACTGTGGATATCAGATGTCCGTTTAATACCTTCTGTGATGACAGTGGTTGTGACTTCTCACAACCATTCCAGCACTTCTGCCTTAAAAGATCTGGAAGATGGAGGCCCGCATAAAGGAGCTTTGCGGAGTGACTGATACAATCCTTGCAGATATACAGACTATAAAGACCCGTTTTGCAAGCCTACAGGACCTCACTAATCATAATTTGCAAGTGTTTGGACAAACTACTCAGGAATTACAAGCCAGGATTGAGGCTCTAGAGGAACGAGTCCAGGCTCCTGCCATAACCCCGAGTTATGGATAACCAAGTTACCTCCTTTTCGTTTTGGCGGTTGAACGTGAGAAATTCAGGGGATTTATTAACCAATGCATCTATTTTTCTCTGCACATGCTTCACAATTTCCCACTGAACGATCCAAAGTGCTTACTATAATCATGTTGCTTACCAATAAGGTTTCATGTGGCAAACCCTCTGATTGAGATGAGGATGATTGTTTGAATCACCTTGATGCTTTTATTTCAGCCATGGGGCAGGTGTTTGATGACCCCAATCGAGGTGCAACAGCTGAAGCACCCATGTTAACTTTGCGCCAAGGTAAGCGTTCAGTAGCCGAATATCCCTTGGATTTCAGGAGATGGGCTCTTGATACCACTTGGGACATTTCCCGCCAAAAAATCTATTTTTCGGAAGGGTTGTCTCCACTGATTAAGGATGAACTTGCTCGTGCCGACCCTCCCACTGGTTAGGTGACTTTTATTAACTATTGTATCCGTATTGATGCTCGTCTGACTGAACGCAGACAAGAGAGATGGTTCGAAAATAATCGCACTAACCTTTTCCTACCTCCCTCCTCAGCTAAGGAACCTTTGAGTAGGATCACAAAGGGAACCAGAACTGAACCATGCAGGTGGACTCTTTACAAGACGTATTTAGAAAATTACCAGAATAAAGGGTTATCACTAAACACCTCAATAAGGGTATACTCAAATAAGATTATATACAAAGTGAAAAAAAGAGCATTAAAACCCAAAATTAATAAAAAAGTACAAATTTATTAGAATGACAATATCATTTAGATCATTTATATCAATAATAAAACACAAACAGCAATTGAGATCTGACCAATTGAACATAAAACTGGATCGGGCTCTAGAGAATATCAATATCCCACATCTATAATGATTGTATAGGAATTATATATAGTAAAGAAACATTTACTGCCCCTTGAGAAAGCCCACGCGAAACGCGCGTCGGGGTTGACGATCTGACCGCTTGTTGGGATACATTTGGGTGAGATTACTTTTAAGATAAATGATTGATATGACATTGATATGATTTTTTCTTTACTATATATAATTCCTATACAATCATTATAGATGTGGGATTTTGATATTCTCTAGAGCCCGATCCAGTTTTATGTTCAATTGGTCAGATCTCAATTGCTGTTTGTGACCTTCACATTTTTTGTAAATTCTGCATTTTTTTATTGATATAAATGATCTAAATGATATTGTCATTCTAATAAATTTGTACTTTTTTATTAATTTTGGGTTTTAATGCTCTTTTTTTCGCTTTGTATATAATCTTTACAAAGAGGGTTAGTGATGCCGCAAAGAACATCGTATAAAGGAAAATCTATCTTTTTACTGTGGCAAGTCAGGGCACTTCTTATAAACTGCCCCAGCCGTTCTGTAAGACTACTGCAGCAGTCATTCACTGTGAGTGTTGCGAGAGGAGCTCGTCATGTCCGAGCCTCAGACTCCAGAGAGATCTGCTGCAAGAGATCTTGATTTTTCGGACTTAAACTCTGTTGTTCTGGGGACAATGACGGTATAAACGCTGCAATTTTCAAGTTTCCTCAGCGGTTGTCCCAGCTGAGTTGTAAAAGAAATCATTCTCATTGCTTTCCCTTTTCCCTCAAACTCTGGGTGGACTCAGTCTGGGTGTCTAGTCTGCTATGATCGACTCAGGAGCAAGTGAAATTTTATGGATATTCCTTTGCTCTGAAACAGGGGATACGTTCAGTGAAGAAGGCTACTCCAGTACAGATGGAGACTGTGGATGGCTCCCTGCTGACCTCTGGACCAGTGGATCAGGAAACAGAGCCTTTGAGGGTCCCCTTTTGGGTAAAGATCATCAGGAGAAAATGTCTTTTATGCTTATCTCTTCTCCCCCACTTTCCATTATTCTAGGGCTACCTGGCTGCAGGCGCAGAATCCTACGGGTTAACTGGGAAACCAAGGAATTACACTTTCCGGAGAAAAGATGAATCAAGGGTTTCAGCTTGCTCTGTTCCTAAAGGAACCATGTCAGTCCTGAACTACCAGCTGTATACCAGGGGCTATGTGGATTTATGTGACAAGAAGAACGCTGATCAGCTTCCTCCTACCGTCCATATGATTGTCCAAACGAATTATTGCCTGGAGCCGAGATACTTTTGGTAAGATCTACCCCTAGCGGGGCCCGAGCTAAAAGCTTTGAAGGACTACATAGATGAAAATTAGCCAAAGGCTTCATAGCCTCTTCATCTCCGCAGGTTGCACCCATCTTCTTTGTGAAGAAGAAAGATGGATCTCTGAGACCCTGCATAGACTATAGGGAACTCAATAAGGTTACTATTAGAAACCGTTATCCATTGCCTTTAATCCCTGAGTTGTTGGAGAGGGGTGCGGCACGCCAAAATTTTCTCTAAACTGGATCTCCGTGGGGGCCTATAACTTGGTCCGTATTAGACCTGGGGATGAATGGAAGACTGCATTCAGGTCACGCTATGGACACTTCGAATATCTGTTATGCTTTTGGTCTGAGTACCGCCCCCCAGCCACTTTCCAAACTTGGTGAATGACATCTTCAGGGATCTCCTGATACATTTGTGGTGATTTTTCTGGATGATATTCTAATTTTTTCTAACTCCACAGAGGAACATCATGGACCTGTGAGAATGGTCTTAGAACGCCTAAGACAAAACCATCTCTACATCAAACTTTGAAAAGTGTGAATTCCATAGGACCGAAATTCAATTTCTGGGGTATGTACTATCTAGCAAGGGATTAGTATGGTGGAAGCAAGACCCAAGCCATCAAGGATTGGCCAATTCCTAGAAATGTGAAGGAGGTGCAGCACTTCATCGGGTTTGCCCAAATTCTATAGAGTTTCATTAGGAATTTCTCTGAGGTAGTGTCCCTATCACCCACTTACCCGGAAACAGTCTAGGTTCTCCTGGACCCGCAAGCTCAGGAAGCATTTTCTGTTTAAAGGATAAATTTACCACCGCACCTATCTTAGTACATCCCAACCCCGAGCTTGCATTCATAATAGAGGTGGATGCTTCAGACTGTGCCGTTGGAGCTATACTCTCTCAGAGACAGGGAGAAAAATGTCTTTTCATCCTGTGCCTTCTTTTTCCAGCAGTTGGGCTTCGACTGAGAGGAACTACGATGTGGGCAATAGAGAATTGTTGGCCATTATTGCCGCCTTCAAGGAATGGAGACACCTTCTTCAGGGGAACTGCACAGCAAATAGTCGTCCTGACAGACCATCGTAACCCTTTAATTTATCAGGTCGGCTAAGTGCCTGACTCCTCGCCAGGCTCGCTGGAATCTTTTCCTAAACCAATTTATTTTGTTTTTTCTTATAGACCAGGATCGCGCAATGGAAAGGCTCATGCACTCTCTAGGATTCATTCAGCAGAGACAGTCCCTTACTCCTCCTAAGACTATTTTCCTGATTAGTTCCTGGGAAGTGATTC
>JARQOD010000008.1:77733410-77770672 GCA_033576555.1 Oophaga sylvatica
TTGTAGGTCAACTTGCTCGCACTTGCCTTTTCAGCTGTGCCCATAAATTTTCAATAAGATTGAGATCAGGCTTTGTGATGGCCACTCCAAAACATTGACTTTGTAATCCTTAAGCCACTTTGTTACCATTTTGGCAGTATGCTTCGGGTCATTGTCCATTTGGAAGAACCATTTCCGCCCAAGCTTTAACTTCCTGGCTGATGTCTTGAGATGTTGCTTCAGTATTAGCTCATAATCTTCTTTTCTCATGATGCCATCTATTTTGTAAAGTGCACCAGTCCTCCCTGACACAAAACAACCCCACAACATGATGCTGCCATCCCCATGTTTCACAGTTGGGATGGTGTTGCTAGGCTTCCAAGCTTCTCCCTTTTTCCTCCAAACATAACAATGGTCATTATACCTAAAAAAGTTAAATTTTAGTTTCATCAGACCACAGGACATGTCTTCAAAATTAAGGTCTCTGTTCCTGTGTGCATTTGCAAACATTAATCTGGCTTTTATAATTTTTGTTTTGGAGTAATGTGTTTTGAATGTTTTAGAGATGGTTTCTGAGCAAAGGCTCCCTCTGGTGGTTACAGACAGTACTGAACCTTTCAGTGAGGAGTGGCAATCTGGGTTCACTGACTGGTCTGATATAAGGGAGGTTCCCTCCCATGATGGTTGCCGGTGATCAATTGTTCTTGTCTCAATTGTTGTTCCTGGTTCATTTGGAAGTTTGTTGGAGTCTTGCCTGCTTCTCCTGCTTTCAGATAAGATATTTTTTGCTTTCTTTTTGTGCTTGCTTTTTGCATTGTTTTCTGCACTTTTGTGGAGGTCAGCCAGGTCCCCTCCTGGGGCCTGATCTCACAGTTTATCTACAGCCACTGTTATTTGCTCATTTGCTTTTTCCTGTTTTTTCAGCGGCTGCAGCTTGGTGTTTGTTCACACTGAGATCTGATTTAGTGGGTGGCGAGATCGTGTGATCTCAGTATTTTTGTAATCAGAATTGTTAGATTTTTTTAGGGTTTTCTGGGTTGCAGAAGTAATCTCTCCTGTCCTATCCTATTTAGTCAGCTTGTGGCCCCAGCGTTTTCTCAGTCTATTTTCTGCCTATGTTTGTATTTTCATCTTGTCTAACCAACATTATATGTTTGGGGGCTTCCTATTTTCTTTGGGGATCTGCTCCGGGGCAGATAGCTTTCATCTTTCTGCCTTTAGGTGTAGTTATCTCTCAGGCTGTGACGAGGCGTCTAGGATCAACGTAGGAACGCTCCACGGCTACCTCTAGTTGTGTCGTTAGTTTAGGAATCTGCAAACCCATCAGTTACCAACATCTCAGGTGTTCGGCTGCCCTGCTGTTGTTCCTGTCCTCCTCAGCTACCGAAACATAACAGTAATGGCTTCTTCCTGGCAGAGTGGCCTTTCATTTCATGTTGATACAGTACTCATTTCACTGTGGATATTGACACAGTCTTACCAGGTTTAGCCATCATCTTCACAAGGTCTTTTGCTTTTGTCCTTGGGTTGATATGCATATGTTGGACCAAAGCATGTTCATCTCTGGTACACAGAACCCATCTCCTTCCCTGAGTGGTATGATGGCTGGACATTCCCATCTTATTTTTACTTGCGTTTAATTGTTTGTACAGATGAACAAGGCACCTTCAGGTATCTTGAAATTGTACACCTGTCATGTATAGTGTACAGTTCCTATAGCGTCTTGTGCTTGGGTGCGAGGAAAACACATGAGACATAGGTTGATATGAAATGACTTGTATTACTTCATACAAGCATGCAGAAAAGGTCACACAGTTTGCAGGAACAGAGGCAGGAGAACACAGCAGGCCAGAGTAACTTCAAGCTCTACAATAACTCTCCAAGCAGGTTCAGGATCTCTTCTCTGTACCGTAATTCCTCTGCAAACATGGATTCACCAGACAGCAGGTTTCCAAAGTCCAAAAGTGTTCCAAAGTTCCTCAGTAGGAAATAGCTGGAGTCCAAAATCCTAGGTTTCCAGGAGTCAGGTCACAGGCTGACTGAGGCTTGATTCAGGAGCACTGATTGTTCAGCTGAGGCTGCTTAAGAAGCAAGAGGGAGAGAATCAGGGCGGGGAACATGAAAACTGGAAACTCCATATTAACTGAGGGCAAGAGCTGCAGAAAGACAGAAAGCAAAATGGCCCACGGAAAACTGAGTTTCAAGGAACATGTCAAAAGAGACAAAGAACCTTACATTACTCCCCCCTTAAGGACAACCTCTGGTTGACCTCAGACCAGGCTTGTCAGGGTACCTCTGATGAAACTGGCGGAGCAGGCGAGGAGCATTTACATTATTGACTGGTTCCCATGAGTTGTCCTCCACTGGGTAGCCCTGCCATTTAATCAAATATTGCAACTGATTTCTGTACAACCTGGAATCTAGAATCCTTTCCACCATAAATTCTTCCTGACCATCGACCAGCACTGGGTCAGGGCAAGGAGAAGAGCGTCCAGGAAACGTATTGGGTGTTGCAGCCTTTAGTAGGGATACATGAAAGACAGGGTGGATTCTCATAGTTCTGGGCAGTTGAAGACGACAAGCAACAGCACTTATAATCTTACTGATCTTATAAGGTCCAATGTACTTATGTCCCAATTTAGACGATGGAATCTTTATTTTAAGATTTCTGGTTGACAGCCAGACCAAATCTCCTACCTTGAAAGCTGGTGCAGGTTTACGAAATTTATCTGCTGCTTTCTTGTACCTTTCCTGAGCCAATTCTAGATTTTCCTTTAGAAGATCCATATTCTTTTTGTAAAGAAGTGATTCTTTCAGCCACTGCCGGCAAGGGCGTATCTATGGGAAATCGAGGAAGAATGTTAGGATGATAACCTAGATTGGAGTAAAAAGGAGACTGCTTAGTGGAGGCGCTCTGAGAGTTATTATAAGAGAACTCAGCCAGTGGAAGTAGATCCACCCAATCATCTTGTAGGTGGCAGATAAAGCAGCGGAGATACTGCTCCAGGGTCTGATTGGTTTCGTTCTGTCTGTCCATTAGTCTGGGGATGAAAAGCAGAAGAAAGGTTTACTTTAATGTCCAATGCGGCACAGAAATTTTGCCAAAACCTTGAAGTGATTTGCACCCTCGATCCGAAATGACCTCATCCGGTACTCCATGTAAGCGAAACACATTCTTAATCATCAAGTCTGATGTCTGTTTTGCAGTGGGTAAGCAGACACAAGGGATAAAATGAGCTGCCTTTGTTAGACGATCAACCACCACTAGAATGGTGTTCTTCCCTTGAGAGGTTGGTAACTCCACAATGAAGTCCATAGAAATGGATCCCCACGGGCGGGACGGGGTGGGAAGAGGTTGTAACAGACCAGTTGGTGAGGAGCGAGGTGTTTTGCATCTTGCACAGACTTCACATGAAGTGACATAGTTTAAAACATCTTTCCTGTAAGTGGGCCACCAAAAGAAACGAGAAAGAAATTCTTGTGTCTTTAGAATTCCCCTATGCCCGGCTATCTTGGAATCGTGGATGAGTTGCAATACTCTCAATCTGATTGTTTCAGGTATATACAGACGTTGTCCCTGAATCCACACACCATTCTTAAAGACAAGACTTACGTCCCTTGGGGGTTGAGCCAACAAAGAATCCGCATGGTATGCTTCCTTGATGTCCTTAAGTAGGTCTTCATTATGAATCACTCCCAGGAATCTAGAGTCAGGAAGAATAGTCTTAGGAGGAGTAAGTGGACGTGTCTCTGCTGAATGAATCCTAGAGAGTGCATGAGCCTTTCCATTGCGCGATCCTGGTCTATAAGAAATTACAAAATTAAATTGGTTTAGGAAAAGATTCCAGCGAGCCTGGCGAGGAGTCAGGCACTTAGCCGACCTGATAAATTCAAGGTTACGATGGTCTGTCAGGACGACTATTTGCTGTGCAGTTCCCTGAAGAAGGTGTCTCCATTCCTTGAAGGCGGCAATAATGGCCAACAATTCTCTATTGCCCACATCGTAGTTCCTCTCAGTCGAAGACAACTGCTGGGAAAAGAAGGCACAGGGATGCAAGACATTCTTCTCACCTGTTCTCTGAGAGAGTATAGCTCCAACGGCACAGTCTGAAGCATCCACCTCTATTATGAAGGCAAGCTCGGGGTTGGGATGTACTAAGATAGGTGCGGTGGTAAATTTATCCTTTAAACAGGAAAATGCTTCCTGAGCTTGCGGGGTCCAGGAGAACCTAGACTGTTTCCGGGTAAGTTGGGTGATAGGTGACACTACCTCAGAGAAATTCCTAATGAAACGTCTATAGAAGTTGGCAAACCCAATGAAGCGCTGCACCTCCTTCACATTTCTAGGAATTGGCCAATCCTTGATGGCTTGGGTCTTGCTTCCATCCACACTAATCCCTTGCGTAGATAGTACATACCCCAGAAATTGAATTTCGGTCCTATGGAATTCACACTTTTCAAGTTTGATGTAGAGATGGTTTTGTCTTAGGCGTTCTAAGACCATTCTCACATGTCCATGATGTTCCTCTGTGGAGTTAGAAAAAATTAGAATATCATCCAGATAAATCACCACAAATGTATCTAGGAGATCCCTGAAGATGTCATTCACCAAGTGTTGGAAAGTGGCTGGGGCGGTACTCAGACCAAAAGGCATAACTAGATATTCGAAGTGTCCATAGCGTGACCTGAATGCAGTCTTCCATTCATCCCCAGGTCTAATACGGACCAAGTTATAGGCCCCACGGAGATCCAGTTTAGAGAAAATTTTGGCGTGCCGCACTCTCTCCAACAACTCAGGGATTAAAGGCAATGGATAACGGTTTCTAATAGTAACCTTATTGAGTTCCCTATAGTCTATGCAGGGTCTCAGAGATCCATCTTTCTTCTTCACAAAGAAGATGGGTGCACCTGCGGGAGATGAAGAGGGGCGTATGAAGCCTTTGGCTAGATTTTCATCTATGTAGTCCTTCAAAGCTTTTAGCTCGGGCCCCGCTAGGGGGTAGATCTTACCAAAAGGTATCTCGGCTCCAGGCAATAATTCGATTGGACAATCATATGGACGGTGAGGAGGAAGCTGATCAGCGTTCTTCTTGTCACATAAATCCACATAGTCCTGGTATACAGCTGGTAGTTCAGGGACTGACATGGTTCCTTTAGGAACAGAACAAGCTGAAACTCCTTGACTCATCTGTTTCTCCGGAAAGTGTAATTCCTTGGTTTCCCAGTTAATCGTAGGATTCTGCGCCTGCAGCCATGGTAGCCCTAGAATAATGGGAAAGTGGGGAGAAGAGATAAGCATAAAAGACATTTTCTCCTGATGATCTTTACCCATAAGGACCCTCAAAGGCTCTGTTTCCTGATCCACTGGTCCAGAGGTCAGCAGGGAGCCATCCACAGTCTCCATCTGTACTGGAGTAGCCTTCTTCACTGAACGTATCCCCTGTTTCAGAGCAAAGTAGATATCCATAAAATTTCCACTTGCTCCTGAGTCGATCATAGCAGAGCTAGACACCCAGACTGAGTCCACCCAGAGTTTGATGGAAAGGAAGCAATGAGAATTATTTCTTTTACAACTCAGCTGGGACACCGCTGAGGAAACTTGAAAAATTGCAGCGTTTACACCGTCATTGTCCCCAGAACTAACAGAGTTTAAGTCCGAAAAATCAAGATCTCTTGCAGCAAATCTCTCTGGAGTCTGAGGCTCGGACATGACAGAGCTCCTCTCGCAACACTCACAGTGAATGACTGATGCAGTAGTCTTACGAGAACGGCTGGGGCAGTTTATAATGAAGTGCCCTGACTTGCCACAGTAAAAACATAGATTTTCCTTTATACGATGTTCTTTGCGTGCATCACTAACCCGTCTTTGTAAAGATTATATACAAAGCGAAAAAAAGAGCATTAAAACCCAAAATTAATAAAAAAGTACAAATTTATTAGAATGACAATATCATTTAGATCATTTATATCAATAATAAAATGCAGAATTTACAAAAAATGTGAAGGTCACAAACAGCAATTGAGATCTGACCAATTGAACATAAAACTGGATCGGGCTCTAGAGAATATCAATATCCCACATCTATAATGATTGTATAGGAATTATATATAGTAAAGAAACATCATATCAATCATTTATCTTAAAAGTAATCTCACCCAAATGTATCCAGACAAGCGGTCAGATCGTGCTACCCCGACGCGCGTTTCGCGTGGGCTTTCTCAAGGGGCAGTACTGTTTCTTTACTATATATAATTCCTATACAATCATTATAGATGTGGGATATTAATATTCTCTAGAGCCCGATCCAGTTTTATGTTCAATTGGTCAGATCTCAATTGCTGTTTGTGTTTTATTATTGATATAAATGATCTAAATGATATTGTCATTCTAATAAATTTGTACTTTTTTATTAATTTTGGGTTTTAATGCTCTTTTTTTTCGCTTTGTATATAATCTTATTTGAGTATACCCTTATTGAGGTGTTTAGTGATAACTAGAGTTGAGCGATACTTTCCGATATGCTAAAGTATCGGAATCGGAATGGTATCGCCGATATCACTAAAAAATCGGCGATACCCGATACCGATACCGGAAGTCCCATGTAAGTCTATGGGAACAAAATATCGCAACTAAAAAAAACCCATTCTTTCCTTGTAAACACTAAATATACACACATAGAATACATATATATATATATACATGTCATTGTGACATATATATATATACATATATGTATAGTTTATACACTTCTACATAGTAAAATATCCTTTGATTCAATTGCCGGGTAAAGCCGGCTTCAGTGAAAAGACAGAAGCACCCGACATGAAATGACACTTGGTGTATATAGGGTTAAACATTTCTTTTCATGTCCTTTGCTATCTAATTTGCACAAACAATTAAATCAGACTATGTGTGCAAAATTTCACACCTGTAGGGGTTAATTAAAGGTGTAAATTTGTTGTAAAAAAAAACGGACTTTTTTGCTACGAATTTACACCTTTAATTAACCCTAGAGGTGTGAAATTTTGCACACATAGTCTGATTTAATTGTTTGTGCAAATTAGATAGCAAAGGACATGAAAAGACATGGTTAACCCTATGTACACCAAGTGTCATTTCATGTCGGGTTCTGCATTTTCACAAAAGCCGGCAATTGAATTAGCGGCTATTATACTATGTAGAAGTGTATGAACTACAAATATAAATATATATATATATGTGTCACAAATTCAATGACATGTATATATATATATGAGGTGTAAAATTGCTGAAAATAAATGCGTGGGCTCCCGCCCTATTTTCGCAACCAGACAGACAAAGCCAGTGAGTGGGGGCAGATAATAATAGCCCAGAGAGGGACCATTATTTTTGCCCCCCCCCCGGCTACTAACATCTGCCCCCAGACACCCAGGAAAGACAAATCTATAATTAGATTCGCCCTTTCTGGCACTTTGCCCGTCTATTCCCATTGCCCTGTAGCGGTGGCGAATGGGTTAATATGGGGTTAAAGCCACCTTGCTATTGAAAGGTGACCTTAAGCCAGGTTAATAATTGAGAGCTGTCAATTAGACAACTATCAATTATTAATCCTATTGCATGAAATAAAAATAAAACACACACACTTTAATTAAAAATCATTTTAATGAAATAAAGACACATGTTTTTGACCATCTTTTATTTTACTGCAAAAACCATTTCCTGTAATAAAAATAAAATAAAAAAGCAAAATTATTCTTACCTATCCCATGCACAGTCAGGTCCCACGGTGTAATCCTTCAGAAAGGGTTAATGTTTACTGCAGGGACCGCAGCTAATGCTGCAGCCTCACAGTAAACCCCAAATGAATGAGTTCCTCTCCTGCCTGACAGGAGAGTAAAGGCTGGGTGTCACATAACGATACACCAGCGATCCCGACAACGATATGCACTTGTCAGGATCGCTGGTGTATCGCTACATGATCGCTGCTGAGCTGCCAAACAGGCAGCTCAGGCAGCGATCTGGGACAGCGACACTGCGGGTAACATCGCTTAAGGGCCCGTCTCACATAGCGATATCGCTACCGAGATCGCTGCTGAGTCACTAGTTTTGTGACGCAGCAGCGAGCTCACCAGCGATATCGCTGTGTGTGACATTCAGCGACGATCAGCCCCCCTGCCGGGTATCGCTGATCGTCGCAGAAATGTCAGGACCTTTTTTTGATCGCTGGTTTCCCTCTGACAGGCACGCATCGCTGCGTGTGACAGGCGGGAAACCAGCGATCAAAGGTCCTGACATTTCAGCGACGATCAGCGATACCCGGCAGGGGGGCTGATCGTCGCTGAATGTCACACACAGCGATATCGCTGGTGAGCTCGCTGCTGCGTCACAAAACTAGTGACTCAGCAGCGATCTCGGTAGCGATATCGCTATGTGAGACGGGCCCTTAAGTGGAAAGCTTAATTGATTGCTTTCCACTTTCACTTCAGGTCAGCCAGGGACACAATCAGTGACGTCAGAGGGAACTGATTAACAAAAATAGGGGTTCCCTTCGAAAAAAAAATGGCGTGGGGTCCCCCCTATTTTTGTTAACCAGTCAGATGAAGCAGACCGCTGAGGCCTGGATTTTCAGGCTGTTAAGGAGCCAAGATCCATGGACCTTGCCAGCCTGATAATACCAGGCCACAGCAGTCTGCATATCTTGGCTGATTAACAAAAATAGGGGATCCCCTCGAAAAAAATTGGCGTGGGGTCCCCCCTATTTTTGTTAACCAGCCAGATGAAGCAGACCGCTGAGGCCTGGATTTTCAGGCTGTTAAGGAGCCAAGATCCATGGACCTTGCCAGCCTGATAATACCAGGCCACAGCAGTCTGCATATCTTGGCTGATTAACAAAAATAGGGGATCCCTCGAAAAAAATTGGCGTGGGGTCCCCCTATTTTTGTTAACCAGCCAGATGAAGCAGACCGCTGAGGCCTGGATTTTCAGGCTGTTAAGGAGCCAAGATCCATGGACCTTGCCAGCGTGATAATACCAGGCCACAGCAGTCTGCATATCTTGGCTGATTAACAAAAATAGGGGATCCCCTCGAAAAAAATTAGCGTGGGGTCCCCCTTATTTTTGTTAACCAGCCAGATGAAGCAGACCGCTGAGGCCTGGTTTTTCAGGCTGGTAAGGATCCAATATCCATGGACCTTGCAAGCCTGATAATACCAGGCCACAGCAGTCTGCTTAGCTTGGCTGGTTAACAAAAATAGGGGATCCCCTCGAAAAAAAAACGGCGTGGGGTCCCCCCTATTTTTGTTAACCAGCCAAGTAAAATGCAGACTGCTGCGGCCTGGTATTAAAAGACTGTCAAGGCCCATGGATTTTGGCCCTCAACAGCCTGATAATACCAGGCTACAGCAGCCCCACATTTGGCGCATCAAAAGATGTGCCAATTGTGGCACTTTACCCGGCTCTTCCCACTTGCCCTGTAGCGGTGGCAAGCGGGGTAATAAGGGGTTATTGTCACCGTTGATTGCACGGTGACAATAAGCCCGGTTAATAATGGAGAGGCGTCAATAAGACACCGATCCATTATTAATCCCAAAGTTATTAAATGTGTAAAAAAAAGACAAAGCAAGAAAAAAGTATTTTAATGAAATAAAAGAGACAACACAGTTTTCATTTCTTTTATTGTACTCTCATTCCTGCGACGCCATCGATCTCCTGTAAAAAAAAAAAAAAACAAACCAACAGTATACCACCTGTCCGACGCAGTCCATAACGATAGTCCCACGACGATCCAGCTCTGCTACATCGCATTGACAGGCAGAGCCTGTCATTGCGACGCAGCACAGCTGATTACCTGCTTCCCCGGCGGTGACGTCATCGGACTGACTGCTTTACGGCCGGGATTACCCAGCAGTCACTGCAGTTATCGCGAGAAACTGCATGTGACCGCCGGGGAGAAGAGGATGGCGGCCATGAAGCAGTCCAGGACGTGACCGCGGAGATCTTCTGCCAGGTAAGTGCCGCTGACTCCTGACAGACCCGACAGACGGACACTGACAGTGACAGTGACATCCCGATTCCGGTATCCGATAAGACGAAAATATCGGAACTCGGAATCGGAATTCCGATACAGCTAATATCGGCCGATACCCGTATATTTGCAGTATCGGAATGCTCAACACTAGTGATAACCCTTTATTCTGGTAATTTTTCTAAATACGTCTTTGTAAAGAGTCCACCTGCATGGGTTCAGGTTCTGGTTCCCTTGTGATCCTACTCAAAGGTTCCTTAGCTGAGGAGGGAGGTAGGAAAAGGTTAGTGCGATTATTTTCGAACCATCTCTCTTGTCTGCGTTCAGTCAGACGAGCATCAATACGGATACAATAGTTAATAAAGTCACCTAACGCAGTGGGAGGGTCGGCACGAGCAAGTTCATCCTTAATCAGTGGAGACAACCCTTTCCGAAAATAGATTTTTTGGCGGAAGTGTCCCAAGTGGTATCAAGAGCCCATCTCCTGAAATCCAAGGCATATTCGGCTACTGAACGCTTACCTTGGCGCAAAGTTAACATGGCTGCTTCAGCTGTTGCACCTCGATTGGGGTCATCAAACACCTGCCCCATGGCTGAAATAAAAGCATCAAGGTGATTCAAACAATCATCCTCAGTCTCAATCAGAGGGTTTGCCCACATAAAAGCCTTATTGGTAAGCAACATGATTATAGTAAGCACTTTGGATCGTTCAGTGGGAAATTGTGAAGCATGTGCAGAGAAAAATAGATTGCATTGGTTAATAAATCCCCTGAATTTCTCACGTTCACCGCCAAAACGAAAAGGAGGTAACTTGGGGATCCCATAACTCGGGGTTATGGCAGGAGCCTGGACTCGTTCCTCTAGAGCCTCAATCCTGGCTCGTAATTCCTGAGTAGTTTGTCCAAACACTTGCAAATTATGATTAGTGAGGTCCTGTAGGCTTGCAAAACGGGTCTTTATAGTCTGTATATCTGCAAGGATTGTATCAGTCACTCCGCAAAGCTCCTTTATGCGGGCCTCCATCTTCCAGATCTTTTAAGGCAGAAGTGCTGGAATGGTTGTGAGAAGACACAACCACTGTCATCACAGAAGGTATTAAACGGACATCTGATATCCACAGTCACAGCAGACACGGCTTTCCCAGACCCAGCAGACACTAAACATTGGCTCCTGAATCTTGTCATGTATAGTGTACAGTTCCTATAGCGTCTTGTGCTTGGGTGCGAGGAAAACACATGAGACATAGGTTGATATGAAATGACTTGTATTACTTCATACAAGCATGCAGAAAAGGTCACACAGTTTGCAGGAACAGAGGCAGGAGAACACAGCAGGCCAGAGTAACTTCAAGCTCTACAATAACTCTCCAAGCAGGTTCAGGATCTCTTCTCTGTACCGTAATTCCTCTGCAAACATGGATTCACCAGACAGCAGGTTTCCAAAGTCCAAAAGTGTTCCAAAGTTCCTCAGTAGGAAATAGCTGGAGTCCAAAATCCTAGGTTTCCAGGAGTCAGGTCACAGGCTGACTGAGGCTTGATTCAGGAGCACTGATTGTTCAGCTGAGGCTGCTTAAGAAGCAAGAGGGAGAGAATCAGGGCGGGAACATGAAAACTGGAAACTCCATATTAACTGAGGGCAAGAGCTGCAGAAAGACAGAAAGCAAAATGGCCCACGGAAAACTGAGTTTCAAGGAACATGTCAAAAGAGACAAAGAACCTTACAACACCAGGATGAACCAGACTTGTGCAAGTCCACAATTCTCTTCCTGATATCTTGGCTGAATTCTTTAGACTTTCCCATGATGCTACACAGAAGCAGTGTGTTTCAGGTGTGCATTAAAATATATCCACAGGTGTGTGTCAAATTAACTCAGATGTTGCCAAAAAACCTATCAGAAGCTTCCAAACACATGACATCATCATATGGGCAGTCCAGAATTGTTTAAAGGCATAGCAATCTTAGTGTATCTAAACTTTTGACTTTGCAGCAAATAACAAAAATGCCCTACATACCTGGATCAGTTATATCACTTTTGTGAGGAATGGGCCCAAATTCCGACCAACTATTGTGAAAAGTCTGTGGAAGGCTATCCCAAATGTTTGACTCAAGTCATTCAGTTTAAGGGCAATGATACCAAATACTAATGAAATGTATGTAAACATTTGAATTTGCAGTAAGTAAAAAAAATGCCTCAAAACATTCTCTCTCTCTCATTACTCTGGCATTTGGCAAATATTAACCCCTTCGCTCCAAAGCCTGTTTTCACCTTCCTGACCAGGCCAATTTTTACAATTCTGACCACTGTCATTTTATGAGGTCATATCTCTGGACCACTTCAATGAATCCCACTGATTCTGAGATTTTTTTCTCATGATATATTGTACTTCATGATAGTGGTAATATTTCTTTGATATGACTTGCAATTATTTGTGAAAAAAATAGAAATTTGGCAAAAATTTTGAAAATTTTGCAATTTTCAAACTTTTAATTTTTATGCCCTTAAATCAGAAAGTCATGTCACACAAAATAGTTAATAAATAACATTTCCCACATGTCTACTTAACATCAGCACAATTTTGGAAACATAATTTTTTTTTAGAAAGTTATAAAGGTTAAAAGTTGACCAGCAATTTCTCATTTTTACAGCAAAATTTGCAAAACCATTTTTTTTATTTGACGTGACTTTTTATTTCATTTGAAGTGACTTTGAGGGGCTTATATACAGAATATAACCAAAAGTGACACAATTCTAAAAGCTCTACCCCTCAAGGTACTCAAAATCACATTCATTAAGTTTATTAACCCTTCAGGTGCTTGACAGGAAGTTTTGGAATGTGGAAGGAAAAAATAAACATTTACTTTTCTTTCACAAAAGTTTTCCTTTAAACCTAATTTTTTTGCTTTCGTAAGGGTAACAGGAGAAAATAGACCATAAAATTTGTTGTGCAATTCTCCTGAGCATGCAGATACCCCATATGTGGGGGAAAACTACTGTTTGTATACATGGCAGGGCTTAGAAGGGAAGGAGTGCGGATACTTCCCAAAGTCTGGAGGAAGAGAGGAGAGACAGACAATCCAAGCTGCTTGAGGTCTTTTGTGAAGTTTCCTCAGTCAGTGATAGTTTGGGGAGCTATGTCATCTGCTGGTATAGATCCACTGTTTTTTATCAAGACCCGTCAGCGCACCCGTCTACCAGGTAAATTTTTGAGCACTTCCCTCTGCCTACTAGCTTTTGGAGATGGAAATGTAATTCTCCAGCAGGACTTGGCACCTGTCCACACTGCCAAAAGTACCAACCAATACCTGGTTTAAAAAACAACAGTATCACTATGCTTTATTGGCCGCTTGATTGGCAAGCAAACTCGTCAGACCTTAACCTCATAGAGAATCTATGGGGTATTTTCAAGAGGAAGATGAGAGACACCAAACCCAACAATGCAGACAAGCTGAAGACTGCTTTCAAAGCAACCTGGGCTTCCATAACACCTCAGCAGTGCCACAGGCTGATCTCCTCCATGCCATGCCGCATTGATGCAGTAATTGATGCCAAAGGAGCCTTGACCAAGTATTGAGTGCATTTACTGAACATACATTTCAGTAGAACAACATTTCGGATTTTAAAATCATTTTTTCAAGCTGGTGTTATAAAGTATTCTAATTTACTGAGAATGACTTTTGGGATTTTATTGGCTGTAAGTAGTGATGAGCGAGTATGCTCGTTGCTCGGGTTTTCCTGATCATGATCGGGTGGTCTCTGAGTATTTGGAAGTGCTCAGAGATGTAGTTTGTGTCACCACAGCTGCATGATTTGTGGCTACTAGACAGCCTGAATACATTTGGGGATTCCCTTACAAACAGGCAACCCCAACATGTATTCAGGCTGTCTAGTAGCCGCAAATCATGCAGCTGTGGTGACACAAACTAAATCTCCGAGCACTTCCAAATACTCGGAGACCACCCGAGCATGCTCGGGAAAACCTAGCAACGAGTATACTCGCTCATCACTAGCTGTAAGCCATAATCATCAACGTTAACAGAAATAAACACTTGAAATAGATCACTCTGTTTGTAATGACTCTATATATGAGTTTCACTTTTTGTATTGAAGAACTGAAATAAATTAACTTTTTAATGATATTCTAATTTGTGAGAAGCACCTGTATGTGTATGTAGTATAGTGTGTTTGTTAATATGCTCACTTACCTCCATCTGCTCCATCCCTTTTCTACTCCTCTTCCAAGGATATCACTGCTATTCAGACTATTCGGTTCACTCTATACTCTTGAGCCAGAAATCTCTTTTACAATATAAATCTATAGAGCCTCGTCCTGACTCTCCATAGACTTCCACTGTGAAAGCAACTTCAAGGTCTCACAGAGTGCAGTGTGACCTGGAGAGCCTGCAGAGCCGTGACTTCACTCAGAAGAGGAGCAGAATGACGCTGGATCCCTGGAGAAGGCGGCGGTTGGTGAGTATATTAATACATACACACCCCACTACATGTACATATATTTAAAAAAATCTTCATGACAGGGTTTCTTTTCTTTTAATTGTGTCAAGTCTGATTTTTTTTGCTGCCTCCTCCAATAAAACAGCAACTTTTCCATGAGGGGTATCTTTCAGTTGGAGGGGGCTGATGGAAAGGCACGGTTGTAGACTCTGTGACAAAAGCCGCACTAATGATTGGAGGAGAACCAGTAATACTTATATATTAGTAAGGGTCGGAAAGTCTGTGTTATGAACACCTTTGCTAAGATAAAGATAAAGGCATGGTGAACGGAATATATCACTTTGAACCTAAACTTAAAGTGATTGAATCAGATGAGAAATCTAGTTTTGCAGGACAATCTTATAGAATCAATTAGACTCAACTGCTATAAAAAACGAAACTCCTTGACCAGTGTGGGGCCATTTCTGGGAGTAACATACCCTACTATATAATATCATACAAATATTAGGTACTTACCTATTGTATCCACCCCATGGAAGAAGTTGAGGCGAAACGAGAGTCAAGAGTGGAGGTGTTATCTTTGGTATATTCATTGAATAGCCATTTACACTATGATTTTATTTATGACTGCTTCTGTCTCGCACTGACAGATACACTGCATTTGCATCATGTACTTTATTGATTACAATTTTTGGGCATGAAAGTGTTAGTGTAATGTATTGTGAAGGAACGGACATACCATTAGTGCAACATATGCAGCCGCACAGGTGCCCAGGAGGAAAAGGGGTCCATTCTCACCTCCAAAGCAGGTGGAATTGTACATTATGATGAGCTTTTGGACTGATATGGGCCCATATATTGTTCGTGCACATGGATCCTCTTCTGTCTGTGTCCGCAGGTGGCACTCTGCATTTACTTCTTGATAAGTAGCATAAAACCATATTAATTTCTTAGCACTGTACATTTTGAACTAATACTACGTATGAATCTAAGTATGGCTGTCTACAAATATCTGAAGGGCTGTCATAGTGCAGAGGGATCATCCTTATTCTCATTTGCACATGGAAACACGAGAAGCAATGGAAGCTGAAAGTGAGAAGATACAGATTAGATATTAGAAAAACCTTTTGGACAGTGAGGATGATCAATGAGTGGAACAGGCTGCCACGAGAGGTGGGGAGTTCTCATTAAATGGAAGTCTTCAAACAGAGGCTGGACAGACATCTGTCTGGGATGATTTAGTGAATCCTGCATTGGGCAGGGGGTTTGACATGATGACCCTGGAGGTCCCTTCCAACTCTACCATTCTATGATTCTATGAATGAGGCTTGTGAAAAGAAGGACAATAATTAATATCTCCATTTACTTCTAATTCATTATTTGTATACATGATGCCCAGAAGATTTTGGCAGCAATGTACACATAAACCTTTGTTATTGGTATGTTTATGGCTATTACCAATCCATCCGACATCTTCTCATACATGTTGGATGAAACTTACCAGTTTTTATATGTATTGTTAATTATGTGCATTATTATATGATTAAATAAATATCTTTGGTATGACATTTATAACTTTTAGTCATTATTATAGTTTTTTTCCATAATGCATTTATGACTGCAACTAAGCAAATCAGCAAATTTTTTGCATTAATGTGGCCCAGTAGCTTTTAGCTAACCATTATAGGTTTATATAATATCAAGCAAATGTTTTATGGATCTGAGTATGTTTTAGCTATTTAAGGGCACCAATATCTGGTAAATTAGTGGATTTTCAATTTTTGCACAATTTGCCTTAGTGTTTTCTAAGAAATTATTTAGGGCTACTATAGAGATTGGCCTCTTTAAAAAAATGAAATAACTCTTCTTGATGAGTCACGAAATGATTCATGGAGATTGATGCTTCCCTATTATCAGATTACCAGCCTTTCGCCTCCAGGTTAGGAAGGGAACACAGGGTTTGACAAAATGGCGTTAGTAATTGCAGTATAATGTCTGACTACAGAGCAGCCATAAGATCAGATCTCTTTAATCTGCCCCTTATTGTTATGAAAACAGTGTTGCCAATGTTTTTTTTAACAAGTAAGATTAAAAGGGATTGAAAAAGCAAATTGCTTAATTTTAGTAAATATCTAAAACCATTTGCAAATCTGTAAAATAATTAGTATGAGTATGGAGGAGGCCTTGCTCAGTGATAGGAATAGGCATGTTCCAGTCGTATACTGTATTCTGCAAGTGATACTAATACATGTAAAAACCTATGTACATAAAGTATGTAAATGGATCTGATGTCATTTCTTGTGATCCTTGAGTTTCTGTGTTACAATCTAAGTGTTTTTCCAGTCAATGTATGAAGGATAAAGAATACGACACACCCAACTGTAAACTCCGGTGCGTCACTTTGCATCATCTTGACTCCAATTACATAAATCATTTATCCCTTCTGATATCCCAATATTATATCCCAATATCTCTTATTTTATATAATTCTTTATTTGACACAGTTATATGTAAGGCACTGCCACACTTAGCGATCGCACTAGCGATTAGCGATCGCACCAGCAACTTTACCTGGCGAGATCGCTAGTGCGATCGATAAGTGATCGCTAGTTAGATTCCAAACACATCTCATCAGCGATCTATGATTCCAAACACAACTCATCAGCGATCTGTTATAACGATCTCTGAGGTCGTTGGGAAAACCTAGTCCCACCTGAGATGCTGGTGAAGTCGTTCATAAAGGGTGTCACACTCAGCGATTCAGGCTCACCAGCGGGACACCAACGACCAAAAAACGGCTCAGAACGTTCATGAACGATCAACGACATCTCAGCAGGGGCCACATCGCTGCTACATGTCACACACAGCTAAGTTGCTAACGAGATCGCTACTGCGTCATAAAATGGTGACGCAGTAGCGATCTCGTTAGCGATCTCGCTTAATGTGGCATACCCTTTACTGTATACGATTTTTCAAAAGCACTGGTCTGAAGCCAGCGACATTTCTAGATCCGGCCAGTTTCAGTCTTCCTTTATATAGGTTCTCCTGAAGATTGAATGTGATACAACTAGTGTTGAGCGATACGATACTGCAAATATCGGATATCGGCCGATATTAGCTGTATCGGCCTTTCGATTCTGAATACCGATATTTTCGTCATATCGAATACCGGAATCGGATTTGTCACTGTCACTGTCTGTGTCCGTCGGTCGGGTCTGTCACTGTCAGTGTCCGTCGGTCGGGTCTGTCAGGAGTCAGCGGCACTTACCTGGCAGAAGATCTCCGGCGGTCACGTCCTGGACTGCTTCATGGCCGCCATCCTCTTCTCCCCGGCGGTCACATGCAGTTTCTCGCGATAACTGCAGTGACTGCTGGGTAATCCCGGCCGTAAAGCAGTCAGTCCGATGACGTCACCGCCGGGGAAGCAGGTAATCAGCTGTGCTGCGCCGGGATGACAGGCTCTGCCTGTCATTCTGATGTAGCAGAGCTGGATCGTCGTGGGACACTCGTTACTATGGATTGCGTTGGACAGGTGGTATACTGCTGTTTTTTTTTTTTCATTTTTTTACAGGAGATCGATGGCGTCGCAAGATGAGACTGTAATAAAAGTAATGAAAACTGTGTTGTGTTTTTTATTAAATTAAAAAAATTTTTTATGAACATTCACCCGTCCGGGTACATCAACAATTTAACTATTTACATATTTAACTATTTACATACAGGGACTCTGTCCGGGTTATTTATAATTCTTTGGCAGGGGTGTTCCAGGTACCACCTGGTACTCTTCTGATGCTTGCCAAACATCCGAGACACCAAGGACCACCAGGACCTGATGACGTCGTGTGGCCTGTACAGTCAAGTCGTGACCCGCTATCTGGGTCTGTGTGGCCACCTCTTTCATCTCCCTCCGGGTCTGGACCCCTATGTCCCGGACTGAACGAACCCCAGGGGGCCTAACAGGCGCCGGGTACAGGCCAGCTACACTTATCATGTCCATAGCTGGGGCTGCTGAGGAGACCACTGAGGGAGGCTGGGGAGATTTACGGCGTGGGGTGGGCACTTTTGCAGAGGCCTGGATGTGGGAGGCTGAAGGCTCCGAGGGTCTCACAGGTTCCTGACACTCTGGGGAGTAGGGGTAACATTTAGGGCGTACCATCCATTGTAACCCCAGTGTCGGGTGTAAGTCACCAAGTCTCCTGGCAACAGGTCCCTCCCGGGTGTCCTTCTGGGAGGTGAGCCTCCACGTCCCGCCGGTTCACAAAAACTTCTAAATAAAGTCCAGGCTCCTGGATGAAGCCCCAACCACCTTTCAATTTAAAGCTCCGTACTGCACCCTTACGCCGCGGCTCCCACAGGGTTCCTTTATCTTTTCTCATCCGGTCCTTATCTGCCCGGTCCTTCTCCAGCTGACGTTGGCGAAGCTTTTGGGTTTCTCGCTGCTCCCTTTGTCGCTCTGCTTCACGCTTCCAACGTCTCCACTCTTCCTCCTGACGCCGGTTGAAATTCTCCTCCACCAGCAGCTCCATGTCTCCACCATCAAACTGCAGCTTACAGTGTCCGGTTTGCGGCAGCTCTCCTGGCGCCCCCAGTCCTGGCGGCGCTCACCTGCGGAGGAAGCAGCCGGCTCTGGAACAGATGACAGTCGGGGCTCCGGTACAGACTGGTAGACCTCTGGTGCCTGCGCGGCCTCCTCCATGAGGACGGGTGTCGCTTCTTCTGTCTCAGCGACGGGGGCAGACAGCGGGATCTGGGTGCTGCCGGTGCAGAGGTTTTTGCAGGAACGGGTGCCTCCACTGCGACAACGTCAACCGGATCACATTGCAAGGGCTGGGATGCCCGCATGGACTCCTCTACTAGAACGGGTGCCTCACCTTCCGGTACAGACACTTCAGGTAAGAGGGATTGGCGCCGCTCCAAGTTTAGTTTTAGGGCACGCCAGCTGGCTTCCATCCTGGCGACCTCCTCCCGGTGCCGGGCCAGGCCTCTTAGGGTATCCTCCGCTTCTTCCAGCGTAGGAGGGTTTCCAGGCCGGGTGCCCAACGGTGGTTCCGTGGTGATCGGGTCGCTTCCGTGGGGGGAGAGCTCTGACTGCTCCATCCCTTCACACTTCTGCTCGTGTCCATTAGCCATCTCTGCCAAGTCACATGTGTCATTAGCATCTGGAGAGGGCCCCTCTTTTGTAGTGAGGCGGGACCTTCGTGTTAGTTTCCGCACACTGAGGAGGATGAGGAGGCGGAACTCAAGAGCTGTGGGGCACGATCTTACATTGCAGTACCATTTAGAGTGGTCGGCCACTGAGTGAGTGTACACCCATGAAGAGCACGCCCTTCTTCTTCACCAGTGCCTCGTCGTGACGCAGATATGGCGTAAAAATGGCAAATACATTCTCTGATGATTTTAGCAATTCTCAAGCACAAAACCAGTTCAATTCAGGCACACAGGACTCGCTTATAGCGAGCTACAGAATCCTGTTCGTGACGCCCAAGTTGAGTCGCACAGAGCAAGAGGTTTTGGGGGTACTCGGCACCGAGCCCGTCGACTTCTATGGGGTATGTCACGGCTTTACCCGGCAATTGAATCAGAGTCTATTTTACTATGTAGAAGTGTATAAACTATAAATATATGTATATATATTGTGAGACAGTGAGAA
Organism: Oophaga sylvatica; assembly: GCA_033576555.1. NCBI lineage: Eukaryota > Metazoa > Chordata > Amphibia > Anura > Dendrobatidae > Oophaga > Oophaga sylvatica. Next base: position 77,753,494 of record JARQOD010000008.1, read on the forward strand.
TATGTGTTGAATGGGGTGTACATTTCACCTAGGGATAAGGGAAATGTGTGGTTTTGTAGACCTAGTGGTAGGGAAAGGTCACTACACCTTGCATTCATTGCACACTTGCAGCTTAAACCTGAAGCCAATCAGCTGTTAATTAGGAAGCCAGAAATAGGTGTCTGCGGACACAATCTGAGAGCTAGTTTAGCCTGGACACAGGTAGGTGTCCTGGCACAAGAAACAGTCTCCAAGAGTGTTAGAGCTGTCTTCAGCCTGGACACAGAGAGGTGTCCTGGCACAAGGAAGCAGTCTCTGTGAGCATGCGTGCTGATGATTACTGAAGAGGAGGGGAGCCATCTCGTCTGGGTTAGATGTACCCCGGACACAGGAGTGTCTCTGTGAACCTCCATGCTGATGATTACCGAAGAGGAGGGGAGCCGTCTCAGTCTGGGTGCAGGAAGGACCCCGGACACAGGAGTGTCTCTGTGAACCTCCAGCATAATGACTACTGAATAGAAGTGGATCTCTCTCAAGTCTGGACGTCGGGTGGACCTTCAGACATAAGGAGGAGGATCTGGGAAACTCCATACTGGTACCATATATCATATGTGTTGTTTTGGGCACAGACTGATAGAGTCTGGGTTCCTGATAGAAAGGGACATTACATAAGTGTAATTTAGTGGCTAGACAAGCCTAGGTCTTTTGTTTATGCTTTGTTTTATCTGTGTGCGGTGGACTTTAATAAAACTGGTTGCGACCAGTTCTTACCATAATTGCTGTCTGAATGAACTGTTTCCATGCCATTCTGTCTACCCAGACAGCGATCTCAGAGCTAAAACCCCCGGAAAGGCTACAATTGGTGGAGAATGCTGGGGCAGCGCAGGGCCTGGTACAGTTAGTGCTGGAGTGTGCATGCAGCACAGTGGCAAGAGACAGCATTAAAGGTGAAGTCTATTGAAATAGCAGAGAGGAAATGTATGCACAGCAAAGCTGAACTTGTTGTGAAAATGACTGTGGAATGTGCAGCAGCAAAAGAAAAGTTTGTGGAGCAGTCTTAAAGAGACAGTAGCCCTAATAGACTTTGCAAAGGAAAAAAAAAAAAAAAAAGTGTCTGCACAGCAGAGCTAAATTTTTCTATGGAAAAGACTGTAGAGTGTGTGTATGTCTTGAGTGAAGACTACAGTTGTGAAGACAGAGAAGTCTGACAGCATGTATGACAGCATGGAGGCACTCTTTGAACAAATGGCGCAAGTTAATGTGCAACATAAAACTGCCGTGGTTGAGACAGATAAGTCCGGCCGTGTGAAGGAGCTCATTGAGTACCTGGTACAGGCCCAGCGAAGCATGCAGCAGAGCATGGAGCAGCAGCGCCTGCAGTACCAGCGGCAAATGCAGCAGTACCAGCAGCAAATCCTGCAGCAGCAGCAGGAAAATAACCGGTTGTTTTTTGAGCAGGTTGCAGCACTGCAGGGGACTTGTGGTGCATCGTCCCAAAGTAATGTTGCAAAGTCACCTGACTTGTCCGCTGTGAAGAGGGCGGTAAGACGGTCCTTGAAAAAGATGACACCTCGTGATGATGTGGAGGTATATCTCACTAGGTTTGAGAGACTGGCAGAGAAGGAGAATCTGCCCCTATCTGAATGGGCCATGATGGTCGCACCATATCTGATTGGAGAGCCTCAAAGGGCATATGCTGACCTGAGCGAGCAGGACAGCCAAGACTATGCTAAGATGAAAGTGGAGATTCGTACCCGGCTGGGTGTTACGGTGACAGCCCATGCCAGGGGAGTTCATGACTGGAGATACAGTTGGGAGTCTGCAGTCAGCAGGCCTGATTATGGAGTTGAAAAGGTGGTAGTGAACCGCTACACCCGAGCATGTCCTACAGTGAACCGCTACACCCGAGCATGTTCTCCTGAGGTACAGCCGTCTGAGAGGATGTCACTTCAGAGTTCCTGGACGTCGAACTCTCCCGGTAAGAGCGTTCCAGCTGTTGGGGACATGGGGTATGCTGATAAGCGGGTTCAGGCCCGAGGGGACATGTGGGTGGAAGAGTGTGATGGACAGTGTTGGAGATGTCGTGAAATTGCAGCCAACTGTCCACTAGAGGGGGAGCCTATGTGCCGTGATGTTGGCAGATCCCTCTCTCTCTGCGCAGAACCTGTGTGTGTGACCACCGCAACCGAAGAGACTGGACCACAGGTGTCCCCGGTGGTTACAAATGGTTGCTCAGCGCAGGCCCTCTTGGACTCAGAGAGTCCAGTGACTTCCGTATGTGACAGCCTGATTGATAGGAACTTCATCCCTGATAAGCACTTGAGTATGGTGTGCATCCATGGAGACACCAAAGTCTACCCAGAGACTGCCGTGGACTTGGTCCCCAAACTCGGGGAGGTTTCATGTGAAGTGGGGGTAGTGAAGACCCTGGTGCAACCCGTTATATTGGGTGATGACTTTCCCCGGTCTAAGGATCTCTGGGGGAAGGGTGATTCTGATGGACAGTGTGATGAAGCCCCTACTGAGGGTGCGCAGTCCCGAGGGGCGGAACACGATGCTAGTGATGATAATACTGATCATAGTCATGATAATGATGTTGATAATAATGATGACTGTGATAGTGATGAAATTCCTTTGCAGGTGATGTTGGGAGACGAGGATGGTGGTTCTCGGGAACCGAGTGTCCCTGACTTGCCTGTGTCCTGTGACGGTTTTGAGAGTGAGCAGTGGCGAGAACCCTCTCTTAAAACAGCACAGGAAAATATGATTGTTCTAAATGAGGTTTCCCAGGAGCCTGACTCTGAGGAGAGGTTCTCTCATGTTGCCATAAACACTGAAGTCCAGGGAGAGGTTGTGAGTCAGCTCCTAGTACCTGAACTATATAGAAGTGTAGTGCTGGGGTTGTCACATAGTCACATACTTGAGGGACCAGATGGTGCAGTTAATGTTGTGGATGACATGTTAACTAAGGTTCCAGATCAAGATGTGAATGGGAATGAGTTGTATAACCCTGACAGTGAGCAAGATGTGAATGAAAATAAATTGTATACTCCTGAAAGTGAGCAGGATGAGAATGAGAGTGAATTGTATAACCCTGACAGTGAGCCGGATGTGGCTGAGAAAAAGGGGTCAGACAGGGATAGTGGGAGTGATAATGAATCATCTGATGACAATAAAGCAACCAGTGCAAGTGAGGAAGGCATGGTGGCAGAGGAGGTTGAGAGTCCTGAGAAGAGGGCTGATGCTGACCTTACAGCCAGACAGAAGATGCCATCTGAGGATGTTTTACAGTTGGGACAAAGAGAGCGACTACTTACAGCCCAAGAAAGGGAGAGACGAGAGGCTTCCCTGGGGATTGGCAGTAGACGTGCTAAAACAACGAGGGGTAGAGATGACGCTTCTGTTAGCTCACGGCTGAGTGTGAGACCCGGTGGCGGACGAAAAGACAGAGAGTCAGACTCAGAACTACCAGTAAATTTGACTGGACGATGGACTCGTGACCGCAACAACGGTAGGAGTCAGTTGGGGAAAGAAAGGTCGGGTGAGGTGACACCGACACAAGGACAAGGCCAACGTTCTGACCGCTGGGGGCGGGAGAGGCCTAACAAAGAGGTGATATTGCATAGTGCCCAAAATCAACTGAGACGGGGTGACTGGCAGAGGCGACCGAGGGGGATCTCTGGTCGGGTGGCAGGTGTTCGACCCCACAAATTTGAACAGAGGGGGCGCTGGGGTATGGCCCTCAGGATATGCATGGAGGCATGTGATGGATGGACGGTATGTATCGCAGAGGTGGGTGGCCCTGTGATGGAAGCCTGGATATATTTTGGTTCAGCAGATCTACTGCTGAGACTTGTGCTATACATTGGGAGGCTTCCAGGTGACTTGGAGAGCTGGGCGGGTCCAGTCACCTACAAACCCACCCAAGGGGTATGTGTCTAAATACCTAGGATAAAGTTGTATGCAGAGGGGACGGATGGGTAATGCAGCGCTGGCTGGCATCCATTTAATGGATCAGTGTGTATGTTTTGACTGTCCATGTTCCTTCCCCTCAAGCTGACTGGTCACATGACTGTGACATCACACAGTGTGTGTGTGTGTGTGTGTGTGTGTAAGGGTATAGAAACCCTGCTTAATGGAAAATATAGATGAAGCTGATGTTGGCTATGACTTGAGCTGTGTTCACTGTCTCTTTAGGTTTGTTGACCAGTCCTCCGGTCTGGATGACCAGCCCTCCGGTCTGGAGAAGAGGGGAGGGATTTGTGAGACAGTGAGAATATGTGTTGAATGGGGTGTACATTTCACCTAGGGATAAGGGAAATGTGTGGTTTTGTAGACCTAGTGGTAGGGAAAGGTCACTACACCTTGCATTCATTGCACACTTGCAGCTTAAACCTGAAGCCAATCAGCTGTTAATTAGGAAGCCAGAAATAGGTGTCTGCGGACACAATCTGAGAGCTAGTTTAGCCTGGACACAGGGAGGTGTCCTGGCACAAGAAACAGTCTCCAAGAGTGTTAGAGCTGTCTTCAGCCTGGACACAGAGAGGCGTCCTGGCACAAGGAAGCAGTCTCTGTGAGCATGCATGCTGATGATTACTGAAGAGGAGGGGAGCCATCTCGTCTGGGTTAGATGTACCCCGGACACAGGAGTGTCTCTGTGAACCTCCATGCTGATGATTACCGAAGAGGAGGGGAGCCGTCTCAGTCTGGGTGCAGGAAGGACCCCGGACACAGGAGTGTCTCTGTGAACCTCCAGCATAATGACTACTGAATAGGAGTGGATCTCTCTCAAGTCTGGACGTCGGGTGGACCTTCAGACATAAGGAGGAGGATCTGGGAAACTCCATACTGGTACCATATATCATATGTGTTGTTTTGGGCACAGACTGATAGAGTCTGGGTTCCTGATAGAAAGGGACATTACATAAGTGTAATTTAGTGGCTAGACAAGCCTAGGTCTTTTGTTTATGCTTTGTTTTATCTGTGTGCGGTGGACTTTAATAAAACTGGTTGCGGCCAGTTTTTACCATAATTGCTGTCTGAATGAACTGTTTCCATGCCATTCTGTCTACCCAGACAGCGATCTCAGAGCTAAAACCCCCGGAAAGGCTACAATTGGTGGAGAATGCTGGGGCAGCGCAGGGCCTGGTACAGTTAGTGCTGGAGTGTGCATGCAGCACAGTGGCAAGAGACAGCATTAAAGGTGAAGTCTATTGAAATAGCAGAGAGGAAATGTATGCACAGCAAAGCTGAACTTGTTGTGAAAATGACTGTGGAATGTGCAGCAGCAAAAGAAAAGTTTGTGGAGCAGTCTTAAAGAGACAGTAGCCCTAATAGACTTTGCAAAGGAAAAAAAAAAAAAAAAAGTGTCTGCACAGCAGAGCTAAATTTTTCTATGGAAAAGACTGTAGAGTGTGTGTATGTCTTGAGTGAAGACTACAGTTGTGAAGACAGAGAAGTCTGACAGCATGTATGACAGCATGGAGGCACTCTTTGAACAAATGGCGCAAGTTAATGTGCAACATAAAAACTGCCGTGGTTGAGACAGATAAGTCCGGCCGTGTGAAGGAGCTCATTGAGTACCTGGTACAGGCCCAGCGAAGCATGCAGCAGAGCATGGAGCAGCAGCGCCTGCAGTACCAGCGGCAAATGCAGCAGTACCAGCAGCAAATCCTGCAGCAGCAGCAGGAAAATAACCGGTTGTTTTTTGAGCAGGTTGCAGCACTGCAGGGGACTTGTGGTGCATCGTCCCAAAGTAATGTTGCAAAGTCACCTGACTTGTCCGCTGTGAAGAGGGCGGTAAGACGGTCCTTGAAAAAGATGACACCTCGTGATGATGTGGAGGTATATCTCACTAGGTTTGAGAGACTGGCAGAGAAGGAGAATCTGCCCCTATCTGAATGGGCCATGATGGTCGCACCATATCTGATTGGAGAGCCTCAAAGGGCATATGCTGACCTGAGCGAGCAGGACAGCCAAGACTATGCTAAGATGAAAGTGGAGATTCGTACCCGGCTGGGTGTTACGGTGACAGCCCATGCCAGGGGAGTTCATGACTGGAGATACAGTTGGGAGTCTGCAGTCAGCAGGCCTGATTATGGAGTTGAAAAGGTGGTAGTGAACCGCTACACCCGAGCATGTCCTACAGTGAACCGCTACACCCGAGCATGTTCTCCTGAGGTACAGCCGTCTGAGAGGACGTCACTTCAGAGTTCCTGGACGTCGAACTCTCCCGGTAAGAGCGTTCCAGCTGTTGGGGACATGGGGTATGCTGATAAGCGGGTTCAGGCCCGAGGGGACATGTGGGTGGAAGAGTGTGATGGACAGTGTTGGAGATGTCGTGAAATTGCAGCCAACTGTCCACTAGAGGGGGAGCCTATGTGCCGTGATGTTGGCAGATCCCTCTCTCTCTGCGCAGAACCTGTGTGTGTGACCACCGCAACCGAAGAGACTGGACCACAGGTGTCCCCGGTGGTTACAAATGGTTGCTCAGCGCAGGCCCTCTTGGACTCAGAGAGTCCAGTGACTTCCGTATGTGACAGCCTGATTGATAGGAACTTCATCCCTGATAAGCACTTGAGTATGGTGTGCATCCATGGAGACACCAAAGTCTACCCAGAGACTGCCGTGGACTTGGTCCCCAAACTCGGGGAGGTTTCATGTGAAGTGGGGGTAGTGAAGACCCTGGTGCAACCCGTTATATTGGGTGATGACTTTCCCCGGTCTAAGGATCTCTGGGGGAAGGGTGATTCTGATGGACAGTGTGATGAAGCCCCTACTGAGGGTGCGCAGTCCGAGGGGCGGAACACGATGCTAGTGATGATAATACTGATCATAGTCATGATAATGATGTTGATAATAATGATGACTGTGATAGTGATGAAATTCCTTTGCAGGTGATGTTGGGAGACGAGGATGGTGGTTCTCGGGAACCGAGTGTCCCTGACTTGCCTGTGTCCTGTGACGGTTTTGAGAGTGAGCAGTGGCGAGAACCCTCTCTTAAAACAGCACAGGAAAATATGATTGTTCTAAATGAGGTTTCCCAGGAGCCTGACTCTGAGGAGAGGTTCTCTCATGTTGCCATAAACACTGAAGTCCAGGGAGAGGTTGTGAGTCAGCTCCTAGTACCTGAACTATATAGAAGTGTAGTGCTGGGGTTGTCACATAGTCACATACTTGAGGGACCAGATGGTGCAGTTAATGTTGTGGATGACATGTTAACTAAGGTTCCAGATCAAGATGTGAATGGGAATGAGTTGTATAACCCTGACAGTGAGCAAGATGTGAATGAAAATAAATTGTATACTCCTGAAAGTGAGCAGGATGAGAATGAGAGTGAATTGTATAACCCTGACAGTGAGCCGGATGTGGCTGAGAAAAAGGGGTCAGACAGGGATAGTGGGAGTGATAATGAATCATCTGATGACAATAAAGCAACCAGTGCAAGTGAGGAAGGCATGGTGGCAGAGGAGGTTGAGAGTCCTGAGAAGAGGGCTGATGCTGACCTTACAGCCAGACAGAAGATGCCATCTGAGGATGTTTTACAGTTGGGACAAAGAGAGCGACTACTTACAGCCCAAGAAAGAGAGAGACGAGAGGCTTCCCTGGGGATTGGCAGTAGACGTGCTAAAACAACGAGGGGTAGAGATGACGCTTCTGTTAGCTCACGGCTGAGTGTGAGACCCGGTGGCGGACGAAAAGACAGAGAGTCAGACTCAGAACTACCAGTAAATTTGACTGGACGATGGACTCGTGACCGCAACAACGGTAGGAGTCAGTTGGGGAAAGAAAGGTCGGGTGAGGTGACACCGACACAAGGACAAGGCCAACGTTCTGACCGCTGGGGGCGGGAGAGGCCTAACAAAGAGGTGATATTGCATAGTGCCCAAAATCAACTGAGACGGGGTGACTGGCAGAGGCGACCGAGGGGGATCTCTGGTCGGGTGGCAGGTGTTCGACCCCACAAATTCGAACAGATGGGGCGCTGGGGTATGGCCCTCAGGATATGCATGGAGGCATGTGATGGATGGACGGTATGTATCGCAGAGGTGGGTGGCCCTGTGATGGAAGCCTGGATATATTTTGGTTCAGCAGATCTACTGCTGAGACTTGTGCTATACATTGGGAGGCTTCCAGGTGACTTGGAGAGCTGGGGGGTCCAGTCACCTACAAACCCACCCAAGGGGTATGTGTCTAAATACCTAGGATAAAGTTGTATGCAGAGGGGACGGATGGGTAATGCAGCGCTGGCTGGCATCCATTTAATGGATCAGTGTGTATGTTTTGACTGTCCATGTTCCTTCCCTCAAGCTGACTGGTCACATGACTGTGACATCACAAGTGTGTGTGTGTGTGTGTGTGTGTAAGGGTATAGAAACCCTGCTTAATGGAAAATATACAGGTCCTTCTCAAAAAATTAGCATATAGTGCTAAATTTCATTATTTTCCATAATGTAATGATTAAAATTAAACTTTCATATATTTTAGATTCATTACACACCAACTGAAATTTTTCAGGTCTTTTATTGTTTTAATACTGATGATTTTGGCATACAGCTCATGAAAACCCAAAAATCCTGTCTCAAAAAATTAGCATATCAAGAAAAGGTTCTCTAAACGACCTATTACCCTAATCTTCTGAATCAACTAATTAACTCTAAACACATGCAAAAGATTCCTGAGGCTTTTAAAAACTCCCTGCCTGGTTCAATACTCAAAACCGCCATCATGGGTAAGACTGCCGACCTGACTGATGTCCAGAAGGCCATCATTGACACCCTCAAGCAAGAGGGTAAGACCCAGAAAGAAATTTCTGAACAATTAGGCTGTTCCCAGAGTGCTGTATCAAGGCACCTCAATGGGAAGTCTGTTGGAAGGAAACAATGTGGCAGAAAATGCTGTACAACGAGAAGAGGTGACCGGACCCTGAGGAAGATTGTGGAGAAGGACCAATTCCAGACCTTGGGGGACCTGAGGAAGCAGTGGACTGAGTCTGGTGTAGAAACATCCAGAGCCACCGTGCATAGGCGTGTGCAGGAAATGGGCTACAGGTGCCGCATTCCCCAGATAAAGCCACTTTTGAACCATAAACAGCGGCAGAAGCGCCTGACCTGGGCTACAGAGAAGCAGCACTGGACTGTTGCTAAGTGGTCCCAAGTACTTTTTTCTGATGAAAGCAAATTTTGCATGTCATTCGGAAATCAAGGTGCCACAGTCTGGAGGAAGACTGGGGAGAAGGAAATGCCAAAATGCCTGGAGTCCAGTGTCAAGTACCCACAGTCAGTGATGGTGTGGGGTGCCATGTCAGCTGCTGGTGTTGGTCCACTGTGTTTCATCAAGGGCAGGGTCAATGCAGCTAGCTATCAGGAGATTTTGGAGTACTTCATGCTTCCATCGGCTGAAATGCTTTATGGAGATGAAGATTTCATTTTTCAGCACAACCTGGCACCTGCTCACAGTGCCAAAACCACTGGTAAATGGTTTACTGACCATGGTATTACTGTGCTCAATTGGCCTGCCAACTCTCCTGACCTGAACCCCATAGAGAATCTGTGGGATATTGTGAAGAGAAAGTTGAGAGACGCAAGACCCAACACTCTGGATGAGCTTAAGGCCGCTATCGAAGCATCCTGGGCCTCCATAACACCTCAGCAGTGTCACAGGCTGATTGCCTCCATGCCACGCCGCATTGAAGCAGTCATTTCTGCAAAAGGATTCCCGACCAAGTATTGAGTGCATAACTGAACATTATTATTTGATGTTTTTTTTTTATTTTGTTTTAAAACACTTTTATTTTATTGGACGGATGAAATATGCTAATTTTTTGAGACAGGATTTTTAGGTTTTCATGAGCTGTATGCCAAAATCATCAGTATTAAAACAATAAAAGACCTGAAAAATTTCAGTTGGTGTGTAATGAATCTAAAATATATGAAAGTTTAATTTTAATCATTACATTATGGAAAATAATGAAATTTAGTACTATATGCTAATTTTTTGAGAAGGACCTGTAGATGAAGCTGATGTTGGCTATGACTTGAGCTGTGTTCACTGTCTCTTTAGGTTTGTTGACCAGTCCTCCGGTCTGGATGACCAGCCCTCCGGTCTGGAGAAGAGGGGAGGGATTTGTGAGACAGTGAGAATATGTGTTGAATGGGGTGTACATTTCACCTAGGGATAAGGGAAATGTGTGGTTTTGTAGACCTAGTGGTAGGGAAAGGTCACTACACCTTGCATTCATTGCACACTTGCAGCTTAAACCTGAAGCCAATCAGCTGTTAATTAGGAAGCCAGAAATAGGTGTCTGCGGACACAATCTGAGAGCTAGTTTAGCCTGGACACAGGGAGGTGTCCTGGCACAAGAAACAGTCTCCAAGAGTGTTAGAGCTGTCTTCAGCCTGGACACAGAGAGGTGTCCTGGCACAAGGAAGCAGTCTCTGTGAGCATGCATGCTGATGATTACTGAAGAGGAGGGGAGCCATCTCGTCTGGGTTAGATGTACCCCGGACACAGGAGTGTCTCTGTGAACCTCCATGCTGATGATTACCGAAGAGGAGGGGAGCCGTCTCAGTCTGGGTGCAGGAAGGACCCCGGACACAGGAGTGTCTCTGTGAACCTCCAGCATAATGACTACTGAATAGGAGTGGATCTCTCTCAAGTCTGGACGTCGGGTGGACCTTCAGACATAAGGAGGAGGATCTGGGAAACTCCATACTGGTACCATATATCATATGTGTTGTTTTGGGCACAGACTGATAGAGTCTGGGTTCCTGATAGAAAGGGACATTACATAAGTGTAATTTAGTGGCTAGACAAGCCTAGGTCTTTTGTTTATGCTTTGTTTTATCTGTGTGCGGTGGACTTTAATAAAACTGGTTGCGGCCAGTTTTTACCATAATTGCTGTCTGAATGAACTGTTTCCATGCCATTCTGTCTACCCAGACAGCGATCTCAGAGCTAAAACCCCGGAAAGGCTACAATTGGTGGAGAATGCTGGGGCAGCGCAGGGCCTGGTACAGTTAGTGCTGGAGTGTGCATGCAGCACAGTGGCAAGAGACAGCATTAAAGGTGAAGTCTATTGAAATAGCAGAGAGGAAATGTATGCACAGCAAAGCTGAACTTGTTGTGAAAATGACTGTGGAATGTGCAGCAGCAAAAGAAAAGTTTGTGGAGCAGTCTTAAAGAGACAGTAGCCCTAATAGACTTTGCAAAGGAAAAAAAAAAAAAAAAAGTGTCTGCACAGCAGAGCTAAATTTTTCTATGGAAAAGACTGTAGAGTGTGTGTATGTCTTGAGTGAAGACTACAGTTGTGAAGACAGAGAAGTCTGACAGCATGTATGACAGCATGGAGGCACTCTTTGAACAAATGGCGCAAGTTAATGTGCAACATAAAACTGCCGTGGTTGAGACAGATAAGTCCGGCCGTGTGAAGGAGCTCATTGAGTACCTGGTACAGGCCCAGCGAAGCATGCAGCAGAGCATGGAGCAGCAGCGCCTGCAGTACCAGCGGCAAATGCAGCAGTACCAGCAGCAAATCCTGCAGCAGCAGCAGGAAAATAACCGGTTGTTTTTTGAGCAGGTTGCAGCACTGCAGGGGACTTGTGGTTGCATCGTCCCAAAAGTAATGTTGCAAAGTCACCTGACTTGTCCGCTGGTGAAGAGGGCGGTAAGACGGTCCTTGAAAAAGATGACACCTCGTGATGATGTGGAGGTATATCTCACTAGGTTTGAGAGACTGGCAGAGAAGGAGAATCTGCCCCTATCTGAATGGGCCATGATGGTCGCACCATATCTGATTGGAGAGCCTCAAAGGGCATATGCTGACCTGAGCGAGCAGGACAGCCAGACTATGCTAAGATGAAAGTGGAGATTCGTACCCGGCTGGGTGTTACGGTGACAGCCCATGCCAGGGGAGTTCATGACTGGAGATACAGTTGGGAGTCTGCAGTCAGCAGGCCTGATTATGGAGTTGAAAAGGTGGTAGTGAACCGCTACACCCGAGCATAGTCCTACAGTGAACCGCTACACCCGGCATGTTCTCCTGAGGTACAGCCGTCTGAGAGGACGTCACTTCAGAGTTTCCTGGACGTCGAACTCTCCCGGTAAGAGCGTTCCAGCTGTTGGGGACATGGGGTATGCTGATAAGCGGGTTCAGGCCCGGGGGACATGTGGGTGGAAGAGTGTGATGGACAGTGTTGGAGGATGTCGTGAAATTGCAGCCAACTGTCCACTAGAGGGGAGCCTATGTGCCGTGATGTTGGCAGATCCCTCTCTCTCTGCGCAGAACCTGTGTGTGTGACCACCGCAACCGAAGAGACTGGACCACAGGTGTCCCCGGTGGTTACAAATGGTTGCTCAGCGCAGGCCCTCTTGGACTCAGAGAGTCCAGTGACTTCCGTATGTGACAGCCTGATTGATAGGAACTTCATCCCTGATAGCACTTGAGTATGGTGTGCATCCATGAGACACCAAAGTCTACCCAGAGACTGCCGTGGACTTGGTCCCAAACTCGGGGAGGTTTCATGTGAAGTGGGGGTAGTGAAGACCCTGGTGCAACCCGTTATATTGGGTGATGACTTTCCCCGGTCTAAGGATCTCTGGGGGAAGGGTGATTCTGATGGACAGTGTGATGAAGCCCCTACTGAGGGTGCGCAGTCCCGAGGGGGGAACACGATGCTAGTGATGATAATACTGATCATAGTCATGATAATGATGTTGATAATAATGATGACTGTGATAGTGATGAAATTCCTTTGCAGGTGATGTTGGGAGACGAGGATGGTGGTTCTCGGGAACCGAGTGTCCCTGACTTGCCTGTGTCCTGTGACGGTTTTGAGAGTGAGCAGTGGCGAGAACCCTCTCTTAAAACAGCACAGGAAAATATGATTGTTCTAAATGAGGTTTCCCAGGAGCCTGACTCTGAGGAGAGGTTCTCTCATGTTGCCATAAACACTGAAGTCCAGGGAGAGGTTGTGAGTCAGCTCCTAGTACCTGAACTATATAGAAGTGTAGTGCTGGGGTTGTCACATAGTCACATACTTGAGGGACCAGATGGTGCAGTTAATGTTGTGGATGACATGTTAACTAAGGTTCCAGATCAAGATGTGAATGGAATGAGTTGTATAACCCTGACAGTGAGCAAGATGTGAATGAAAATAAATTGTATACTCCTGAAAGTGAGCAGGATGAGAATGAGAGTGAATTGTATAACCCTGACAGTGAGCCGGATGTGGCTGAGAAAAAGGGGTCAGACAGGGATAGTGGAGTGATAATGAATCATCTGATGACAATAAAGCAACCAGTGCAAGTGAGGAAGGCATGGTGGCAGAGGAGGTGAGAGTCCTGAGAAGAGGGCTGATGCTGACCTTACAGCCAGACAGAAGATGCCATCTGAGGATGTTTTACAGTTGGGACAAAGAGAGCGACTACTTACAGCCCAAGAAAGAGAGAGACGAGAGGCTTCCCTGGGGATTTGGCAGTAGACGTGCTAAAACAACGAGGGGTAGAGATGACGCTTCTGTTAGCTCACGGCTGAGTGTGAGACCCGGTGGCGGACGAAAAGACAGAGAGCAGACTCAGAACTACCAGTAAATTTGACTGGACGATGGACTCGTGACCGCAACAACGGTAGGATCAGTTGGGGAAAGAAAGGTCGGGTGAGGTGACACCGACACAAGGACAAGGCCAACGTTCTGACCGCTGGGGGCGGGAGAGGCCCTAACAAAGAGGGTGATATTGCATAGTGCCCAAAATCAAACTGAGACGGGGTGACTGGCAGAGGCGACCGAGGGGGATCTCTGGTCGGGTGGCAGGTGTTCGACCCCACAAATTCGAACAGATGGGGCGCTGGGGTATGGCCCTCAGGATATGCATGGAGGCATGTGATGGATGGACGTATGTATCGCAGAGGTGGGTGGCCCTGTGATGGAAGCCTGGATATATTTTGGTTCAGCAGATCTACTGCTGAGACTTGTGCTATACATTGGGAGGCTTCCAGGTGACTTGGAGAGCTGGGCGGGTCCAGTCACCTACAAACCCACCCAAGGGGTATGTGTCTAAATACCTAGGATAAAGTTGTATGCAGAGGGGACGGATGGGTAATGCAGCGCTGGCTGGCATCCATTTAATGGATCAGTGTGTATGTTTTGACTGTCCATGTTCCTTCCCCTCAAGCTGACTGGTACATGACTGTGACATCACCCCAGTGTGTGTGTGTGTGTGTGTGTGTAAGGGTATAGAAACCCTCTTAAAGGAAAATATACAGGTCCTTCTCAAAAAAATTAGCATATAGTGCTAAATTTCATTATTTTCCATAATGTAATGATTAAAATTAAACTTTCATATTTTTTTTAGATTCATTACACACCAACTGAAATTTTTCAGGTCTTTATTGTTTTAATACTGATGATTTGGCATACAGCTCATGAAAACCCAAAAATCCTGTCTCAAAAAATTAGCATATCAAGAAAAGGTTCTCTAAACGACCTATTACCCTAATCTTCTGAATCAACTAATTAAATCTAAACACATGCAAAAGATTCCTGAGGCTTTTAAAAAACTCCCTGCCTGGTTCAATACTCAAAACCGCCATCAAGGGTAAGACTGCCGACCTGACTGATGTCCAGAAGGCCATCATTGACACCCTCAAGCAAGAGGGTAAGACCCAGAAAGAAATTTTGAACAATTAGGCTGTTCCCAGAGTGCTGTATCAAGGCACCTCAATGGGAAGTCTGTTGGAAGGAAACAATGGGCAAAAAAATGCTGACAACGAGAAGAGGGACCGGACCCTGAGGAAGATTGTGGAGAAGGACCAATTCCAACCTTGGGGGACTGAGGAAGCAGTGGACTGAGTCTGGTGTAGAAAAACATCCAGAGCCACCGTGCATAGGCGTGTGCAGGAAATGGGCTACAGGTGCCGCATTCCCCAGATAAAGCCACTTTGAACCATAAACAGCGGCAGAAGCGCTGACCTGGGTACAGAGAAGCAGCACTGGACTGTTGCAAGTGGTCCCAAGTACTTTTTTCTGATGAAACAAATTTTGCATGTCATTTCGGAATCAAGGTGCCCCCAGTCTGGAGGAAGACTGGGGAGAAGGAAATGCCAAAATGCCTGGAGCCCCAGTGTCAAGTACCCACAGTCAGGATGGTGTGGGGTGCCATGTCAGCTGCTGGTGTTGGCCCACTGTGTTTCATCAAGGGCAGGGTCAATGCAGCTAGCTATCAGGAGATTTTGGAGTACTTCATGCTTCCATGGGCTGAAATGCTTTATGGAGATGAAGATTTCATTTTTCAGCACAACCTGGCACCTGCTCACAGTGCCAAAACCACTGGTAAATGGTTTATGACCATGGTATTACTGTGCTCAATTGGCCTGCCAACTCTCCTGACCTGAACCCCATAGAGAATCTGTGGGATATTGTGAAGAGAAAGTTGAGAGACGCAAGACCCAACACTCTGGATGAGCTTAAGGCCGCTATCGAAGCATCCTGGGCCTCCATAACACCTCAGCAGTGTCACAGGCTGATTGCCTCCATGCCCGCCGCATTGAAGCAGTCATTTCTGCAAAAGGATTCCCGGACCAAGTATTGAGTGCAAAACTGACATTATTATTTGATGTTTTTTTTTTTTTTTTTTTTTAAACACTTTTATTTTATTGGACGGATGAAATATGCTAATTTTTTGAGACAGGATTTTTAGGTTTTCATGAGCTGTATGCCAAAATCATCAGTATTAAAACAATAAAAGACCTGAAAAATTTCAGTTGGTGTGTAATGAATCTAAAATATATGAAAGTTTAATTTTAATCATTACATTATGGAAAATAATGAAATTTAGTACTATATGCTAATTTTTTGAGAAGGACCTGTAGATGAAGCTGATGTTGGCTATGACTTGAGCTGTGTTCACTGTCTCTTAGTTTGTTGACCAGTCCCTCCGGTCTGGGATGACCAGCCTCCGGTCTGGAGAAGAGGGGAGGGATTTGTGGACAGTGAGAATATGTGTTGAATGGGTGTACATTTCACCTAGGGATAAGGGAAATGTGTGGTTTTGTAGACCTAGTGGTAGGGAAAGGTCACTACACCTTGCATTCATTGCACACTTGCAGCTTAAACCTGAAGCCAATCAGTGTTAATTTGGAAGCCAGAAATAGGTGTCTGCGGACACAATCTGAGAGCTAGTTTAGCCTGGACACAGGGAGGGTCCTGGCACAAGAAACAGTCTCAAGAGTGTTAGAGCTGTCTTCAGCCTGGACACAGAGAGGTGTCCTGGCACAAGGAAGCAGTCTTGTGAGCATGCATGCTGATGATTACTGAAGAGAGGGGAGCCATCTCGTCTGGGTTAGATGACCCCGGACACAGGAGTGTCTCTGTGAACCTCCATGCTGTGATTACCGAAGAGGAGGGGAGCCGTCTCAGTCTGGGTGCAGGAAGGACCCCGGACACAGGAGTGTCTCTGTGAACCTCCATAGCATAATGAACCTGAATAGGGTGGATCTCTCTCAAGTCTGGAAGTCGGGTGGACCTTCAGACATAAGGAGGAGGATCTGGGAAACTCCATACTGGTACCATATATCATATGTGTTGTTTTGGGCACAGACTGATAGAGTTGGGTTCCTGAAGAAAGGGACATTAATAAGTGTAAATTTGTGGCTAGACAAGCCTAGGCTTTTGTTTGCTTTTTTTTCTGTGTGCGGTGGACTTTAATAAAAATGGTTCGGCCATTTTTACCATAAATTTTCTGTTGAATAACTGTTTCCAGCCATTCTTTTAAACCCCGCGCGATCTCAGAGCTAAAACCCCCGAAAGGCTACAATTGGTGGAGAATGCTGGGGCGCGCAGGGCTGGTACAGTTATGCGGAGTGTCTGCGCACAGTGGCAAAGACAGCATTAAAGGTGAATTATTGAAATAGCAAAAAAAGTATCAAGCAAAGTGAATTGTTGTGAAAATGACTGTGGAATGTGCAGCGCAAAAAAAAGTTTGTGGAGCAGTCTTAAGAGACAGTAGCCCTAATAGACTTTGCAAAGGAAAAAAAAAAAAAAAAGTGTCTGCCCAGCAGAGCTAAATTTTTTAAAAAAAAGACTGTAGAGTGTGTGTATGTCTTTTGGGGAAGATACAGTTGTGAAGACAAGAAAGTCTGACAGCATGTTGACAGCATGGAGGCACTCTTTAAAAAAATGGCGCAAGTTAATGTGCACTAAAA
>JARQOD010000008.1:77770772-77829526 GCA_033576555.1 Oophaga sylvatica
ATACATCAACATTATTCAAAACAGGATCCCAGGTGTCAGGGAAAAAGCCCAATCCTGAGGGTTGCCGCGCAGGAGAGAGATGACAATTTGAACCTGCTGTGCTGCGTTCCCTGAGGACTTAGGCTTTAAGGCATAAAACAACTTACAGTTATTTTTGAAATTCAGAAATTTAGCCCGATCCCCCAAAAACAAATCTGGCATGGGGATCCAAGGTTCCACAACTGGCAACCTAGCAAGATAGGTAGCAATACTCTGAACCTCAGTGGCAAGCTGCTCCACACGGCCAGACAACTGTGCAAACTCCATTGAGAGAAAAATAAAATAAAAATCCTCCTCAGCACCCAGAGAGAAAGAGGGAAAAAAAATGCAACAAACAGAAAAAAAAAATCTCTGACAACTTTTTTCTTTCCACACTATTTTTCCCTTCTGTGAGTACCATATAATTTTAGTTTTGGGCCAGTGATACTGTTGTGTTTAGGTAGCTGAGGAGAAATGGCAAAAACGGTAATACACCAGAGAGCCTGGAACCTATTGGATTGCAGTAACCTGAACTAACCACACAACTAGAGGTATCCGTGGAGCGTTCCTACGTTGACGTTGATCCTAGACGTCTCGTCACAGCCTGAGAGATAACTACACCTAAAGGCAGAAAGATGAAAGCTATCTGCCCCGGAGCAGTTCCCCAAAGAAAATAGGAAGCTCCCAAACATGTAATGGCGGTTAGACAAGAAGAAAGCACGGACACAGACAGAAAATAGAATGAGGAAACGCTGGGGCCAAATCTGTCTAGACAGAAAAGTACAGGAAAGAATTCTGACTGCAATCCAAAAAAAACCCTAAAAATACCAACACTTCTGATTGCCAAAAAACCTGAGATCATACGATCTCATCCACCTAAATCAGATCTCTGGTGTAACAAAACCAAGCTGCAGCCACTGAAAAAACAGGAAAAAGCAAATGAACAAATAACAGTGGCTACAGATAAACTGAGAGGAGCACAGGCCCCAGGAGGGGACCCGGCTGTACTCCAAAAGTACAGAAATCTATGCAAAAAGCAAGCACAAAAAGAAAAGCAAAAATATCTTATCTGAAAGCAGCAGACGCAGGCAAGACTCCAGCAGACTTCCAAATGAACCAGGAACCACAATTGAGACAAGAACAATTGATCACTGGCAACCATCATGGGAGGGAACCTCCCTTATATCAGTCCAGTCAGTGATCCCAGATTGCCATTCCTCGCTGGAAGGTTCAATACTGTCTGTAACCACCAGAGGGAGCCGCTGCTCAGAAACCATCACTAGCACTTTCACAACAGATAGGTGCAGAACCTATATATGGACGATTAGGGCAGACAGGGTAATTTTAGATCTGCCTAGGGGTCTACACTCCTCCCTTCCCTAGTGTTCGGCTCCCTTCCCCTCATCACTTTGTGTTGCACTTAGTCTTTCCTACACTGTGCGTGACATAGTCCCTTGAAGGCAGCAACTTGCAGGCCTCATTCAAATATTTTGAAAGTGTAGTTGATATACTCCTACACTTATAAAGGCTTTGCACAAAGTGAAAAGCCAGGAAAAAATGATAAGGAGGGCAATACAGTCATTCATAGACACTTGATGGCAACAACTGGTGGGCCTCATTCAAATATTGAAGATTAAAAACACTTTTTGTTCTGCTGTCATCTGGTAGTTTGGAAAAGTCATGGCTAATCAAGGCTTTATTCATTTTTATCAGAGTGAGCCTTTTAGCACTTTCTGTTGACAGGCGAAAAAGCATGTCTTTTATGATTCCACGGTGGTACTAAATACCTGCTCAGACAAGATGCTAGTGGCAGGGCAGCACAAAACCTCCAATGCATAAATGGACAGCTCATGCCAGGTGTCCACCTTTGAGACCTAATAGCTGAAGATCGCTGAGGAATTATGAGTATGCTAGTTTTATGGGCCAGGTATTCCTTGACCATTTTAAAATTTTTTACCTCCTTGTCAAAAATACCCGGTCATCAGGACCTGGATGCTGGAGGATATCATGAAATTGGACCACGCCTTTGACAGTGCCTCTGCTGTACCTGATGTGTCTCCCTTTCCTCTCCTCCTTGGTTTGCCAAGTATGCTTGCCCCCTGCCGTTAGTGTTGTCTAATGGGAATTTTTTCAACATATTTTCCACAATGGTCTTCTGGTATAACACCATTTTAGTAGACCTCTCCACCTCAGGAAGGAGAAATGCAAGGTTCTCCTTGTAACGTGGTTCTAGTAGGGTGAACAATCAGTACTGTTTCTTGACCAAGATGAATGTAATGCGAGAGTCACGGGAAGGCAGCAGTACATAAAGTTTGCCATATGTGCCAAGGTCCCTACAGCCAACACTTCCCTGTCTCCACCATGATGACTACTCTCCATCTCCTCCCCCCTCTCTTCCTCCTCATTCCTCTCCTCAGCCCATCCATGTAGAAGAGACGGGACGATGCTTGTGTGAATACTATCTAGCTCCTGTTTCTCCTCTACTTCCTCAACCTCTACATTTTAATTGTTACCCAATCCACGCTGCGTAGATGAGATGAGGCTAGGCTGCGTAGTATCTCCCTGTCTCATGTTTTCCTCTATCTCCGCCTGGTCCGAGCACAAAGCTTCATGTTTAATTGTCAGCAATAACTGTTTTAATAGACACAGAAGCAGATTCACCTCTCACCATCTTTGTGGAGTCCTTAAAGTCTTGAAGAACTTTATCATGAGTCCATGATAACACACTGCGAGGAAGGATATGGGAAAAGACAAATGACGCAGGTGCAATAGTCTTCTGACAATTCCCTGGCAGCGCGCACTGCGCATGCCCGAGGACTGTTACAACAGCGCAGGCACCCCACAGAAAAGAAATGAAAGTAAAACAACGCTGTTGGAGGCGCGGCGACGCTGAAGGAGCTTGATGGACGGCTGGGGGTAGGATGAGACAGGGGAACAGGCCACTCCTCAGGGATACATTTAAGGTATGGGGACCTAGTTTTAAAACTGAATATTTCAGCATTGCAGGGGTCCCAAAGAAAAAGAGCCACCTTCACTGACTGCTGCCTTAGTGCTGCTGAAGTTGGCTCTTTTACTTCAAACGGCCAGGGGGTGACAAGTTCCCTTTAAACTCTATGGACTAATTCAATCCAAAAACAATTTTTGAACAGTTTTTGGAAGTTTTATACATTACCATAATGTAACATTAAGCAGTGCATTAAAATCTATGATTGACTAATTGAATCCAGAAAAATTTTTGAACAGTTTTTTGGAGTTTTATATACCACCGTAATGTTTTACTAACCACGTTAAACTCTATGAATGATTAACTGAACTCAGAAAATGTTTTTAACTTTTTGGGGAGATTTATATACTACTGAAATCTAAGCAGTGCGTTAAAGTCTATGGATGACTAATTGAATCCCAAAAATTTTTTGAACTTTATTTTAAGTTTTATATGCCTCAGTAATTTAACACTATGCAGTGCGTTAAAGTCTATGGGTGATTAATTCAATCCAGAAAATATTTTTTAATTCTTTTTTGGAGATTTATATACCACTGTAATGTAACACTAAGCACATTAAGCTGCATGAATGACAACATAGTCAATTTTTTAACCCCTTCAAAAAGAATGTGGTTATGTGCAGCTACTATATACTGTATTTAGCAATGGACTGCAAAGCCCTAAGCCCTGACTTGAGGCTGTTTTCCGCCACTCTCCCTGGTCCTGCAACTGTCCCTAGGCTAAATGCAAAATGTATCTGATAGAAACAGCAAAGCACAGGATTAGCCCTTAGAAGGACTATTAGTATGATGATTCAGCATCAGCACCAGTATCAACACTAGAGGACTCTGATTATTTAAACTGTGCACACACAGGCCTGGATAACTGCTCTCTCCCTCCTATCACACCTGTCCCTGAGCTGTGCAATGGTGTCAGTGTGTCGAGCATGGCAGCGCAGGATCTTTTACAAACTGTGATGAGGGCATGCTGCCAGCCAATCACAGTAATGCCACTAACAAGATAGCTACAGCATTACAGTGACTGGCAGTCAATCCCTGCATGTTTATTGACTGTGCAACAGGTGCCAAATATGCGGGGTGGGGATTTGAGCTTCAAATCTGAGCCCCAGCCAATGATTGTGCTGAGCACATGAGAGCAGTGATATCCGAGTATCACAAAGCTTTTTCACTCATCCCTAATGTACAGTTGAAATTGTGGTGTACAGCTCTGAAATTAACTCCTCCACACACACACATTAGATAGCTGTTGGTTGAACCATGGTTCAGCCGATCTTTTGGCTGGCAGATATATCACCTGACTATCCCATACACAGAATCACTCTCTCTATTGAGTCCTCATGTGATCTCCATGAGAGGACCCCTGTCAGATATTTCTGTTTATATCCATAGAACAAAATGATCGGTAGTCCATAATCGGACAAACTGGATCCTTAACTCCCCCTTCAATCATCTGTTGGGGCTCACATACACATTACACTGTTGGCAAAACCAGTTGATATTGGTGGGTTTGACCACTTCTATTCTAATGTGAATGTGGTCCTGTAGACCCTACCTTTTTCAGCTTTCACACAATCTATTGTCTAATCCTCCAGCTTTGCATAGGTCGTTGAAAATCTTTGGATGATATAGTCACATGTCATCGCAATGGACAATACTTTTATCATGTTACAAACAGTATTTAAACTGGATGTGTGTGAAAATATGTAAAATATTGGAAAACCCCTTTAAAGGGAACATGTCACCAGGTTAGGCCGATATGAGATGCGGCCACCGCCTTTCAGGGCTTATATAGAACATTCTATAATGCTGTAGATAAGCCCCCAACCTGACCTGTAAGAGAAGAAAAATAACTTTTATTATACTCACCTGCAGGACAGTCTGGTCTGAGGGGTGTCGCTATTTTAGGTTGGTCCGGTGCCTCCCATCTTCTTGCAATGCCGTCCTACTGCTTGCTTCGTGTGGATGACATGTCCCTGCATCATCCACACAATCTCCTTGGCATCGTGCTCCTGCGCAGGCATTCTTATCTGACCTGTTGAGGGCAGAGCAAAGTACTGCAGTGCGCAGGCATCGGGAAAGGTCAGAGAGGCCCAGCGCCTGTGCACTGCAGGATTTTTCTCTGCCCTCAACCAGATAAGTACGCCTGCGCAGGAGCGCTGCATTATAGAATGCTGTATATCAGCCCTGAAAGGCGGTGGCCGTAACTCGTATTGGTCAAACCTGGTGACAGGTTCCCTTTATAGGGATTTTCCCAGCTTAACAAGTAGTCATCTATCCATAGTGATAACTTGCTGATTGAGATTACACTGGTAGGCGCCCCTACCTATCACAAGATCTTGGTTCTTAAGAGATCCCTTTGAATAAATCAATGGTATTGGCTGCACAATTCAATCACTCATCGCAAAATGAATCAAAAAGTAAAAAATATCTATCTAAGCAAAGGTAGATAGTTAAAAGTGGGCATTTGTATCTCTACAAAGAAATATAAGTTTTATAGGGATCGAACTCTTGCAATCCCCGGTAACCAATCCAGAAAAGGAAAGACTACTTCACCTATGCAATTGAGGTTATGCGCACGTTTCTGCGCCTGATTGTGGTGGTCTCAGGGATCATGCTTCTACCAATTATCTTAACAATTGGAATTCCATTAAAAAATCCCCAATGATCCCTTCATTGCTTTCAAAATATGAAAAATCTAGTTGGTTTGTGCTATGATAGTGCCCTATAAATCCTACATATAATATTAATTTTAAGACTCATAAGTACATTTCATAAATAATACTACCATAACCATGGCATAATTTCCAATCCCAAATCTCGCCTGCTGCTTTGACTTGTCCTCATAAACCTTTTGTATGTGATATTACTGCCCAGGGACAGAAATGTGTCCAGAATACTTTTAAAATAATCAATGTAATCAATTTAATAGCAGAGACTTAGATGGATTGGGGCTAGCTGTAATATTCATAGATACAATTCCTGGAAACCTAAAGTACATTCTCGTCCCAATCAGGGTTTACATGGTTGACAAGGTTCAAAACATAGACAAACGTGTTCGCTACTCTATGTATGAACTAACCCCCAAAAATATTTACTATAGCCAATGGGACATATTTTTTAAATAGGCTGTCCAGGATTATAGAAACATGGCTGCCCTCTTTTAGAAACAGCAACCCCCCTGACCATGGGTTCTGCATGGTACTGCAGCCCAACTCCACTTACTACAATGGGGCTGAATTGCAATACCAGGCATAAGTCATGTTGAGGAATGGCGTTCTTTCTGAATGAAGGCAGCCATGTGTTTGTTATTCTGGACATCCCTCTTAATACTGTTATACAACCGCATGCATCATTTTTCATCCATCTTCAGGACCAGTTTGGCAAAACAACTGATGCACTGGATGCTGGAAAATTTCCCGTAGAGAACTATGGGATCAGATATGGCTTCAATTTCCCTTTATTGTTTCACTTTCACGTCACAGGGAAAAAGCGATGGATGGAGAGAACAAAGCCTTATATGTCTAAATTTCCCTGACAAAGGAAAGTATTTGTACTAAAGTCAAAAGTATGTGAACACTCCATGGAATTTGTGAGTCTATTCATATCCATTTATAACAGGTGTTTACATACAACCATACTCTCCTATGACCTCGTTTAGATGTCAGGTTTTTCTCACTTGTCAGAAAAATGGACCGAGTTTCAACAGTAATTTTCAACAGAGTGTCATCAAAATTTCAGCAGAGTTTGGTCAAACCTTCGTCAGTGTTTTTTTTACTGATGAGTGGAAAAAAAATCTCCGCCTTACCCAGTCAGGCTGTGAAAATACAAGTGCTTCTAACTAAATTAGAATATCATCAAAAAGTTAATTTTTTCATTTCTTCAATACAAAAAGTGAAACTCATATATTATATAGAGTCATGACAAACAGAGTGATCTATTTCTAGTGTTTATTTCTGTTAATGTTGATGATTATGGCTTAAGGCCAATGAAAACCCAAAAGTCATTATCTCAGTAAATTAGAATACTTTATAACACCAGCTTGAAAAGTGATTTTAAAAATCTGAAATGTTGGCCTACTGAAATGTATGTTCAGTAAATGCACTCAATACTTGGTCGGGGCTCCTTTTGCATCAATTACTGCATCAATGCGGCGTGGCATAGAGGCGATCAGCATGTGGCACTGCTGAGGTGTTATGGAAGCCAGGATGCTTTGTCAGCAGCCTTCAGCTCATCTGCATTGTTGGGTTTGGTGTCTTTTGGCTGCGTACTTCCTCCGTGAAGCTCTGCCCACTGCCGCACCCCTCCGTTCAGCTCCACCTATGTCCTCATGCGTCCTGCGTACCCTATCTTTAACATTGGATACATTGGCCATGTGGATGTATGCGGATGCGTCCGCATGCGTCGTTTTGACGCTGCGCTGACCACAACAAAATGCAACATATTGCGTTCGGTCAAGGAGAAATAGGAACAATTATAATGTTATAAAATGCCTTTATTAATACAATTGGTAAGTGGTAATACCACAACACAAGGGTGTCTGCACTTTAAAGATAAAATAGGATTATACACAGTAAACGTAGTAAAAAAAACAGCAGAGCCACCAGGTGAAATGAATGTTAGTAACAAACACGATATACAAGGTATAATAGTCTTGCTACAGAGGTAAGTATCTACATAGCAATATATATAGGCTGCCACAGGGTGAATATTAATCCCATGCAAGGAGTATGGGGCCCAGGACCTAAACCTATAAAGCCAGAAGAGAGGTGTAAGGAAAAGGTTGTCGCCATTTTGTATAGGGCCTGTACCAGCCTCCATTTTGTCAGTTCACAGAGCCACAGACTTTTAGCTACACAGGGCCTATTAGCATATTCAGTACGGCCAGCTTTGATGTCCACTATGAATCAATAGGCCTTTACATGCTAATTGGTTTAGGCCAGGGTCTGAATAAGATGGTCAGTCGTATGGTAAATAGCTCAAGCTCAAGCCATTGTTTCCTGCTCCATATGAATTGCAGGCCAGTTAATATGCGTGCTTCAAAGCAAATGGGGAAGGGCCTAGCAGGTTTAAAAGCTGTAGCCAAGAAGAGGCTGGTCTCTCATTCCATTTTCACACACAGAAGCACCAGGGACAGACTTGCCAAATGGAGCTGCAGCACATGCATTGGGGGCTGTCCAGCAACTGAAGACTTTCACCTGGGGAACGCAGAGCTCCATGCCTCCCCATGACCATACAACCCGGTAATATTGATCTATAGCTTATACCTTTAAGCCTTGTACATTATTGTTGTATTCTTACTCTGACTGCAAATCCATTGTAATTACGTTGTATAGTTTTACTGTATATTCCTGTAATTATCTAGTGCGCCCTTAAGGCAAATTAAACCATAAAATTAATCTTGGGATGATGCTTTTACTCTGATCACGAATCTTAGAATACCCAGTGGGTAACAGGACACCTTCCCCGGCGGCCATTTGCTCTAGGTGCAGTTCTCTTACTGACCTGAGAGACAAATGGGGGTGCCGGAGAGCTGTACCTGTGGAGTTACGTCACATTGGTGACGTGGGAGGAAGGGGATCGTCCCCCACATTTGGTAGCGGAGGTGGGATCAGAAGCTGTGATACCCAGGCTACCGTGGGGCGGTCGGCTTAGTTCCTCACAAATTGGTGGCAGCAGTGGGATCAGAAGCTGTGATACCCGGGCTACCGTGTGGCGGCCGGCTTAGTTCCTCACAAATTGGTGGCAGCGGTGGGATCAGAGTAATAGTGTGCGTGGGACCCCTACTCCCAGACACTAGAGACTACCAGCAGTACTTTCACTGCTGGGGTCTTAAGGTCAGCCCAGCACTAGACGGTCAGAGTGTAAATATAACAAGTTGTGTGCAAGGTCAGGGTTGCAGCTGTGTTTCAGTAACCAAAGGTTCCCAAGATGGCGGAAGGCACCAGGAGTAGGGCAAAGGGGGAGGCCAATGCTGTGGCCTATGAGGTGTTCGATACCGATGAGGGGGAGCTCAGCCAGGGCTCCCCAAGGAGCCCGACCCCCGTGCTCAGTCTCACAGTGGACTGTCCACCCCCTGCCCGTCCCAGCCTGTCCAGATCGGAGGCCCTCTT
Organism: Oophaga sylvatica; assembly: GCA_033576555.1. NCBI lineage: Eukaryota > Metazoa > Chordata > Amphibia > Anura > Dendrobatidae > Oophaga > Oophaga sylvatica. The sequence goes on from JARQOD010000008.1 coordinate 77,779,904, forward strand.
CCAAGCGGCTATGGCACAGCTCGAGGCTGGTAATGACGCCGCCTATGACAGACTCCAGGTGGCGGCAGAGAAAGCAGCAGAGCGTGAGCAAGCAGCAGCAGAGCGGGAGCAAGCAGCGGCAGAGAGAGCAGCGGAGCGTGAGCATACAGAACGCCGTGAAGCTGCGGAGCGCCGGCACCGACTGGAGATGGCTCAGCACGGGCCCCCACTGGACGCACCAGGCTCACCGGAGACAAGGGCTTCCAAGGTCCGGGCGGAGGACTTTCCCTTGCTTGAAAAGGATGGAGACCTGGATTCCTTTTTGCTGGCTTTTGAGAGGACATGCCTCCAACATCATCTGGCCCCAGATCAGTGGGCAAGGTACCTGACCCCCGTTTGAGGGGTAAGTCCCTGGAAGTTTTGGGGGACTTACCTGCCGGGGAGGAGCAGGACTACAACAGCATCAAGCGGGCCCTGATCCAGCACTACAACCTCACCCCGGAGTCGTACCGCAGGAAGTTCAGGAGCCTGCAGCGGGGTTCAAAGGACACCTGGACCGACCACATGCGGGCCCTGTTGAGAGCTGCGGAGCACTGGACCTCGGGTCTAGAGCTCACTACCCGTCAGGAGGTCCAGGAACTGTTTGTCGTGGAGCAATTCTTGTGGAACTGCCCAGAGGACCTCCAGCAGTTCCTCCGTGACCGGAAACCAAAGGGGGCTTCTGCTACAGCCGCCCTGGCAGACGAGTATGCCAACAACAGGGCGCCGGAGCCAAAGAAGCCTGCCAGCAACACCTGGAGAGGGGGTAAGCCCAATCCTGCCCCAGCCCCATATCCAGCCCCCGAGTGCAAGGGGTGTACCCCCTGCTGCCCTCTCCAGGCCAGGAACAGAACCCAGACGTTGCCATAATTGCAATCAGCCAGGACACTTTAAGGCTGCATGTCCCCAGCGCCAGAAGGCCCCATCCCTGTCCCAGAAACCGTCCACTGTTTTGTGTGTGGGAGGGGGTGGTGGAAGGTCCCTAGACAATTACCAACCCGTCACCATCGGCCGCTCAGCGGTCATGGGACTGCGGGACACAGGCGCTGAACGAACCCTGGTACGCCCTGAGGTGGTGTCCCCTCAAGACTTGGTACCTGGGAAAACCCTTTCCGTCTCCGGAATTGGAGGCGTTGAACCGGCGCTGCCCGTTGCCAAGGTGTATTTGGATTGGGGTGCCGGGAGGGGGATGCGGGAGGTGGGAGTAACGCCGAATATTCCTGCAAATGTGTTGCTTGGGACCGATTTGGGGCGGCTAGTGTCCCAGTATGTGGCCACTGAACCCCCAAGTCCGGCTCCCCAAGAATGTCATGACTCTACTGTGAATGCTAATGTTAATGTATTGAATGTGCCTCCAACAGTGGAGGAGGGAGTGAAACCTGATGGTAAGCCATGCACTGACACTACACACACAGGGCTCACAGTGAGGACAGGTGAGGAGGCTGTATGGGAGAGCTCAGAGGTGGAGGGAGGGGCTGCTATGGGCAGTGTAGGGCCCCTAAGTGAATCCAGCCTGCTGAGTCTAGGGCCCCTGCAGGAAGAGGAATAGGCCATGGGGGGAGGGGGCGTCCCGGGAGAGGAGCCACCAGGTAGGACCCCAGGTCAAGAGTTCCCCACATCCGGGATGTCAGGAAGTCAGGGAAGTCTGCCTGACCCGGCGACTTGGTCAGAGGAGGAGGGAAAGCAGGCGCTACCCGTGGTCTCAGCGGTCGTGGCCGCTGTTACCAGGAGTGGGAGCGCTGAAGCCCAAGGAGCCTCGCGGAGGTCCGACGGTTTCCCCCTCTCTGACCAAGTGGCTGCCGAGTCAGACAGTAGCCAGGAGACAGATCCCAGGGAACTGACAGAGGACAGGGCAGTTTCATCAATTCTTGCCCTATCTAGTCAGGGATTTCAGGCAGCGTTGGAAGCTGACCCTAGCCTGAAGACTCTCAAGAACAGGCGGCACAGCCTCCCCTGGAGTCCGACCACGAGCGAGTGGTCTGGGACCAGGGACGGCTGTACCGGGTAACGGTCCAGTAGGGTTCACCGGAGGCGTGGCCCAGGGACCGACAGTTAGTGGTGCCCCATCCGTTCAGGGCGGAATTGTTGCGGATCGCACACGAGATTCCAATGGCCGGACACTTAGGGATCACTAAAACCAGGGCCAGGCTAGCTCAGCATTTCTACTGGCCTGGAATGAGGACCGAGGTGATAGCCTACTGCCGTTCGTGTGACACCTGTCAGAGGGTGGGGAAGGCGGGGCCGCGCCCCAAAGCCCCACTGGTAACTCTGCCCATCATCGAAGAGCCTTTCTCGAGGGTGGCTGTGGATCTCATTGGACCTCTGTCCACTCCCAACCGCTCCGGGAAATGCTTCATACTAACGGTAGTGGACTATGCCACCCGGTACCGGAGGGGTAGCTTTGTCGTCCATTCGGGCTGACAAAGTGGCCACTGCCTTACTGGAGATTTTCTCCAGAGTGGGGTTTCCCAAGGAAATGCTCACCGACCGAGGGACCCAGTTCATGTCGCAGCTGATGGAGTCTCTCTGTAAGCAGGTACAGGTGCAACATCTGGTGGCCCGCCCGTATCACCCACAGACCAATGGCTTGTGTGAGCGGTTCAATGGCACCTTAAAGCAGATGCTGAAGATGTTGGTCGACTCCCACGGGAGAGACTGGGAGCGGTATCTCCCACACCTGCTGCTTGCCTACCGGGAGGTCCCACAGGCCTCAACGGGGTTCTCCCCCTTTGAGCTCCTGTACGGGCGACGTGTACGGGGGTCCCTTGCTCTGGTGAAGGAAGCGTGGGAAGGGATTTAGCCACCCCTGGAGTGTCGGTCATTGAGTATGTCGTGCGCTTCCGGGACCGAATGATGGCCTTGACACGGCTGGTGCATGACAATATGACCCAAGCTCAGGCTGACCAGAAGCGATGGTATGACCAGAATGCTTGTGAGCGGACCTACCAGGTGGGTCAAAAGGTGTGGGTACTGGTCCCCGTACCACAAAACAAGCTTCAGGCGGCCTGGGAGGGTCCATACCTCGTGCACGAGCAGCTCAACGCCGTCACCTACCTGGTCACCCTGGACCACGCCCGTGGAAGGAGGAAGGCCTTCCATGTGAACATGATGAAGGCCCACCATGAGCGGGAGGCTTATGCTCGCCCAGTGTGCAACCTTCCAGAGGAAGGAGAGGACAGAGAGTCAGAAATCCTCGTGGATCTGCCACGCTAGTCAAAGAGAGGGTGCGGTAGGGCGCATGGGGGAACACAGGAATGTGATACCCCCTAGCGCCCTCAAAAGCAGGGAGGTGTAAGGAAAAGGTTGTCGCCATTTTGTATAGGGCCTGTACCAGCCTCCATTTTGTCAGTTCACAGAGCCACAGACTTTTAGCTACACAGGGCCTATTAGCATATTCAGTACGGCCAGCTTTGATGTCCACTATGAATCAATAGGCCTTTACATGCTAATTGGTTTAGGCCAGGGTCTGAATAAGATGGTCAGTCGTATGGTAAATAGCTCAAGCTCAAGCCATTGTTTCCTGCTCCATATGAATTGCAGGCAAGTTAATATGCGTGATTCAAAGCAAATGGGGAAGGGCCTAGCAGGTTTAAAAGCTGTAGCCAAGAAGAGGCTGGTCTCTCATTCCATTTTCACACACAGAAGCACCAGGGACAGACTTGCCAAATGGAGCTGCAGCACATGCATTGGGGGCTGTCCAGCAACTGAAGACTTTCACCTGGGGAACGCAGAGCTCCATGCCTCCCCATGACCATACAACCCGGTAATATTGATCTATAGCTTATACCTTTAAGCCTTGTACATTATTGTTGTATTCTTACTCTGACTGCAAATCCATTGTAATTACGTTGTATAGCTTTACTGTATATTTCTGTAATTATCTAGTGTGCCCTTAAGGCAAATTAAACCATAAAATTAATCTTGGGCTGATGCTTTTACTCTGATCACGAATCTTAGAATACCCAGTGGGTAACAGGACACCTTCCCCGGCGGCCATTTGCTCTAGGTGCAGTTCTCTTACTGACCTGAGAGACAAAGGGGGGCGCCGGAGAGCTGTACCTGTGGAGTTACGTCCCATTGGTGACGTGGGAGGAAAGGGATCGTCCGTCACATTTGGTAGCGGCGGTGGTATCAGAAGCTGTGATACCCGGGCTACCGTGTGGCGGCCGGCTGAGTTCCTCACAAGAGGTATTTAATAATCAATCACACATATATGTTTATAAGGCTTTTGATATAGAGAGGTGGTGAGTTCTCCTTCAATGGAAGTATTCAAACAGAGGTTGGACAGACATCTGTCTGGGATGATTTAGTGAATCCTGCTTTGAGCAGGGGGTTGGACCAGATGACCCAGGAGGTCCCTTCCAACTCTACCATTCTATGATTCTATGATTCTATAGGAGGCTGGGTGAAAATCCTGAGTGGTACAAGGGAACAGTGGAGCAGTGCTGTGTTAAGAGCAGTAAGGTCACTGCATCATGGTAGGAGAGAGATTCTGTGATTACCTGGTGGGTGGTGGATGCAAGTGCGGCACACTTCCCGACACGCATTTCGGACCTTAGTCCTTCGTTAGTGGGTGGAACCAGAGCTCCGATAGGTGAAGACCGGAATGCAGTCAGCGAATGTGCATCGGGAGGGGCAGGAGGTAACCACACCAGCATCATGTGACCGATGACACTGAGTCACATGATCGCAACTCAGAGTCTTGGAGGCATGGAGACGCCAGGGGTGGGACCTGCACAGACCACAAGCGGTGCATGCACACATCCCCGATCTAGCCCTATCAGAGGATATAGTGGCGACCGGGATGTGGTACATATAATGCTGGAAAAAAGTGGCACATACTGAAGGATCAGACATGGAAGAAGTAAGGGAGGGGTGGAGGGTGAATGATATTAACAGGACACGGGGACCTGGAAGTAAATACAAGGGGTAACAAGGGACAAGTGGGCCAATTGAGAGTAATGGGTAAGGATCAGGCCAAGTAATAAATAAAATAAAATAAATAAAATAAGGGAGGTGAGGTGCATGGGGCAGAATTGTAAGGCATAAATATGGGATGTGAATGAATGAAACAATAACATAAGCCATGGAGGAAAAATTTTACCATATGTGGTGTAAAGTTGAGGTAATATGCGATAAAATGGTACTAATAATGTGATAAATTGCACTAATAATTGGGGAAAATATGAACGGGTATGAGAAGGAAAGGATGGGGTGTGGGAAAATAAAAAGGGGGAGAGGGGAGGAAGAGTGTAGGGAAGACAAACAGAGAGCATACAGATGAGGGTAAGTGATATGATACACATGGGTGAATATAAACATGGATGGATAGGATATATCCATGAATGGTAAGATATGAATTGTATGGATAAAATATAAAGAAGGTGGTGGTCAGACCAATTGGTGAAACAAATTGTGATGGGGTATGAGAAGTAGGGGACATAGTATATTCAATCTAAAGGAGGTGGCCAAGTGACAACATCATTAAAATACAGTAGCACCAAAGTGAACAAGATGCTGTCTAAAATATATTGAAAAGGTAGTACACAAGAGGCATAGAGTGCATGGTCAACCTAGATAAAATGTGCAGAAAAATAACAGGTAGTAACAAGGAAAATAAATAAATTGAATGGAGGGAGGAGGGGGGGTGTTTTGGTGGGGTTGTAAGGTGAAGGAGGGGAAAGAAAGAGGGAGGTTTGAACAAAAGAATTTGGAGACTTCATGACTGCTGTTGTTTCTTGTCATATGCAGGATCTATTCGGACACCGGATGGCCTCCACAATCACAAGAAGGATCCGATTGTAATTAGCCAAACCAATGGACAGTCACCACCAACGATAAGGGGAATGGTACATACTAAAACAGATACAAATAAAAACAATTAAAAACATGAACATTTCTTTGTGTAGAGAATTATTTATCCTCTGGAAGATGCTAATATTAATGGATGGAAAAAATCGTAAAAGATATAGATTACATATAAAGTGGTGCAATTTGCTACTCGCTAACAATTTTGAAGATAGACAATGGTTTACAGATATGGTATAAAACTAAGGTTTTTTTATTTAACTCAAGAGGGCAAACAGTTTTAAGGGTCCATATCCATTTGATCTCGAATCTCTCTAGATTTGCTATTTTGGAGCATATCAATACTGATAACTCGCAGGAGGGAAGCATGACAATTGTGGTGCATTTTGAAGTATCTGTGTATAGTCTTTAACAGGGAGATGTCCTGGGCCTCTCTGGCTGCAGTGATACCCAGGACATGTTCAAAATGTGTACGAGTGTCATTCGATTTTCTCGTATGTGGAGATATTTATATTTCTCCACCTTCTCCTTTCTAACAGTCCATGAAAATCGTACCCTACTTGGATGTCATCTGAGGGTGGCCCGATTATTTCACGGACCCATTGACTTCATTGCCGACTTTGATCCGATCCTCAGGTGAAAATTGGTCGTGTCCCAGAGATTTTCTGCAGGCCTCCTGGTCCGAGGAAAAAGATGGACAAGTGAATGGCCCCATGGACTATCACAGTTATGAGTGCAATCTGTGAAAATCACCAATAGCACTCGTACACAAAAATCAAATGTCTAAATGTGCTCTTACTCTGACTGCACTCATCTGAACAAGCCTTTACAGCCAATTTTTCCTACAAATTACAGCTGATTTCAAGGACTGATAACAGCGGGACACCACATGATGTTTTATTGTTGGCGAGGCCCTTCTAATGAAATTAAATAGTTGAAATCATGTTAATGGATATCTCTTACCGGTCAACACAGAAGCATACTGAGTCATATTAATTAAAAAATAAGTTGGCTGGATGAGCCTGCAATTTTTGAGTTAACAGCTGTGTTTACAGCTTGTCTGATCCCATCAAAGAAGTCTAGCTTTACTTGTCAGAAAAGTTAGTAAAAATCTAAATCCCTTGAGAAATAATATTGTCTAACACATTGTGGTTTGAAGGAAGGCAAATATTGATTCTGAAAAGGCATCTAAAGTTATAATACAACAAGCAACAACATTTTTCTATAACTACTTTGAAGACAAAATCAGGATACAACATGTCACTGTTTACTCTTCCACTAAACACATCTCAGATCTGTTCAAAGATGAGAAAAATCTTTACTTTTCCACCTGCAAAAAAAAAAGAAATCTATGTTTGCAAATACAGAATTGACTGGCAAGCAAATGGGCTCGGATTTAGGAAAACAAGCAATATCCCGGAATGACAAAGAATTGTTGGCTTTATAGGTATCTGATTTATGAGATGAACAGGATCAAACTCCATTTCATAAAATCCCACTGGAATTTGTGTAAAGAAAAGCCTGGGTGCAATTTATGAAAGGGAAATCTCCGTACTGAAGGATATAGCTTCCAGAAATGTTATGGTGCTGAAAAAACACACAGAGAGAAAGTTGAAGTGGGCAGGTGTTCACTGGCAATTTGTCAGGGTGCTAAGACTCCTTTATGTTGATGTGAACCAGTGAAAATTAGTAGGGATCAGAGCGTACAGATATGAGCTGTCATGCACATAATCCTAGGAAGATAATGGGGACATTTAAATCTGCCAGCACAAAGTGGAGAACTAGATTTTCTTTTCACTTAAAAGTGTGTTTTTGTCTTAGGACTTTAATCTCATGTGAACTGCAACAAATTCTTTACTATCATGTCAACGGACGCCTAATACATGTGCCGGCAGTTTCTACTAAATTCTTGTGTTTCTGATACCCAAAAGTTGTGCACACTGGAAAAATGTAGACAATGGGAGACTAAATTTCATTATTGTGTTTCAAGTTTAAAAACTAATTCATCAGTATAGGGCACATATTTATAGAAAATGTAAAATTCATAATCTACTATAAGAATTTTACCGTTGCAGCCAATTTTTAATTTTGCACTTTCACTTTTTCCTCCTCTTCTTCAAAGCACCATAACTTTTTTAATGTTTTTCTCTTGACATAGCCACATGATGCCTTGTTTATCTTTTTGGGGTATAGTTTTGATTGACACCATTCATTTTACCATATCATGTAATGAAAGAGGAAATAATTACGAGTGTGATGAAATGGTTGAAATAAAAAGCCCACAATTTTGTTTTTACCCAATTTATTATGCAGTAAAAAAACATTTTTGACACCATTTCTTGAGTCCATAGCTTGTTTTTATTTTTCCATTGATGGAGCTGTCTATGGTGGTAACTTTATTTGCATAGTGTAATGTAGTTTTCTCTGATACAAATGTGTGGTAAATAAAATGTTTTGTTCACTTTTTATTGCATCTTTTAGGAAGGTGGAGTGACAGAGAAAATAACATACTTTTATGAAGTCAAAAGAAGTCTAAGATGACAGCAATGGAGGCAATCAGCAGGACCCTAGCAGTCATGATAACCAATTGGTACTTCTAATGATTTGATTAATAGTGGCATTTAAATGGTTAAATAGCATTTATCAGAGCAAGCTAAGGTCACTGCTGTTACAGGCAGATGCTGGCTGTTTAACACAGCCAGCATCTGCCAGGTATTGTGTGGGCTCAAGTCTTGAGCTCACTCCATATTTAGTGACCCAACATAGGAAATACTGTTATATCCTATGTCAAAAAGGGCTTAAAGCAGTGTAAATAAATTATAACAATCTGCCAGTATTACCTTATTTAATTGTTCCTTTTTATTTAAAAATTAATAGTATCAGTTGGGTCATATGATCTTATGGTGATTCCCTTGGAATTACATGTTCTTATGTTCTCTTGAGGGAATCACCATCTAAGTTACCAAAACTGCACAGATAGTACCACCAAGGTTGTCTACAGAGCTTAACACAGAAATTACCGTCATAGTTAGTGATGATGACTACACAGTGCCAGTCACATAATTACATAGTAACATAGTTATTAAGGTTGAAGGAAGACTTTAAGTCCATCTAGTTCAACCCATATCCTATCCTAACCTGCCCTAACATGTTGATCCAGAGGAAGGCAAAAAAAAATAAGTGGCAAACAGTAAGCTTCACATTGGGGAAAAAAAATTCCTTCCCGACTCCACATACGGCAATCAGACTAACTCCCTGGATCAACGCAATATCTAGGAAACTAGTGAATATAGCCTGTAATATTATACTTTTCAAGAAAGGCATCCATTCCCTTCTTAAATGTTTGTAGGGAATCACTCATTACAACATTAGCCGGCAGAGAGTTCCATAGTCTCACTGCTCTTACAGTAAAGAATCTGCAGCTGTGATTATGGCTAAACCTTCTTTCCTCCAGACGTAGAGGATGCCCCCTTGTTCCCGTCACAGGTCTAAGAGTAAAAAGATCATTAGAAAGATCTTTGTACTATCCCCTCATATATTTATACATTGTAATAGGATCACCCCTAAGCCTTCGTTTCTCCAAACTAAATAACCCCAAGTGTAATAACCTGTCTTGGTATTGCAGACCCCCCAGTTCTCTAATAACCTTGATCACTCTTCTCTGCACCCGCTCCAGTTCAGCTATGTCTTTCTTATACATCAGAGACCAATACTGTACACAGTATTCTAAGTGTGGTCCCACCAGTGACTTGTATAGAGGTAAAATTATGTTCTCCTCATGAGCATCAATGCCTCTTTTAATGCATCCCATTATTTTATTTGCCTTTGCAGCAGCTGCCAGACACTGGCCACTAAATGTGAGTTTGTCGTCCACCATACACCCAGGTCTTTTTCAGTGACAGTTTTGCCCAGTGTTTTACAATTAAGCACATAATTATACATCTTGTTTGTTCTACCCAAGTGCATGACGTTACATTTATCCCCATTAAAGCTCATTTGCCATTTATCAGCCCAAGCTTCTAGTTTACATAAATCCTCCTGTAATATAAAATTGTCCTCCTCTGTATGGATTACCCTGCAGAGTTTAGTGTCATCTGCAAATATTGAAATACTACTCTGTATGCCCCCTACAAGGTCATTAATAAATATGTTAAAGAGAAGCGGCCCCAATTCTGACCCCTGTGGTACCCCACTGCTAACCGTGACCCAGTCCGAGTGTGCTCTATTAATAACCTCCCTTTGTTTCCTATCCATGAGCCAGTTCTTAACCCACTTGCACATATTTTCCCCTATCCCCATTGTTCTCATTTTATGTATCAACCTTTTATGTGGCACCATATCAAAAGCTTTTGAGAAGTCCATGTACACCACGTCCTCTGCGTTCCCTTGGTCCAGTCCGGAACTTACCCCTTCATAAAAGCTTATCAGATTAGTCTGACAAGAACGGTCCCTCGTAAACCCATGTTGATATTGGGTCATGAGGTTATTCTGCCTTAGATACTCCAATATAGTATCCCTTAAAAAAACCTCCTGGTTTTACCCACAGTAGAGGTTAAGCTCACTGGCCTATAATTTCCAGGTTCAGTTTCTGTCCCCTTTTTGAATATTGGCACCACATTTGCTATACGCCAGTCCTGTGGTACAGACCCAGTTATTATGGAATCTTTAAAGATTAAAAATAATGGTCTATTTATGACTGTACTTAATTCCTGCAGTACTCGGGGTGTATCCCATCCGGGCCCGAAAATTTGTCAATTTTAGTGATTTTTAGACGCCGCCGTACTTCCTGCTGGGTTAAGCAGGTGACATTTAATGGAGACATTTTTTTTATCACTGATCATGTTACCTGTCATGGAATTTTCTTGTATAAATATTGTTGAAAAAAAGTCATTCAGCATATTGGCTTTTTCCTCATCCTCATCCACCATTTCACCCAAACTATTTTTAAGGGGACCAACACTATCATTTTTTAGTTTCTTACTATTTACGTAGTTAAAGAATATTTTGGGATTATTTTTACATTCTCTGGCAATGAGTGTTAGGGTCAAGTTCCCGCTTCTGCACAAGGGGAATCTCAAGCCATCCCTGCTGCGGTCTCCCATCCATCTCCTGCCGCAGTGGACTCTGCTCAGCAGAGACGTCGGTCCCAGCGTCTCACCCAGTCTAACATTGTGCAGAGGATTTCTGCTGCCTCTCCAGGTTCTGCTATTGTAGCCAGTACTGGTTAGTGGCGAGCAGATGTCTTTAGGACTAAGTCCTGCGTTTTCCCCTTCTGAGCATGCCCAGGGTAAGATCTCTCATTGGAGATCAGGAGTCACATGCTCAGGTACTGCAGCAGCTCCTATTGGTCCGCTAGGAAGGTCCTGAAACTACATGTGTTCTGGTATAGTTTCTTATTGGTCCTTTTCTGGCAGGCTCTGTAGTTGCTGCTATAAAAGGGTTGTATGACCATGCGGCCATGCGCTAGTATCAATTGCATTATGTGCTTTGCGCCAGTGTGATCTTGCACGCATGTGTTAGGGCTCGGCTGAAATAAGCCCCTAGAATACCGGCACCTCCGGTGAGGAGACTTGTATGCAGGTGTTTAGGGCTTGTCTGAAATAAGCCCCTAGAATAACGGCTTCTCCGGTGAGATGATTGTCTGATTGCGTTGCTGATTGCATTACTATGGACTGCTGTCCGCACAGCAGTTGTCTGTGCATCCCTGTGGAGTTAACAGGACACATTCCATATCTCTGCGTCTCTACCTGTGGTGTAACAGAGTTCGCTTATACCGCCATATAGTGCCACAGTATCTATAGTTGCGACTCTGTGAAGTAACAGAGTTCGCCATACCGCCATCTTACTAGCAGCAGGCTCTGCCTGCACGGTGGACCCCAGGCTGCGAACGCACCTATTATTTATATTTATTTTGTGCGTTCCGCCAGCCCTAACAATGAGTCTCTCTGTCTCTCTCTTTGCTGTCTTGATTTGCTTTTTACAGAATTTATTCAGTCTTCTGTATTTATTTAATGCCTCATCACTACATACTTGCTTTAATTCCCTAAACGCTTTCTTTTTGTCACTTATTGCGCCCCTTACAGCTCTATTTAGCCATAGTGGTTTCCTCCTATTTCTAGCATGTTTATTCCCATAGGGTATATACTGTGCACAGGTCCTATTCAGGATGCTAATAAACGTCTCCCATTTTCTTTGTGTATTTTTATGTCTCAGGATATCGACCCAGTTTATTGCACTAAGATCATCTCTCATCCGTTGGAAATTTGCCTTCCTGAAGTTTAGTGTCCTTGTAACCCCTCTACTACACATCTTATTAAAGGATACATGAAAGCTTATTATTTTGTGATCACTATTACCCAAGTGACTCCCAACCCTTATATTTGATATGCGGTCTGGCCTGTTGGATAATATTAGGTCTAGCAGTGCCCCCCCTCTTGTTGGGTCCTGAACTAGTTGTGAAAGGTAATTGTCTCTCATAGTTGTCAAAAACGTATTACCTTTACTGGAACTACAGGTTTCTGTTCCCCAATGTATTTCAGGGTAGTTGAAGTCCCCCATAATAATGACTTCTCCTTGAGTCGCTGCTTCATCTATTTGCTTTACGAGGATATTCTCTGTTGCTTCCATTATTTTAGGAGACTTATAACAAACCCCAATCAGTAATTTATTATTTTCCCCCCCTCCCCTAATCTCCACCCACAGAGACTCTACATCTTCATTAGATTCACAGATATCACGCAGGATGGGTTTTAAGGATGATTTTACATATACACACACCCCCCTCACTTATTTGTACGGTCATTTCTGAACAGACTATAGCCCTGTAAATTAACTGCCCAGTCGTGGCTTTCGTCTAGCCAAGTCTCAGATATCCCCACCATGTCCTAATTATGTTCCAACAGAATTAATTCTAATTCCACCATTTTGTTGGTGAGGCTTCTAGCATTAGTATACATGCACTTTATGTAACTCTCTGAACCTCTATTCTTTCTTAAATTATTAACTGTTCTAACCCCACCCCCCATGCCACCCCCACCCCCAATTTCATTATTTGTGCCCAGGACTCTATCTGCACTGCCTTCCCCTCCTATAAAATGAATACCCTCCCCCCCCAGTCCCTAGTTTAAAGACTCCTCCAACCTTCTAGCCATTTTCTCCCCCAGCACAGCTGCACCCTCCCCATTGCGGTACAGCTCGTCCCTAGCATAGAACCTGTAGCCAACTGAGAAGTCGGCCCAGTTCTCCAGGAACTCAAACCCCTCCTTCCTACACCAATTCTTGAGCCACTTATTAACCTCCCTAATCTCCCATTGCCTCTCTGGTGTGGCACGTGGTACAGGCAGTATTTCAGAAAATACCACGTTGGAGGTCCTTGCTTTAAGCTTGCAGCCTAATTCCCTGAAATCGTCTTTAAGGACCTTCCACCTCCTCTAACTTTGTCATTTGTGCCAATGTGCACCATGACCGCTGGGTCCTCACCAGCCCCTCCCAGTAATCTGTCAACCCGATCAGCGATGTGTCGGACTCGAGCACCAGGTAGGCAGCACACTGTTCGACGATCCCTGTCTTTGTGACAGATTGCCCTATCTGTTCCCCTAATAATTGAGTCCCCCACTACCAGCACCTGTCTTGCCTGCCCTGCTCTCCTAATTCCCCCCTTACTGGAGCAGACATTCCTCTGGCTTTGAGAGGACATGCCTGGCTGCAGCATTGCTACCCTTGTACTGACAACCCCCTCATCTGCCAACTTTGCAAACTTATTGGGGTGTGCCAGACCAGGACTAGCTTCCCTGGCACTCTTCCCTCTACCCCGCCTTCTAACTGTCACCCAGCTTGCTGCTTCAGTGTCCTGCAACTCCATCCTAGCATCCCCCCCTCATCTATCCCATTGAGCGTCTGCTCAGTGAGCAGAAGACTGCTTTCCATATTGTCCATGGATCTCAGTGTTGCCAGCTGCACATTCAGATCCAGTACTTGGGCTTCCAAGTGCACAACGTGCTCACATCTCACGCAGCAGCATGCACCCTCGACCGGCTGTTCAAGGACTGCATACATGTGGCAAGATGTACACTGGTTGGCATTGGCAATAGTGGAGCACATTTCTAATGGGGATTTCACCAGACAGCAAAGATAAGTAAAAATAAATAAAAAGTATTAATAAAATATAACAGCAATTCAGTAATTCCTCCTTGGAAACTCCCTGAATCCAAAGTCACTGAATCTCAAGTCACACTTACCACCGTTCGCACTTGCGCACCGGTCACACTCAGCTCGCTCACACTCGCTGAAGCAGAAGATTTAAAGAGAGATTTTTTTTTTCTTCTTCAACAGCAAACCACCCTGCTGCTCAATGCACTTCCAAAAAGACTTGAGTCCCAACCAGCTGGCCCTTATAAACCCTTAATTATGAACCCCACCCTTAATTAACCCCTTGTGAATATAGCTACACCAAGATTTAAATGCAATATAGTTAACCTTTAAACACACAGGTAGTAAAATAAGAGATTAATCCTTTAGAGAGAAAAAATAGGTTAAGGCCCCCAAAAAATAGAACAGGTAGAAAAGCACTCAGCAATCCACAATTCAGCGACTCACACCAATTCACACAGGTATTTGTTAAAGGTTTTCCAAATCTCAAGTCACACTTACCACCGTTCGCACTTGCGCACCGGTCACACTCAGCTCGCTCACACTCGCTGAAGCAGAAGATTTAAAGAGAGATTTTTTTTTTCTTCTTCAACAGTAAACCACCCTGCTGCTCAATGCACTTCTATAATGTAGAAGATCATACTTCACTCTCTTATTTTTTTTAGGAGATTACAGAGGGAAGGATAATCACACTGCCTTCACAGCAAGCAATATAATAATAATAATAATCTTTATTTATATAGCGCCAACATATTCCGCAGCGCTTTACAGTTTAACAGTTTCAAAACACAAGTCATAGGTAACAACGTTAAGGGTATGTTTCCACGATAAGGAAACACTCCGGATTTGCTGCGTGTTTGGCGCTGTGCGTTGGCGCAGCGCCAAACACGCAGCGTCCAGATGTTACAGCATAGTGGAGGGGATTTCAAGAAATCCCGTCTCCACTATGCTGTAAAATACGCAGGCGGAAGACCTGCGTTTCCGGAGATGCGTCTTTTTAGACCGCAGCATGTCCTAGCGTCTTGCAGCCCTGCGTTCTTTTCGGATGTGTTCCGGAGGTGTCCGGAACACATCCGGAAAGAGCGCGCGTCAGAAAGGGGGCGGGGCTTTGGGCGGTGCGGAATTTCCGCTCCGTCCAAAGCGCTGTGGTTCCGGACCGTGGAACCACAGCCTTACAATACAATAATTAAAGCAAAATAAGCCGCCCCTGCTCGTGAGAGCTTACAATCTACAATGAGGTGGGGGAGATACAAAGTACAGGTGTGTATATACAATGGTGCATTTACAATGATGGTCCAGCCATCTTGAGGGAGTGAGGGATGGATGGAAATAGTGAATGGGCTACACATACACACTTAAGGTACTGCCACACTTAGAATGACTTTGATTAGTGGTACTAATATTGATATTGATATTGGTACTAACTCTAGCTTATCATATGATGCTGAACTGATACAACATGGGATATATTTCATAGCACACAGGAGTAAAATTCAGGCTGAAATCTGCAAATCAAAAGGGAGAATAAAGAGGAAACTGAGCTGCATGGCTGTAAATACACATCATAAAAGAAAAAGGGCAGAGTGTGAATGACAATCAAGTGAGGGATGCAGAAATGGAAAATAATTAATGAGCTGTATCCTTAAAGAAGTTGTCCATTTTAGACAAGCCCTTTTTTAGAAGGGTTCCTGAATATATCACAGAATATGCTCTTGCTGGAAACCTCAGAGAACAGATGCAATGTGTCCAACACCAAATCATTGCACTGCTGCATAGGAAATGAAGGATTAAGCATTCCTCATGAAAATCAATGTTTAGCTCATGCAATGCATGGTTGTTTTGGTTGAGGTTATGTAGACCATAACTTCTCAATCTTAAAATCAATGGACTGTCCATGTAATGCATGGTTAGTCTGGGTCCTGAAGAGCACAGCATCTCTTATCTTTTTCTGTTGGTGTCTCTATAGCCAGAAAATGGTGGTACTTGGGCCTATTATTAGTCACTATTAGGCTGGTGCCACACTTGCCAGTGTGCTGCGTGAGTCTCTCGCATCAACATCAGGCACTGCCGCCGGCACTCGGGATCGGAGTGTGCGGCTGCATAGAAATACATGCAGCCGCACACTTCAGTCTGAGTGCCGGCGACAGAGCCGGGTATTGATGCGAGGGACTCGCGCGAGTTTCTCGCATCACGCTCGCAAGTGTGACACAGGCCTTAAAGCAAGATTCTTAATGATGATGTAAATGTATCTTAAAATGTGCCTTCTAAACTTAGAAGACCATTAAAAGGTGTACAAAGAGGTCAGAAATATTGGCATACTAGAGAAAAACCCAGAATAGCCTGTTATTGTTAAAAAAAAATTCTATCAAAACTGCCTCACCAGCTGTGCTTTAAATGGGTTGTCCACCTCTCAGATATCACCCTCTTAAATATAATATTACCTAATGTATAAGGCTATGTGCACACGTTGCGGAATTGCCATGGAAATTTCCACGGCAATTCCGCACCTCCCTGCCGTGGGAAATCCGCATATTATAGGTATGCGTATTCCCGCTAAACACTAGCGTTTTGCAAGCGGAATTAGCTTGCAGAATGCTAGCGTTTTACAAGCGATCTGACAGGTTGGTCACACGAGTCAAACAAGTGTTTGACTCGTGTGACCAACTTTTTACTATTGATGCCGCCTATGTCGCATCAATAGTAAAAAGATCTAATGTAAAAATAATAAAAAAAATAATAAATAATGATATTCTCACCTTCCGGCGGCCCCTGCAGCTTTCCCGCCTTTCAGCGACGCTCCCGGCAAGTTCCGTTCCCAGGAGTACTTTGCGGCAATCATCCCGATGACGTAGCATCTCGCGAGACCGCTACGCCATCTGGGTGATCTCGCAATGCACTCCTGGGAACGCGATTGGCGGGAGCGTCGCTGAGAGGCGGGAAAGCTGCGGGGGCCGCCGGAAGGTGAGAATATCATTATTTTTTATTTTTATTATTGTTTTTACATGGATATGGTACTCAGGGCCTGGAGGAGAGTCTCCTCTCCTCCAACCCTGGGTACCATCCGCACATGAACCGCTTACTTTCCGCATGGTGGGCACAGCCACATGCAGAAAGTAAGCGGTTCAATGCATTCCTATGGCGACGGAATCGCCGCGGTTCCGCAAAAAAGAATGAGCATGCTGCGGATTCTCCCGCAATGTGATTCCGCCGCGGAAAAACCCGCAGCATGTGCACAGCATTGCGGAATCTCATAGGCCTTAATGAGTTGTATTGTGTAAGCGGTTTTGCCGCGGTTTCGCGGCGTTTCCGCCGCGAAAAACCGCGGCAAAACCGCTAAAAAACCGCAACGTGTGCACATAGCCTAAAAAAAACTAACAGATACTCAGACCCACACCTGCCCCATTCCAGTGATGTCGACATCGAGTCTCCAAAGGCTCAAGTGACATTGTTATTCCATGTAAGCACGGCAGGCAATCACTGTCACGGGAGCCCTGGGAAACCTAGTGCCAATATTGCAGAAACAGTGCTGGTGTGAAAGTTAAGTATCTGCTATTTTTATTTTACATTGAGGAATACAATATTTAAAGTGACCCTGTCTGCAGGATTGTGCACAGTAACCTACACACTGTTTTCAGGTAGGCGGCGTTATACTGATTAAAAAAATACCTGGGTTGATGAAATCCATCTTGTTGTTGTTGTGTAATGCAGTCTGCATTATGAATAGCTAATTAGAGCACCACATCTTCACCACCACAGGCCGCCCCAGAGCACGAGCAAATCATTAACTCAAAACTGAAAATAAAGATTACACAACAACCACAAGATGGATTTTATCAACCAAGGTATCATTGTAATCAGTATATAGGCGCCGACCTGACACTGTACAGTCATGGCCAAAAGTTTTGAGAATAACACAAATATTCATTTTTACAAAGTCTACTGCTTCACTTTTTCTAATGGCAATTTGCATATACTCCAGAATGGAATAAAGAGTGATCAGCTTAACAGCAATTACTTGCAAAGTCAATATTTGACTAGAAAATGAACTTTATCCCCCAAAACACATTTCAACATCATTGCAGCCCTGCCTTAAAAGGACCAGCTAACCTCTTTTCAGTGATTGCTCCATTAACACAGGTGTGGGTGTTGATGAGGACATGGCTGGAGATCAATCTGTCATGATTAAGCAAGAATGACACCACTGGACACTTTAAAAGGAGGCTGGTGCTTGGCATCATTGTTTCTCTTCTGTTAACCATGGTTATCTCTAAAGAAACATGTGCAGTCATCATTGCAATGCACAAAAATGGCCTAACAGGGAAGAATATCGCAGCTAGAAAGATTGCACCTCAGTCAACAATCTATCGCAACATCAAGAACTTCAAGGAGAGAGGTTCCATTGTTGCCAAAAGGCTCCAGGGCGCCCAAGAAAGACCAGCAAGCGCCAGGACCGTCTCTTAAAAGTGTTTCAGCTGCGGGATCGGGCTACCAGCAGTGCAGCGCTTGCTCAGGAATGGCAGCAGGCAGGTGTGAGTGCATCTGCACGCACTGTGAGGCGGAGACTCTTGGAGCAAGGCCTGGTCTCAAGGAGGGCAGCAAAGAAGCCACTTATCTCCAGAAAAAACATCATGGACAGACTGATATTCTGCAAAAGGTACAGGCAATGGACTGCTGAGGACTGGGGTAAAGTTATTTTCTCTGTTGAATCCCCTTTTCGATTGTTTGGGACATCAGGAAAACGCCTCATTCGGAGAAGACAAGGTGAGCGCTACCACCAGTCTTGTCTCATGCCAACTGTTAAGCATCCTGAAACCATTCATGTGTGGGGTTGCTTCTCAGCCAAGGGAATCGGCTCTCTCACAGTCTTGCCTAAAAACACAGCCATGAATAAAGAATGGTACCAGAATGTCCTCCAAGAGCAACTTCTCCCAATCCTCCAAGAGCAGTTTAGCGATCAACAATGCCTTTTCCAGCATGATGGAGCACCTTGCCATAAAGCAAAAGTGATAACTAAATGGCTCAGGGAACAAAACATAGAGATTTTGGGTCCATGGCCTGGAAACTCCCCAGATCTTAATCCCATTGAGAACTTGTGGTCAATCAACAAGAGACGGGTGGACAAACAAAAACCTAAAAATTCTGACAAAATGAATATGCAAATTACCTCTTCAAACAAAGAGGACTTGTACTCTATAGCGCCACCTATTGGAAGTAGCGATCCTACAAGTCACAATCAACCCTTTAACGAGTCTTGTAATATGACTTATTAAGGGTATGCCACACTAAACAACATCGCTAACGGGATCGCTAAAAAACGTCACTATTTAGCGATCCCGTTAGCGATGTTGTTGTGTGCGGCATCTGTCAGCGACGAGCTCCCTGCTGAGATCCTGCTGTGATCTCGCTCGTCGCTGGAATCGTTCCGGACCCTATTTAGATCGTCGGCGCCCCGCAGGTAAGTATATATCGCTAAGTGTGGCACCTTTTCTTAGCGATTTAGCGGTACTTTTGTACCGCTAAAGTCGTTAAGAAGATCGCTAACCGCGATAGCGTCGTTAACTATATCGCTAAGTTAAGCCGCACTTAGCGATATAGAAACAATCCCGCTAGCGATCGCATTAGTATGCGTCTTTATCGCTATCGCTAGCGGGATTGTTTAGTGTGGCAGTACCTTTAGGATAAAAGCCAAATCAGAATCTCCATTTGCAAAATGAAAGCATTGATTGTGCAAGAATGGACTGCTGTCAGTCAGGATTTGGTCCAGAAGTTGATTGAGAGCATGCCAGGGAGAATTGCAGAGGTCCTGAAGAAGAAGGGTCAACACTGCAAATATTGACTTGCTGCATTAACTCATTCTAACTGTCAATATAAGCTTTTGTTACTCATATGTTTGCAATTACTATATTTCTGTCTGTGATAAAAACATCTGTCAAACACACATAAAAACCAGAGGGCAGCAGATCATGTGAAAATATAATATTTGTGTCATTCTCAAAACTTTTGGCCATGACTGTAGGTTACTGTGCTCAATCCTGCTGACAGGTTCGCTTTAAGAAGGGGTTGTCCAATTAGTCATTGGCAATTTGATTTTTGAATGGGATGGAAAGTCTCTCTGAAAACTTGAGCTTGTTCAGCTTGGATAAAACACATTAGCAGTGATTTTGTTCACATGTCTAAATATACAAGTGGCCAATACAAAGTACTAGCGTGTGACTTACTTGTTTCAACAAGGACCGGTGGACATTCAATACGTGAGCAGGCAAGGCAAGTCAGACTTCAGTATTTGAAGGGTTCCTTACAGGAGAAATATATAAACTGTGGCATGCTCAATCTCAAAAAGTGGTAACGGCAGATAATGTGTAACTATTTAAAAATGATAAATTATTATGTATGGCAATCAATTATAAATAATTAAAAAAAATAATAATTGCTCTGAGAAAGATTACAATTGATGGATATACGATACGATACACTTTATTGATCCCGAGGGAAATTATGGTATTACAGCAGCATTACAAACAGCATTCCAAACATTACAACATTACAAAAAGCATTGTATAAAGTAATTCCTAGACACCGATCTTGCTCATGACTAACCACATTACGCGACAAACAAATTTGTGTAAATGCAGGTACTGTGTTTATTTTATCAACCTTAGTGTTGCGTTGATACAGGTTTCTGTTCTAAAGAATAGACTTTACTGCACTCTTCCGAATTCATGAAAACGTGAACGACCTATTGATACAGCAGATAAGTCACATGAGATAATTTCAGTGCCTCTGGTGATAATGAGTATATGACGTTTCAATTTTCCACAGTCTTTTTCAAGATGTTGCTAAAATTAAGCGAGGTACCATTAATCATTTCGAAATGTGCAGAGAAGTTTATTCTCATTTATTCTCATGATCATTAGGTCCCAATCCCAGTCTTCTAGAGCCTTCTACCACTTGGGGAAAGAGTGTGCTCTAACCTACAACCTACCATTTACAATACTATAATGGTCTCGTGTGGCAGAAGAACTTTCAGGCCCTGGTGCGTCTTCTAGCCATGAACCCCCCTTGTAACTAACACCCATGTTCGGATCTGAAGTCATCATAACTTCATTGAATATAGAGGCCAACAATGTTTTCAGAACTGAAATTGTACAACGGTAGATAACTGTGTATTTTTCTCTTTCAAGAAAGAATTGAGGAACAAAGAAAAAGAAAACCCCTGTGAGAAAAATAACAGATTATTTTTTAAAGAAAAATGTCCTTTAATCCGCTTTGAACTTATACAAAGGTCTCCTTTAATGTTGGCTCATCATCACAATCTGCAGAACATGCTACCTCCCATTCATAGAGAGCATGGTCCTTTGTATACAATAACAGCACTCCATTTTCCGAACATTGTTAGAGACATGGGATATAAGTTATGTTTTACCTTTAATACTATTACCGTGGAGAACATGTCATGAGGTTTTGATGTGGTTCCAGCAACAATGCAGTAAAAAGAGAAAGTATTAACTGAAAGAAGGATCCCTGGTGGGACTGTATTATATTTGAGGACTTTATAACAAAAGCCATTTCTAAAGCATCAGAAATAGAAACTGGTCAGTGCGGTGAGCCTGCAAGCTGCGATCTGCATTTATCAAATGTTTCATGTAATAAATCCTTATTATTTATACACATTCAGGTAATTAGTTTAATATTATTTTTATAACTCTCCTATTACTTTATTATTTTAGCAATATCTAAGGGCTTATTTTGGCTCTGCATTGGAGCTTCCATTCGTAGTGGAAACCACAACACTTTGCCGATTGGTCATACGATGGACACTAGAGTTGAGCAAAAAGATTCACACTGCCCTCATCTGGCATCCAATTTGGTTCACCAGATCTTATGTTGGATAATGATGTGCACTGCACTGTGACGTAATGACGTCACGGGGACTAGTATGTTGGCATTCAAGTGCTAGAAGAGAAAGTTTGCACTGCCCTGGAGTAGAAGTGGTGGTTGACCTGGTTGTTGCAACTCTTTTTGCTAATTTCTAAGGGTTTATTTATTCTGTATGATGCACAATGTCAAATCACTGCTGATCAGCAACAGGTTTGCCAGTTGGCAGTCATTTTATGGTCTATTTTCACAAGCAAACCCAACTTCAGATACATACTGAATGATTAGCGCTAGATCTTTCAGTGCTCATAGGCTGCACTTATTCTTGATAGCTCAAGTCCTGTTAACACACTCTGCAACAAGTTTGAGCAGAGTGTCATCTTAGGGTGATCTTATTCTCTCCCACAAGAAAATTTGAGCACAGGTGTGGAAAAGATAGAGAACTTAGTTTCTCCATCTTCTCCATTGTCTGAGTCTGCGGAAATTGGAATGCACTCAGATCATAACCGAGTGCAGTCCGATATTTTGCATGAACCCATAGACCTTTATAGGGGCGCATGATCTGATTATTAGATCCACTCTCAACATCTGCAGTGCTCCATAAAATAACATTGGACCGTTTGCTATCCTATGAAACATTGAATAGCACTTGTCTGATGTATACGTTCAAGCGAGCCTTAAAGGTGAGAAGTTACTCTTTGGTCACAATTGCATGACTATGGTATCAGTCTTTTAAAGTTTTGATATGAGACCTTCTACAAAGCAAAGAACAAGACACCTGGAGAACCTAAAAAGTGAACTTCTCATTACACTGGAAGGCCCCACATTAGTCATTTCTAGGAAATTCAACCTCAGTAAATCATTTATAAAGGCACAGAGTTCAACATATGTTCTTTAATCTGGTTTAAAATCATCATCCTTTGTATTTTCTTGTAAATTTGACCATATAACATGCTCTTCCAGTTAACTGAACATTGAAAATAACCAGATCCACCAAATATTAAGACGTTTGACATTACCAATCCACGGCTCTTTTTACAGGAATTTCCTCCTACAGTCATACAATATAAGGCTGTCAGGTAGCTCAGGTATTTCCTCCACACTGTGGTATCTGTTGCAAACACAATGAGATTGGATCTATTTAAATCCAATATTTAACAATGAAAGGTGAGATCTTAATTGCTGTTCTGCTGTACTGTAAAGTGGCAATTGGTTAAGTCTGCAATTGTCACCTGATAGTCCAGGGAAATGCTAGACGTTTAGAGAATTTGTCCCAGCATTCATAATTACCGCACACCAACAGCTAATCATATTTTGGTAATACAATACATAGAAACCCAGCTTATAGCATACAAGGTTTTGCTTTGCATCCTTGTACGTTATTTCATATAATATAGCACTCTAATATTTATGCATTGTAAAAAATATATATTTTTACATACAGCAACCTCTGCACATTATGTAACTGATGAGATTCCAAATTTCCTGAAGACGCTTCCTCAGTGGCTTTGCCCTTTTTCTTGCAGTGGCTCCGTCACTGGCGTCTTTTGCTCTATGCTTTCAAGTATGCAGAACAGGCGGCTTCCCAGAGGAAGCTACCTGAAAAATGAACATGGCACTTCTTTTAACCACTTAAGGGTTTCCGAACCCTAAAGCGGTTAAAATAAAGGATATAAATGTAGCATGTGCACAGCAATATCGTCTTTTGACATTGCTGTGCATTGTGTCCATTTTTTGCAACACTTTTATGAAAAAAGACGTTGTGGAAATTTACTCGATGTTTATAACAGATGACTGTTATTGATCCTCGTACGCATGCTATTATATGAAGCTGTGCACAAACCCAACTTTCAAATGTTGAATCAAAATCAGCAATGCAAGTCTTCGGGATCATGGAAACCATCGGACCGCACTCAGATGACATCCGAGAACGGTCTGATTTTCATGGATTGATTGAATAAGAGAGGGTAGAATTTTTTTTATTTTCTCTCCACCACTGAGAAAAACTGATCGCCCTCTGATCAATCTCTGAATAGAGGCTGGTCAGTATAATCAGACATTTTCTCTGATGGAAAGAAAATGATCATGTGCACCTGCCCTTTTGGTTGGTCAGATGAAACTTTAGAGGGTTGGACACCATACCTCAGCTTTGTTTTGTGCTCTTGTGGTTTAAGGGGTAGCTTTGATCCAGCATATCTATTCATTCCATTTTAAGGAATCTCCAAAATTAGCCAATAAGCATGCTCGGCTTAATTTGGAACGCCTAAAGAAGTGAATGGAGTACGGCCACTTCTTTATTATAGAGCAAGACAGAGTCCGAATTAGATGTGACGAAGGTGACACCCAAATTATTGAGAAATGTAGGACATTTTCTGTGACTATGGTATAAATGTGTCAAATGGATATTCACTTTACTTATAATGAGCAAATCTCCCAAAATTTAAATCCAGCAGGTCACTTGAGTTTGGCCAGAAAATAACATTAACATCAAAATTACTCCTGTAGAAGCAAATGTTCGTTATTATACTCTTGTGTTTATCAAGAACCCATAGCATAATAAATATGTGATGTCTGAAGATGAGGTCAAAGGAATGGACAATGTGCTGCAGCAGCGGGACTGGTGAGCGATGAGATTATTGTTTTAACTGTACCTCTACAGTGCAACAGATTAGTGGTCAGTCAGCTAACACTTTGCTGAATCTGCAGGAGACAAATTGAAAGAAATTAAAATTTAGGAAAATCCAAACTTTTTGAAAAATTTGAGATGATATAAATTTTACATCTTACAGGTTTGCTCAGCTCTACCTTTTACTGATATTGTTGAATTCATTTGCAAATTATGATAGATATATGAGTCTGGCAGCCGATTTCTCCTCTACCTGTTAAGGGCACATGATGGCTCAGCCAAGCCCAACACATTTTTACTGATAATCCTACAGTTGAAACAGGCTGTTGATCACCTGATGAATGCCCAATCATCGAATGAAATGATCTTTTGTGATGCCCACTGTATCTTTGCTCTCTGCAGCACATCATCCTGTGTAATCAGGACCTGTGCTGCTGAGAACAATGGCAGCCAATGCAAACAGGATGATCTACTACTGATTGTTCAGGACACATCTGAAGTAAACAAACAGGTGACAGTTGAGAAAACCCATATAAATTACCATAGATTGTTGTCTGATCTCTCCAGTATTGACAGTTTTTCCTCTTTAGTCTAATGGGCCCGTCTCACATAGCGATATCGCTACTGAGATCGGTGCTGAGTCACTAGTTTTGTGATGCAGCAGCGATCTCACCAGCGATATCGCTGTGTGTGACATTCAGCGATGATCAGCCCCCCTGCTGGGTATCGCTGATTGTCGCTGAAATGTCAGGACATTTTTTTGATCGCTGGTCTCCCGCTGACAGGCACGCATCGCTGCGTGTGACAGGCGGGAGACCAGCGATCCACTGGTAACCAAGGTACACAGCGGGTTTCCAGGCGCGGGGCTGTGCCTAGAAACCCGCTGTGTACCTTGGATACCAGCGCCCTGATGCAGGGAGCTGGTATCCAAGGTACACAACGGGTTTCCAGGCACCGCGCAGCGCTTGGAAACCCGCTGTGTACCTTGGATACCAGCTCCCTGCATCAGGGCGCTGGTATCCAAGGTACACTGCGGGTAACTAAGCGATGTTACCCGCAGTGTTGCTGTCCCAGATCGCTGCCTGAGCTGCCTGTTTGGCAGCTCAGCAGCGATCATGTAGCGATACACCAGCGATCCTGACAAGTGCATATCGTTGTCGGGATCGCTGGTGTATCGTTATGTGAGACCCAGCCTTAATGTGTATGGGGACCTTTCTATCTGCCCTGGTGATTTACTTCCTACAACTTGCAAACACTGAATCATGGGAGTGGGAAATTCCAAATTATGGCTTTATATATACATATGTATACTACTTCAGTGCATCGGGAAAATACTGTCACTTTTTCCGGAATGTATCTGGCTTAGACCCAACATTTCTGGAGATACAAATGTAATGTTATATGTTCCCATCATTCGCATCTGCCATTTTATCTGTGTCGATTGTACAATATATAGTACATGATCCAGTAAATCCAAAGATTCATTATAATGGTCCAAAAAAGGTCTAAAAATTATCTGCAATTAAAATTTTAAAAAAACGTTGTAATGTGCAATTCAATAAAACTTTAAATTTTTTTAAGTTGACCAAACCTAATTTTATTTATAAATACAGCTCTGGCAAAAATTAAGAGACCACTGCACAGTTTTATAAAAATCAGCTTCTCTACGTGTCTGACAGCCATTCCATTCCAGTGTCAGTTGAATTCCAACCAGAGTACACCTCATTCTACTTAATGTGCTTCTGATTAGGTGATCACCTGAACCAAATCTTATTTAATGAAGGAAAGTATAAAAAATACTGCTGTGGTGTTCACAATCCTCGTGCAATAGGACAAGCTGGATGGCAAAACAAGTGCTAGTAATATCCCAAAAGTAATAGGAATGAAAAAATAACTTTTAACCCATTTACCCCCAAGGGTGGTTTGCATGTTAATGAATGGGCCAATCTTTACAATTCTGACCACTGTACCTTTATGAGGTTTTAACTCTGGAACGCTTCCATGGATCCTGGTGATTCTGACACTGTTTTCTCGTGACATATTGTACTTCATGTACTTTGTGAAAAAAACAGAAATTTGGTGAAAATTTTGCAATTTTCCAAATTTGAATTTTCATGCCCTTAAATCAGAGAGATATGTCACACAAAATATGTAAGTAACATTTCCCACATGTCTACTTTACAGCACCACAATTTTGGAACCAAGTTTTTTTTGTTACGAAGTTATAAGGGTTAAAAGTTGACCAGCTATTTCTCATTTTTACAACACCATTTTTTTTAGGGACCACATCACATTTGAAGACACTTTGAGGGGTCTACATGATAGAAAATACCCAAAAGTGCCACCATTCTAACAAATGCACCACTGAAGGTGCTCAAAACCGCATTCAAGAAGTTTATTAACCCTTCAGGTGCTTCACAGGAATTTTTGGAATGTTTAAAAAAAAAATGATTAAATTTTTTTTCACAAAAAAATTACTTCAGATCCAATTTGTCTTATTATACCAAGGGTAACAGGAGAAATTGGACCCCAAATGTTGTTTTACAATTTGTCATGAGTATGTTGATACCCCATATATGCAGGTAAACCTCTGTTTGGGCACATGGCAGAGCTCAGAAGGGAAAGGGCGCCGTTTGACATTTCAATGCAAAATTGGCTGGAATTCAGATCGGAAGCCATGTCGCATTTGGAGAGCCCCTGATGTGCCTAAACAGTGGAAACCCCCCACAAGTGACACCATTTTGGAAAGTAGACCCTTGAAGGAACTTATCTAGATGTGTGGTGAGCACTTTGAACCCCCAAGTGTTTCACAGAAGTTAATAAAGTAGAGCGGTAAAAATAAAAAATCATATTTATTTCACAAAAATGATATTTTCTCCCCAATTTTTTATTTTCCCAAGGGTAACAGGAGAAATTGGTCCCCAAAAGTTGTTGTGAATTTTGTCTTGAGTATGATGATACCCCATATGTAGGGTTAACCCACTGTTTGGGCTCATGGCAGGGCTCGGAAGGGAAAGAGCACCGTTTGACTTTTTCAATGCAGAATTGGTTGGAATTGAGATCAGACGGCATGTCTCGTTTGAAGAGCTCCTGATGTGCCTAAAAAGTGGAAACCCCCCAATTCTAACTCCAACCCTAACCCCAACACACCCCTAACCCTAATCCCAACCCTAACCATAACCACAAACCTAACTGTTTTGAACGTTTTGAAGACGACTTCGGAGCTGAAGCTCCCTCTGGTGGTTGCTGAGGGTATTGAACCAGTGTTGAATACCAAGAGCCCTATACCTGCAAATAACGAGTGGTTGTCAGGTGGTACTGACTAGCCTGATATAAGTGAGCTGAACTCCCATGATCCTCGACGGTGATCAATTGTGCTTCCTGGTTTAGGTTGGAATTCAGCTTGCTTTCCTGCTGTCTCCTGCTTGCGTTCAGATAAGTCTCTTTCAGTTTTTTTTACTGTGGTTTGAATTCCTTGCTTTTTGCTGCATTGCTTTTTGTCTTCAGCCACGTTCCTCTGGGGTCTTTGGCTGGTCTCCGTTCATTTTTTGTATTTGTTCATTTGCTCAGTTCTTGTGATATTTTTCTGCTGGGTAGCTACGTGTCCACACCAGAGATCTGATATAGGTGGTCGAGACCGTGTGGTCTCAGTGTTTTTGGATTCAGAAGTGTTGGAGTTTTTCCTAGGGTTTTTCTGGGTTGCAGAAAGTATTCTCTCCTGTGCTGTCCTATCTAGACAGTTTTGGGTCCCAGCGTTTGCTCAATCTATTTTCTGTCTGTGTTCGTATTTTCATCTTGTCTAACTGCCATTATATGTTTGGGGGCTTCCTACTCTTTTGGGGTCTACTCCGGGGCAGTTAGCTTTCCTCTTTCCATCTTCTGGGATAGCTATCTCTCCGGCTGTGCCAAGGCGTCTAGGACCACCGTAGGTACCCTCCACGGCTGCTTCTAGTTCTGCAGTTAATTTAGGGGTCTGCAACCTATTAGTTTCCATCCTCTCTGGTGTCAGGCTGCCTATGAAGTTTTTTGCTCCTGCCTCCTCAGCTACCATAACATAACACCTAACCCTACCATACCCCTAACTCTAATCCCAACCCTAACCCTAATCCCAGCCCTAACCCTAATCCCAACCGTAATCATATTCCAAACCCTAACCCTAACTTTATCCCCAACCCTAACCCTAACTTTAACCCCAACCCTAACCATAAAATGAGCCCAATTCACATTAGCCCAACTCTAACCCTACTGGGTAAATGGAAATAATAGGGTCTATCACAGTGATCAAAACCCGTTATAGCGGGTTTTTCTGTTTTGCAGCTGTCACACACTAAAATATGCTTTTTATTGCAAAAAACGTTTTTGCATCACCAAATTTTGAGAGCTATAATTTTTCCATATTTTGGCCCACAGAGTCATGTGAGGGCTTGTTTTTTGCGTGACGAGTTGCCGTTTTTATTGATACCATTTTTGGGCACAAGACATTTTTTGATCACTTTCTGTTCCAATTTTTGGGAGACAGAATGAGCAAAAACCAGAAATTCATTAATTTCCTTTGGGGGGGCTTTTACACCGTTCCGCGTGTGGTAAAATTGATATGGCAGTTTTATTCTTTGGGTTAGTACGATTACAGCGATACCTCATTTATTTCATTTTTTTATGTTTTGGCACTTTTATATAATAAAAACTATTTTATAGAAAAAATAATTGTTTTGCATCAGTTTGTTCTGACAGCTATAACTTTTTTATTTTTTCACTGATGATGCTGTATGGCAGCTCGTTTTTTGTGAGACAAGATCACGTTTTCAGCGGTACCATGTTTATTTATAACTGTCTTTTTGATTGCGTGTTATTTCACTTCTTGTTCGGCGGTATGATGATAAAGCATTGTTTTTTGCCTTGCTTTTTTACGGTGTTCACTAAAGGGGTTAACTAGTGGGACAGTTTTATAGATCAGGTATGTGTACTTCTCTTGTTTATATTTTTTTCATTCAAATATTTATTCATTATAATTTTTTTATTATGATTTTTTAAAATATTTTTACAATTATAAAAACATTTTTTTTTATTTCATTCTAAGTTTTACACTTTGTCCCACTATGGGACAATCATTTTTTGCACCCGGCCGTGATCAGCCGCGCTCCACCCGTGAGCGCGGCCGATTGCCATAACTTACTATCCCATCTATGGTCGGATTGTGCCGGGTCACATGGACGGGATAGTACGTCAAATGTCAGAAAGGGGTTAAGTAAACAAATTATTTAAAGTTATTTGCAGGAGAAAGATGAACCATTTCAATTGGTTTAAAAAAGACAATGGAGTTTATTAATGGTATCTTATTTGTAGACAGTGTATGCTTAAGCCTGGGTCTCACATAGCGATACACCAGCGATCCCAACAACGATCAGGATCGCTGGTGTATCACTACATTATCGCTGCTGAGCTGCCAAACAGGCAGCTCAGGCAACGATCAGCATAGCGACACTGCGGGTAACATCGCTTAGTTACCCGCAGTGTACCTTGGATACCAGCGCCCTGATGCAGGGAGCTGGTAACCAAGGTACACGTCGGGTTTCCAGGCGCTGTGCGGTGCTTGGAAACCCGCTGTGTACCTTGGTTACCAGCTCCCTGCATTAGGGCGCTGGTATCCAAGGTACACAGCGGGTTTCTAGGCACAGCCCCGTGCCTGGAAACCCACTGTGTACCTTGGTTACCAGCGGATCGCTGGTCTCCTGCCTGTCACACGCAGCGATGCGTGCCTGTCAGCGGGAGACCAGCGATCAAAAAAAAGTCCAGGACATTCAGCGACGATCAGCGATACCCAGCAGGGGGGCTGATCGTCACTGAATGTCACACACAGCGATATCGCTGGGGACATCGCTGCTGCGTCACAAAACTAGTGACTCAGCACCGATCTCGCTAGCGATATCGCTATGTGAGATGGGGGCTTTAGAGTAGACAGCATTAAAATGTGTCAAATATAGCAGTCATTCATGCTGTTTGATAAATCCTGACCATCTTTAGCCTGCCTAGTTTAAAGGTCCCCAAACACATTACTGTAGACTAATGTTGGCCAAACCTGACAGTATCAATAGGTTGTATGGCGGTGCCAGCCAACTGATGGTTAGGGAAGATGTCGATTGGTATGTCTGATTACAGACTGACGATCAAAATGTTCTCTCAAATATAAGTCAGCAGACAATATATTAGCCAGTGGCTTTCTTGTAGAGAACACAGGAGCACTAGACTAAAGAAGTGCTGGGAGAGTTGGCCGAGATTGATATGGCAGAACAATTGGCCTTCAAAGCATGGCAGGACTAGCAGCCATCTAATGCATATGGTGTATGGCTGACTTAAAGGTGTATTCCTATCCCCAATATCCTATCCCAAAATGTAGAAGGTGTAATAATAATATAACTAGCAAATACTTCCAATTAGAAGTGTAGTATAGTTCTTCTGATTTTCCATGTTGCTTACCCTATGTGAAGAGCGTTGCAGTAGCTTTGGTATCCATGTTTACGACCACTAACAGCTAACTGTTACTATATGAGTGGTCATAACCATGGATGATACCTAAGCTGCTGCAATGCCCTGCAAATGGGGTAAGCAACATAGCGAATCAGAAAAACTATACTACGTTTCTAATTGGAGACATTTGTAAATATATTATTATTATATTATTATTATTATTATTGCTACACATGCCACATATTGAGATAGGATCTTGGAGATGGGAATAGACCTTTAAGTTTACGTCATGTTAAAAGACTTACTTTAATCCATGCCAAATTTCAGCACTATTTTGGTGCGTAAGATCTCAGTTCAGGCTACACCCCATTGTCAAGTAAAAAAAAGTATCTAAAACACATAATAAATGTGGCACAAGGCATGAAAGACAGGAATTTTTTGCAGCATTTATGCCACGCTATGTTATGGGCCAACAATTGCTTTAAACTGTAGTACCATCTGCTGATTTGTAATCTACAGGACCAATAGACGAACTTGCCTAAAGAGGACCCTTTTACTGGAATTTTTAACCACTTCATGACATGACGTATATTTAAGTCATATGTCTTGTCTAGAGTTGAGCGATACTTTCCGATACCCCTAAGTATCGGAATCGGAATGGTATCGCCGATACCATTAAAATATCGGAGATACCCGATACCGATACCGGAAGTCCCATGTAAGTCTATGGGAACAAAATATCGGAACTAAAAAAACCCCATTCTTTCCTTGTAAACACTAAATATACACACATAGAATACATATATATATATATTACATGTCATTGTGACATATATATATACATATATGTATAGTTTATACACTTCTACATAGTAAAATATCCTCTGATTCAATTGCCGGGTAAAGCCGGCTTCAGTGAAAAGACAGAAGCACCCGACATGAAATGACACTTGGTGTACATAGGGTTAACCATGTCTTTTCATGTCGTTTGCTATCTGATTTGCACAAACAATTAAATCAGTCTATGTTTGCAAAATTTCACACCTGTAGGGGTTAATTAAAGGTGTAAATTCGTTGTAATTAAAACTGACTTTTTTGCTACGAATTTACACCTTTAATTAACCCCTACAGGTGTGAAATTTTGCACACATAGACTGATTTAATTGTTTGTGCAAATCAGATAGCAAAGGACATGGTTAACCCTATGTACACCAAATGTCATTTCATGTCGGGTTCTGCATTTTCACAAAAGCCGGCAATTGAATTAGCGGCTATTATACTATGTAGAAGTGTATGAACTATAAATATATATATATATATATGTGTCACAAACTCAATGACATGTATATATATATATTATATATATATATATGAGGTGTAAAATTGCTGAAAAAAAATGCGTGGGCTCCCGCCCTATTTTCGCAACCAGACAGACAAAGCCAGTGAGTGGGGCAGATAATAATAGCCCAGAGAGGGACCATTATTTTTGCCCCCCCCCCCGGCTACTAACATCTGCCCCCAGACACCCCAGAAAGGGCAAATCTCTAATTAGATTTGCCCTTTCTGGCACTTTGCCCGTCTATTCCCATTGCCCTGTAGCGGTGGCGAATGGGTTAATAAGGGGTTAAAATGACCTTGCAATTGAAAGGTCACTTTAAGCCAGGTTAATAATTGAGAGCTGTCAATTAGACAACTATCAATTATTAATCCTATTGTATGAAAGAAAAATCAAACACACACACTTTAATAAAAAAGAAGTTTAATGAAATAATCACACAGTTTTTGACCATATTTTATTTACCTGCTAAAACCATTTCCTGTAATAAAAATAAAATAATAAAGCAAAATTATTCTTACCAATCCGATGCACAGTCAGGTCCCACGGTGTAATCCTTCAGAAAGGGTTAATGTTTACTGCAGGGACCGCAGCTAATGCTGCAGCCTCACAGTAAACCCCCAAATGAATGAGTTCCTCTCCTGGCTGACAGGAGAGGAAGTGGAAAGCTTAATTGATTGCTTTCCACTTTCACTTCAGGTCAGCCAGGGACACCATCAGTGACGTCAGAGGGAACTGATTAACAAAAATAGGGGTTCCCTTCGAAAAAAAAATGGCGTGGGGTCCCCCCTATTTTTGTTAACCAGCCAGATGAAGCAGACCGCTGAGGCCTGGATTTTCAGGCTGTTAAGGAGCCAAGATCCATGGACCTTGCCAGCCTGATAATACCAGGCCACAGCAGTCTGCATATCTTGGCTGATTAACAAAAATAGGGGATCCCCTCGAAAAAAATTAGCGTGGGGTCCCCCCTATTTTTGTTAACCAGCCAGATGAAGCAGACCGCTGAGGCCTGGTTTTTCAGGCTGGTAAGGATCCAATATCCATGGACCTTGCAAGCCTGATAATACCAGGCCACAGCAGTCTGCTTAGCTTGGCTGGTTAACAAAAATAGGGAATCCCCTCGAAAAAAAAAACGGCGTGGGGATCCCCCCTATTTTTGTTAACCAGCCAAGTAAAATGCAGACTGCTGCGGCCTGGTATTAAAAGACTGTCAAGGCCCATGGATTTTGGCCCTCAACAGCCTGATAATACCAGGCTACAGCAGCCCCACATTTGGCGCATCAAAAGATGTGCCAATTGTGGCACTTTACCCGGCTCTTCCCACTTGCCCTGTAGCGGTGGCAAGCGGGGTAATAAGGGGTTATTGTCACCGTTGATTGCACGGTGACAATAAGCCCGGTTAATAATGGAGAGGTGTCAATAAGACACCGATCCATTATTAATCCCAAAGTTATTAAATGTTTAAAAAAAAGACACAGCAAGAAAAAAGTCTTTTAATGAAATAAAAGAGACAACACAGTTTTCATTTCTTTTATTATACTCTCATTCCTGCGACGCCATCGATCTCCTGTAAAAAATAAAAAAAACAAACCAACAGTATACCACCTGTCCGACGCAGTCCATAGTAACGATTGTCCCACGACGATCCAGCTCTGCTACATCGGAATGACAGGCAGAGCCTGTCATCCCGGCGCAGCACAGCTGCTTACCAGCTTCCCCGGCGGTGACGTCATCGGACTGCTTTACGGCCGCGATTACCCAGCAGTCACTGCAGTTATCGCGAGATACTGCATGTGACCGCCGGGGAGAAGAGGATGGCGGCCATTAAGCAGCCCGGGATGTGACCGCCGGAGATCTTCTGCCGGGTAAGTGCCGCTGACTCCTGACAGACCCGACCGACGGACACTGACAGTGACAGTGACAATTCCGATTCCGGTATCCGATATGACGAAAATATCGGAACTCGGGATCGGAATTCCGATACAGCCAATATCGGCCGATACCCGATATTTGCAGTATCGTATCGCTCAACACTAGTCTTGTCCCTTTGATGCACGCCCTGAGCCCTCATATTTCATTGCACATGACAGCTGATTTAATCAGTCAAATGCGTTTAATGGGTTGCCATGACAGTCGCAGGTCTGCTAATATAAATAGCTGGGCTGATGCAGTGCTATGTATAGTCATGGCCAAAAGTTTTGAGAATGACACAAATATTAATTTTTACAAAGTCTACTGCTTCACTTTTTCTAATGACAATTTGCATATACTCCAGAATGTTATAAAGAGTGATCAGCTTAACAGCAATTACTTGCAAAGTCAATATTTGGCTAGAAAATGAACTTTATCCCCCAAAACACATTTCAACATCATTGCAGCCCTGCCTTAAAAGGACCAGCTAACCTCTTTTCAGTGATTGCTCCATTCACACAGGTGTTGGTGTTGATGAGGACATGGCTGGAGATCAATCTGTCATGATTAAGTAAGAATGACACCACTGGACACTTTAAAAGGAGGCTGGTGCTTGGCATCATTGTTTCTCTTCTGTTAACCATGGTTATCTCTGAAGAAACACGTGCAGTCATCATTACAATGCACAAAAATGGCCTAACAGGGAAGAGTATCGCAGCTAGAAAGATTGCACCTCAGTCAACAATCTATCGCATCATCAAGAACTTCAAGGAGAGGGTTCCATTGTTGCCAAAAAGGCTTCAGGGCGCCAAAGAAAGACCAGCAAGCGCCAGGACCGTCTCTTAAAAGTGTTTCAGCTGCGGGATCGGGCTACCAGCAGTGCAGAGCTTGCTCAGGAATGGCAGCAGGCAGGTGTGAGTGCATCTGCACGCACTGTGAGGCGGAGATTCTTGGAGCAAGGCCTGGTCTCAAGGAGGGCAGCAAAGAAGCCACTTCTCTCTAGAAAAAACATCATGGACAGACTGATATTCTGCAAAAGGTACAGGCAGTGGACTGCTGAGGACTGGGGTAAAGTTATTTTCTCTGTTGAATCCCCTTTTCGATTGTTTGGGACATCAGGAAAACGCCTCATTCGGAGAAGACAAAGTGAGCGCTACCACCAGTCTTGCCTCATGCCAACTGTTAAGCATCCTGAAACCATTCATGTGTGGGGCTGTTTCTCAGCCAAGGGAATCGGCTCTCTCACAGTCTTGCCTAAAAACACAGCCATGAATAAAGAATGGTACCAGAATGTCCTCCAAGAGCAACTTCTCCCAACCCTCCAAGAGCAGTTTGGTGATCAACAATGCCTTTTCCAGCATGATGGGGCACCTTGCCATAAAGCAAAGGTGATAACTAAATGGCTCAGAGAACAAAACAGAGATTTTGGGTCCATGACCTGGAAACTCCCCAGATCTTAATCCCATTGAGAACTTGTGGTCAATCATCAAGAGACGGGTGGACAAACAAAAACCTAAAAATTCTGACAAAATGAAAGCATTGATTGTGCAAGAATGGACTGCTATCAGTCAGGATTTGGTCCAGAAGTTGATTGAGAACATGCCAGGGAGAATTGCAGAGGTCCTGAAGAAGAAGGGTCAACACTGCAAATACTGACTTGCTGCATTAACTCATTCTATCTGTCAATATAAGCTTTTGTTACTCATATGTTTGCAATTATTATATTTCTGTCTGTGATAAAAACATCTGTCAAACACACATAAAAACCAGAGGGCAGCAGATCATGTGAAAATATAATATTTGTGTCATTCTCAAAACTTTTGGCTATGACTGTATAGCACAAGAGACCTGACGTCCTTAAGGGGACTATTAAATACATTAAAATGTAAAAAAAAAATTAAAAAATCTGAGATAAAAAAGAAAAACACAGAAGAGTAAATCACCCCCTTTTGCCCCATTGAAAACTCGAACCAGAGCGCTCAGCTGCATTGAAATACAAGCAACCGCACACTCCGGTCCTGAGTGCCGGCGGCAGTGCCAGGTATTGAGGCGAGTCTCTCGCATTGCAGTTGCAAGTATGACCCCGGCCTTATTGAGATGAATGCTTCCCCACCGGGGGACAGTGAAAGGAGATGCAGGGAGAAAGCGGCAGTGGCAAGGAGTATGTCACCGCTGCAATATAACTTAAATGACACTGTGGGGATGATTATTGTGGCCCCGGTGTCTGGGAAGCCTCAAAGGGCTTTGCCAGTTCACCGGGGTCCGGGACGAGATACTTCCCATACAGCGTCGGACTGGAGCACCTTGGGCCCACCAGAGAAAATCATTCTTGGGGCCCACTATGTAGCTACATACAAATAAATACAAGACCGCCAATTGTGCTGTAAAACGCGCTATATCAGGATATTTTATAAGGTAGTACATGTCTTAATTATGTAGTAGGGGTTGCGGTAGGATCATAGAGGGGTAGCCCCCTCATAGAATATAATGTAGCCCCCTCATAAAATATAATGCAGAACTCTCTCATAGAATATAATGCAGCACCCCACAAAAAATAATGCAACCCCCTCATAAGGTATATCGCAGTCCCCACCATAGAATATAATGTAGCACCCTCATAGGGTATAATGCAGCCCCCACATAGAGTATACTGTAGCCCCCTCATAGGGAATAATGCTGCCCCCATAGGGTATACTGTAGCCCCCTCATAGGGCATAATGCTGCCCCACTCATATAGTAGGATATAGCCCCCCAGAATATAATGTAGTCCCCTGACGGAATAATACAGGCCCCCCATAGAGTATACTGTATCCCCATCATATAGTAATATGTAGCCCCCAGAATATAATGTAGTCCCCTGAGAGAAGGAATGCAGCCCCACCACAGAATATAATGCATCTCCCCATAGAGTATACTGTAGCCCCCTCATATAGTATGATATAGCCCCCAGAATATAATGTAGTCCCCTGAGAATAATGCAGTCCCCCCACAGAATATAATGTAGCCCCCTCAAAGTATAATGCAGACCCTCTCCACCCCATCATTGTCCTCATCACCACTTCTATCATTGCCTTCTCCCCCACCACCCTTATCATTCTCCCCCACCACCCCATCACTGCCCATTCCACCACCTCAATCATTGCCTCCTCCTCCACCACCATCATTGTCCATTTCATCACCTCCATCATTGCCTCCCCACCACCATCATTGCCCATCACCTCCATCCTGCCTCCCCCCCATCATTGCCATCACCTCATCGCTGCTCCCCAACATGCACATCACCTTCATCGCTGCCTCCCCAACTGCCATCATTGCCCTCACCTCCATCCCTGCCTCCCACCGCCATCATTGCCCATCACCTCCATCGCTGCCTCCCCCCAACATTGCCCATCACCTTCACCATTGCCTCCCCCACCATCATTGCCCATCACCTCCATCCCTGCCTCCCCCCACCGCCATCATTGCCCATCACCTCCATCCCTGCCTCCTCCCACCGCCATCATTGCCCATCACCTCCATCATTGCCTCCCCCCACCGCCATCATTGCCCATCACCTCCATCCCTGCCTCCCCCACCGCCATCATGCCCATCACCTTCATCATTGCCTCCCCACCGCCATCATTGCCCATCACCTCCATCGCTGCCTCCCCTAACCGCCATCATTGCCCATCACCTCCATCGTTGCCTCCCCCACCATCTTTGTCCATCACCTCCATCGTTGCCTCCCCCATCATTGCCCATCACCTTCACCATTGCCTCCCCCCACCATCATTGCCCATCACCTTCATCATTGCCCATCACCTCCATCACTGCCTCCCCCCACCAACCCTCTCTCTCTCACACACACACACACACACACAAAGCATCGCACCACATACACACACGCAGGCACACAGCACACAGCTCACCTCCCCACAGCAGCAGCACATCACGGCAGCCTGTTCCTCGCCTGCTGCTTTCTGTCTGAGACCCAGTGCTGGATGATGACGTCATCAGCTGGGCTCTCTCAGACAGGAAGAGCCGTGCAGGAAGCCGGGATGTGCTGCCTGTGAGTATTTGTGTGTGTCTCTGTATGTGTGTGCGCTGTGCTTTGTGCGTGGTGCGGTGGTGGGACTTTACATGCGGGCAGTGTTAGCTGCAGCCTGCGGCTAACACTGCCCGCTATTAAAGAGAAATGGTATTCACGCCTCTCCATGCCCATAGGGGCGTGGCGAAGCGTGAATATTCATTTAGCTTTAGCAGCAGGGACAGGATCCTGTCTCCAGCTGCAGCTACGCAGACACAGGGCGGGCCCCCTTGACTCAGGGCCCCCATAGCCACTTGCTGGGGGCCCTGGAGCAGTGGGGGCCCTTGGAGCAGTGAGGGCCCTAGGCAGCTGCTGGCCAGTATGCCAGCAGGTGTCAGTGCCTGGGCGCACCGGAGAATCCTCCGGTTCTCCGGTCGGCCAGTCCGAGCCTGCTCCCATATCGCTACTGTCTCCTCACGAGCAGATGACGAGGGAACTATGAGTGTGGCTATGCTGAGTGGGACGTGGTTGATACACACACACACACACACACACACACACACACAAAACATACATACACAGCTTTTTATATATAGATATAACAGGGCAATACAAACAAAGTGAAAAGCCAAGATATAAGTTTTATTGACCTAGGATGTAAAAGGAAGCAAACAAGGGTGTAACGATCATGGTCACATCCTCTGCCCACAGGGAAAGAGGAATGAGTGGATTGCAGGGCAGACTGCGCTGTTATCTGTATCTGCATTTTTGTGACATGGATAAAGCTAAACTCTATGACCATTTCTGGTGCAGCCTGCAGCCTATGAGAGCTCATGAGAGGTCAGCAGGTGCCAGGTGGTGCAATGATGTGATATCTGTGCCTGCCCGCAGGATACAAAGAAAAGCAGAATGATGTTGGCAATCATCCTTGGAGCAGGGTGAGGCAAGTTTGATTTTTTTTTAGTGAAAATCAGAGTCTAGGAGGGCTTTAAAGGGGATATCATTAGTATGAAGGGGTATTAGCATTATTGTATGGTGCAAAGGTGGTATTACTTTTGCTGTACAGAGCAAATGGGCATTATTATTATTATGAGGGCTAATGTGGCATTATTATTATTGTAAGGGGGCTTTATTATTGTACTAGAAATAGGCCCGATGCTGTCGCATCAGGAGTGCGGTGAAATTTAGACGTCACCACTATTCCCCATGCAGGCGCAGTGACAGCCACGTCGTTATTGCGCATACGTGGGTCTAGCGTGCAGTTGTGGCTGTTACTGTACCTGCGTGGGGAATAGCGGTAAATTCTAAATTTCACCGCACTCCCGCTGCAATAGCATCGGGCCTATTTCTAGTACAGGTCCTTCTCAAAAAATTAGCATATAGTGCTAAATTTCATTATTTTCCATAATGTAATGATTACAATTAAACTTTCATATATTTTAGATTCATTACACACCAACTGAAATTTGTCAGGTCTTTTATTGTTTTAATACTGATGATTTTGGCATACAACTCCTGATAACCCAAAAAACCTGTCTCAAAAAATTAGCATATCAAGAAAAGGTTCTCTAAACGACCTATTACCCTAATCTTCTGAATCAACTAATTAACTCTAAACACATGCAAAAGATTCCTGAGGCTTTTAAAAACTCCCGGCCTGGTTCATTACTCAAAACCCCCATCATGGGTAAGACTAGCACCTGACTGATGTCAAGAAGGCCATCATTGACACCCTCAAGCAAGAGGGTAAGACCCAGAAATTAATTTCTCAACAAATAGGCTGTTCCCAGAGTGCTGTATCAAGGCACCTCAATGGGAAGTCTGTTGGAAGGAAACAATGTGGCAGAAAACGCTGTACAACGAGAAGAGGTGACCGTACCCTGAGGAAGATTGTGGAGAAGGACCGATTCCAGACCTTGGGGGACCTGAGGAAGCAGTGGACTGAGTCTGGTGTAGAAACATCCAGAGCCACCGTGCACAGGCGTGTGCAGGAAATGGGCTACAGGTGCCGCATTCCCCAGGTAAAGCCACTTTTGCACCATAAACAGCGGCAGAAGCGCCTGACCTGGGCTACAGAGAAGCAGCACTGGACTGTTGCTAAGTGGTCCCAAGTACTTTTTTCTGATGAAAGCAAATTTTGCATGTCATTCGGAAATCAAGGTGCCAGAGTCTGGAGGAAGACTGGGGAGAAGGAAATGCCAAAATGCCTGAAGTCCAGTGTCAAGTACCCACAGTCAGTGATGGTGTGGGGTGCCATGTCAGCTGCTGGTGTTGGTCCACTGTGTATCATCAAGGGCAGGGTCAATGCAGCTAGCTATCAGGAGATTTTGGAGCACTTCATGCTTCCATCGGCTGAAATGCTTTATGGAGATGAAGATTTCA
This sequence comes from Oophaga sylvatica, assembly GCA_033576555.1. Lineage (NCBI taxonomy): Eukaryota > Metazoa > Chordata > Amphibia > Anura > Dendrobatidae > Oophaga > Oophaga sylvatica. The sequence continues at coordinate 77,820,479 of JARQOD010000008.1, forward strand.
TTTTTCAGCACGACCTGGCACCTGCTCTCAGTGCCAAAACCACTGGTAAATGGTTTACTGACCATGGTATTACTGTGCTCAATTGGCCTGCCAACTCTCCTGACCTGAACCCCATAGAGAATCTGTGGGATATTGTGAAGAGAAAGAACCAACGCAAGACCCAACACTCTGGATGAGCTTAAGGCCGCTATCGAAGCATCCTGGGCCTCCATAACACCTCAGCAGTGTCACAGGCTGATTGCCTCCATGCCACGCCGCATTGAAGCAGTCATTTCTGCAAAAGGATTCCCGACCAAGTATTGAGTGCATAACTGAACATTATTATTTGATGGTTTTTTTTGTTTGTTTTTAAAAAACACTTTTATTTTATTGGACGGTTGAAATATGTTAATTTTTGAGACAGATTTTTTGGGTTATCAGGAGTTGTATGCCAAAATCATCAGTATTAAAACAATAAAAGACCTGACAAATTTCAGTTGGTGTGTAATGAATCTAAAATATATGAAAGTTTAACTGTAATCATTACATTATGGAAAATAATGAAATTTAGCACTATATGCTAATTTTTTGAGAAGGACCTGTATATATACAGTACAGACCAAAAGTTTGGACACACCTGCTCATTTAAAGATTTTTCTGTATTTTCATGACTATGAAAATTGTAAATACACACTGAAGGCATCAATGCTATGAACTAACACATGTGGAATTATATACTTAACAAAAAAGTGTGTAACAACTGAAATTATGTCTTAAATTCTAGGTTCTTCAAAGTAGTCACCGGAAATGGTTTTCAAGTCACAGGTGTGCCCTGTCAGGTTTAATAAGTGGGATTTCTTGCTTTATAAATGGGGTTGGGACCATCAGTTGTGATGTGCAGAAGTCTGGTGGATACACAGCTGATAGTCCTACTGAATAGACTGTTAGAATTTGTATTATGGCAAGAAAAAATCAGCTAAGTAAAGAAAAACGAGTGGCCATCATTACTTTAAGAAATGAAGGTCATTCAGTCCGAAAAATTGGGAAAACTTTGAAAGTGTCCCCAAGTGCAGTTCCAACCACCGTGTCTTTGTGCGATGCAGTAAAGGTGAACGGATGGATTCTACATGCCTGGTTCCCACAGTGAAGCATGGAGGAGGAGATGTGATGGTGCAGGGGTGCTTTGCTGGTGACACTGTTGGGGATTTATTCAGAATTGAAGGCATACTGAACCTGCATGGCTACCACAGCATCTTGCAGCGGCATGCTATTCCATCCGGTTTGCGTTTAGTTGGACCATCATTTATTTTTCAACAGGACAATGACCCCAAACACACCTCCAGGCTGTGTAAGGGCTATTTGACCAAGAAGGAGAGTGTTGGGGTGCTATGCCAGATGACCTGGCCTCCACAGTCATTAGACCTGAACCCAATCGAGATGGTTTGGGGTGAGCTGGACCGCAGAGTGAAGGCAAAAGGGCCAACAAGTGCTAAGCATCTCTGGGAAACTCCTTCAAGATTGTTGGAAGACCATTTCCGGTGACTACCTCTTGAAGCTCATCAAGAGAATGCCAAGAGTGTGCAAAGCAGTCATCAAAGCAAAAGGTGGCTACTTTGAAGAACCTAGAATATAAGACATATTTTCAGTTGTTTCACAGTTTTTTGTTAAGTATATAAATCCACATGTGTTAATTCATAGTTTTGATGCCTTAGGTGTGAATGTACACTTTTCATAGTCATGAAAATACAGAAAAATCTTTAAATGAGAAGGTGTGTCCAAACTTATGGTCTGTACTGTAAATATACAGTCATGGACAAAAGTTTTGAGAATGACACAAATATTAATTTTTACAAAGTCTACTGCTTCACTTTTTCTAATGGCAATTTGCATATACTCCAGAATGTTATAAAGAGTGATCAGCTTAACAGCAATTACTTGCAAAGTCAATATTTGGCTATAAAATGAACTTTATCCCCCAAAACACATTTCAACATCATTGCAGCCCTGCCTTAAAAGGACCAGCTAACCTCTTTTCAGGGATTGCGCCATTAAAACAGGTGTGGGTGTTGATGAGGACATGGCTGGAGATCAATCTGTCATGATTAAGTAAGAATGACACCTGTTGTGAATGGGTTTGAGATGAGTTCTGAGCAGAGACTCCCTCTGGTGGTTACAAGCGGTACTGGTCTGTTCAGTGAAGATTGTGAGGACTGGGAATCAGGTGTTACTGACTGGTCTTATATAAGGGAGTCACCTTCCCATCAGGGTTGCCGGTGATCAATTGTTCTGGTCTGAATCCTTCATTCCTGTTTCCCTTGTAGCCTGCTGTGTCGTGTCTGCATCTCCTGCTAACAGATAAGACATTTTCTTCTTTTTGTTTTTGTACTATATTTTTGCATTTTTTCCTGCACTTCTTTGGGGGCCTTCTGGGTCCCTTCGGGGGCTTTTGCCCTCTCAGTTTAGTTCAGCCACTGATGTTTGTACTTTTGCTTTTTTCCAGTTTTTTCAGTGGCTGCTGTTTTGATTTTGTTACACCAGAGAACTAATTTAGGTGGTAGAGGTCGTGTGATCTCAGGTGATTTTGAAATTAGTAGAGTTGGTGCTTTTCAGGGTTTTCTGGGATTGCAGTAAGTACCCTTCCTATCCTTTTCTATTTAGTTAGTTTGGGCCCCAGCGTTTGCTCATACTATTTTCTTTCTGTGTCAGTATTTCTTCTTGTCTAACCGCCATTACTTGTTTGGGGGCTTTCTATTATCTTTGGGGTTCTGCTCCGGGGCAGATAGCTTTCCTATTTCTATCTTTAGGTGTAGTTAGTTTCTCAGGCTGTGACGAGGCGTCTAGGACCAACGTAGGAACGCTCCACGGCTGCCTCTAGTTGTGGTGGTTAGTCAGGGTACTGCAATCTCATAGATTCCAACTGCTCTGGTGTATTGCCTTTTTTACCTGCACTCCTCAGCTACCGAAACATAACAGTATCACCGGCCTAAAAATTGAGGGTTGTATGGTACTCACAGAAGGGAAAAAATATTGTGAAAGAAAAAAGGTTGTCAGAGTTGTCAGAGATATTTTTCTATTTGTTGCATTTTTTTTTTCCCTCTGTATCTCTGGGTGCTGGGGAGGATCTTTTCTCTCAATGGAGTTTGCACGGTTGTCTGGCCGTGTGGATCAGCTTGCCACTGAGGTTCAGAGTATTGCTGCATATCTTGCTAGGTTGCCTGTTGTGGAACCTAGGATCCCCATGACAGATTTGTTTTTGGGGGATCGAGCTAAGTTTCAGAATTTCAAAAATAATTGTAAATTGTTTTTTGCCTTAAAATCTAAGTCCTCAGGGAACGCAGCGCAGCAGGTTCAAATTATCATCTCTCTCCTGCGCGGCGATCCTCAGGATTGGGCTTTTTCCCTGACACCTGGGGATCCTGTTTTGAGTGATGTTGATGCATTTTTTCAGGCTTTGGGGTTATTGTACGATGAGCCTAATGTCACTGATCAAGCTGAAAAAGCTTTGTTGGCATTAAATCAGGGGTCTTATGACGCTGAGTTATACTGTCAGAGATTCCGCAGGTGGGCAGTCCTGACCAAATGGAATGACGACGCTTTGGCAGCCCTTTTCCGGAAGGGTCTGTCAGATAATGTAAAGGATGTTATGGTGGGATTCCCTGTCCCCTCTGGTCTCAATGATTCTATGTCATTAGCGATTCAAATTGACAGACGTTTGCGTGAGCGGAGAAGTATGCGTGGAATGGTGTTGCCTTGTGAACCAGCTTCTGAACCCATGCAGTGTGATAGAGTGGTGTCTGGGGCACAGCGTCATGAGTTTCGAAAGCGCAATGGGTTATGTTTCTACTGTGGTGATGCCTCTCATGCTATTTCAGTCTGCCCTAAGCGGAGAAGACGTTTTGCACGCTCAGTTGTCTTGGGTAGTGTTCAGACTAAGTTTTTATTAACTGTCACTCTTATATGCTCTCTGTCCTCATTTTCTGCTCAGGCTTTCGTTGATTCTGGAGCAGCTATTAACCTGATGGATTATGATTTTGCTAAACGTTGTGGGTTTCCCTTGATACCCCTACAGAAGTCTATTCCCCTACTGGGGATCGATTCTACCCCTTTGGCTGAGAATAAACCCCAGTTTTCTACTCAGGTGATAATGAGGGTTGAACCTGATCACCAGGAGTGCTGCAAATTTTTGGTTCTGTATAATCTGCATGACATTATCGTGCTGGGTTTCCCTTGGTTACAGTCTCATAATCCTGTTTTGGATTGGAAATCTGTGTCTGTAACCAGTTGGGGCTGCCAATGTGTTAATACCAACACTCCTGTTTTTTCTGCCTCCCCCCAGGCTCAGGATGTTCCTGACTTTTTGATTGATTTTTCTGATGTGTTTAGCGAAAGTAAATCTGCATCCTTGCCTCCCATAGGAGCTATGACTGCGCTATTGAATTAGTGCCGGGTAGTAAATTCCCTAAAGGTCGCCTTTTTAACTTGTCTGTACCTGAACATGACGCTATGCGGTCTTATATCAAGGAATCATTGGAGAAGGGTCATATCAGACCATCCTCTTCACCCTTAGGTGCCGGTTTTTTCTTTGTGGCCAAAAAAGATGGTTCATTAAGGCCGTGTATTGATTATCGTCTCTTGAACAATATTACTGTGAAATATCAATACCCGTTACCCTTGATTTCTGACCTGTTTTCCAGGGTGAAAAACGCTACTTGGTTTACCAAGCTTGACCTCAGGGGGGCGTATAACCTTATTCGCATTAAGCACGGGGATGAATGGAAGACAGCATTCAATACCCCTGAAGGGCATTTTGAGTACCTAGTGATGCCCTTTGGGCTCACTAATGCTCCTTCCGTCTTCCAGTCCTTCATGAATGACATTTTCAGGGATTTTGTGGACAAATTTCTGATTGTTTATTTGGATGATATCTTGATTTTTTCTAATGACTGGGACTCTCATGTGAAACATGTTCGAACTGTGTTCCAGATTTTGAGAGAGAATGCTCTGTATGTGAAGGGATCAAAGTGTATTTTTGGCGTACAGAGGATCTCATTTCTGGGATTCATTTTGTCCCCATCTGTTATTGAAATGGACCCGGTCAAGGTTCAGGCCATCTGTGATTGGGTCCAACCTACTTCATTAAAGGCTCTTCAGAGATTTTTGGGTTTTGCCAATTTTTATCATAAATTTATTGGTAATTTCTCAGTTATTGTTAAACCATTAACTGATTTGACCAGAAAGGGTTCTGATGTGGTGAATTGGCCTCCTGAGGCAGTCTCTGCGTTTCAGGAACTTAAGCAGAGATTCACTTCTGCTCCTGTTCTACGGCAGCCTGATGTTTCTCTGCCATTTCAGGTGGAGGTTGATGCCTCTGAAATTGGGGCAGGTGCCGTTTTGTCCCAAAAAGATCCAGAGACCTCTAAAAGTAACCCTTGTGCCTTTTTCTCTCGAAAATTTTCTCCTACTGAACGTAATTATGACGTGGGTAATCGGGAGTTATTGGCCATGAAGTGGGCTTTTGAAGAGTGGAGACATTGGCTGGAGGGAGCCAAACATCAGGTGGTGGTCCTTACGGACCATAAGAATCTGGTCTATCTGGAATCTGCCAAGCGACTCAATCCTAGACAGGCCAGGTGGGCCTTGTTTTTCACACGTTTTAATTTTGTGGTTTCCTTTCTTCCTGGCACTAAGAATGTTAAGGCGGATGCCCTCTCAAGGAGTTTCCTTGCGGACTCTCCTGAGTTATCTGATCCTTCTGTTATTTTGAAAGAGGGTGTAGTTCTTTCCGCCATCTCGCCCAATTTGAGACTTGCTCTGGAGGGGTGTCAGGAGGATAGGCCCGAGTGCTGCCCTGTTGGAAAATTGTTTGTCCCGGACCAGTGGAAAAAGAGTGTGATGTCTGAGATTCATTGTTCCGCATTGGCTGGGCATCCTGGAATTTTTGGTACCAGAGACTTGGTTAGTCGGTCCTTTTGGTGGCCTACCTTGTCTCGTGATGTCAGGGAATTTGTGCAGTCCTGCGGGACTTGCTCTCGCTCCAAGCCTTGCTCTCGCTCTAGTGGTTTGTTGATGCCATTGCCTGTGCCCAAGAGACCATGGACCCATATCTCTATGGATTTCATTTCCGACCTTCCTGTTTCTCAGAGAATGACCACCATTTGGGTAATTTGTGATAGGTTTTCCAAAATGATACATCTTGTGCCATTACCTAAGTTGCCTTCCTCCTCTGAATTGGTGCCGTTGTTCCTTCAGCACGTGGTTCGTTTACACGGCATTCCTGAGAACATTGTGTCTGACAGAGGAGTCCAGTTTGTTTCCAGATTTTGGAGGACTTTTTGTTCTAAACTGGGTGTTCAATTGTCTTTCTCCTCGGCATTTCATCCTCAGACCAATGGTCAAACTGAGAGAACAAACCAGACATTGGAGACTTATCTTAGATGCTTTGTGTCTGCTGATCAGGATGACTGGGTCTCTTTTTTACCTTTGGCTGAGTTTGCTCTTAATAATAGGGCTAGCTCTGCCACTTTGATGTCTCCGTTTTTCTGTAATTCTGGGTTTCACCCTCGATTTTCTTCAGGACAGACGGAGGCTTCTGTCTGTCCAGGTGTTGACTCTGTTGTGGAGCGTATGCAACAGATTTGGGACCAGGTAGTGGAGAGGTTGTCCCTCTCTCAGGAGAAGGCCCAGCGGTTTGCTAACCGGCATAGGACTGATGGTCCTCGGTTTAAAGTGGGGGACTTGGTCTGGTTGTCCTCAAAGAATATTCCTATGAGAGTAGCATCTCCTAAATTTAAGCCTAGGTTCATTGGACCTTATAAGATCATTGAGATTCTTAATCCTGTTTCTTTTCGTTTGCTTCTTCCAGGGACATTTAAGATCCATAACGTGTTCCACAAGTCCTTGTTGAAGAGGTTTGTTGAGCCAGTGGTTCCTGCTGCTGTGCCTCCTGACCCTGTTTTGGTTGAGGGCAATCTGGAGTATGTGGTTGAGAAAATATTAGATTCTCTTTTTTCTAGACGGAAACTCCAGTATTTGGTTAAGTGGAGAGGTTATGGTCAGGAAGACAATTCTTGGGTGTTTGCTTCGGACATCCATGCTAGGAGACTCATCCGTGCATATCATAGAACTCATCCTGACCGACCTGGTTGCTCAAAATGAGGGTTCGGTGACCCCTCCTCAAGGGGGGGGGTACTGTTGTGAATGGGTTTGAGATGAGTTCTGAGCAGAGACTCCCTCTGGTGGTTACAAGCGGTACTGGTCTGTTCAGTGAAGATTGTGAGGACTGGGAATCAGGTGTTACTGACTGGTCTTATATAAGGGAGTCACCTTCCCATCAGGGTTGCCGGTGATCAATTGTTCTGGTCTGAATCCTTCATTCCTGTTTCCCTTGTAGCCTGCTGTGTCGTGTCTGCATCTCCTGCTAACAGATAAGACATTTTCTTCTTTTTGTTTTTGTACTATATTTTTGCATTTTTTCCTGCACTTCTTTGGGGGCCTTCTGGGTCCCCTTCGGGGGCTTTTGCCCTCTCAGTTTAGTTCAGCCACTGATGTTTGTACTTTTGCTTTTTTCCAGTTTTTTCAGTGGCTGCTGGTTTTGATTTTGTTACACCAGAGAACTAATTTAGGTGGTAGAGGTCGTGTGATCTCAGGTGATTTTGAAATTAGTAGAGTTGGTGCTTTTCAGGGTTTTCTGGGATTGCAGTAAGTACCCTTCCTATCCTTTTCTATTTAGTTAGTTTGGGCCCCAGCGTTTGCTCATACTATTTTCTTTCTGTGTCAGTATTTCTTCTTGTCTAACCGCCATTACTTGTTTGGGGGCTTTCTATTATCTTTGGGGTTCTGCTCCGGGGCAGATAGCTTTCCTATTTCTATCTTTAGGTGTAGTTAGTTTCTCAGGCTGTGACGAGGCGTCTAGGACCAACGTAGGAACGCTCCACGGCTGCCTCTAGTTGTGGTGGTTAGTCAGGGTACTGCAATCTCATAGATTCCAACTGCTCTGGTGTATTGCCTTTTTTACCTGCACTCCTCAGCTACCGAAACATAACAGACACCACTGGACACTTTAAAAGGAGGCTGGTGCTTGGCATCATTGTTTCTCTTCTGTTAACCATGGTTATCTCTAAAGAAACACGTTCAGTCATCATTGAAATGCACAAAATGGCCTAACAGGGAAGAGTATCGCAGCTAGAAAGATTGCACTTCAGTCAACAATCTATCGCATCATCAAGAACTTCAAGGAGAGAGGTTCCATTGTTGCCAAAAAGGCTCAGGGCGCCCAAGAAAGACCAGCAAGTGCCAGGACCATCTCTTAAAAGTGTTTCAGCTGCGGGATCAGGCTACCAGCAGTGCAGAGCTTGCTCAGGAATGGCAGCAGGCAGGTGTGAGTGCATCTGCACGCACTGTGAGGCGGAGACTCTTGGAGCAAGGCCTGGTCTCAAGGAGGGCAGCAAGGAAGCCACTTCTCTCCAGAAAAAACATCATGGACAGACTGATATTCTGCAAAAGGTACAGGCAGTGGACTGCTGAGGACTGGGGTAAAGTTATTTTCTCTGATGAATCCCCTTTTCGATTGTTTGGGACATCAGGAAAACGCCTCATTCGGAGAAGACAAGGTGAGCGCTCACACCAGTCTTGTCTCATGCCAACTGTTAAGCATCCTGAAACCATTCATGTGTGGGGTTGCTTCTCAGCCAAGGGAATCGGCTCTCTCAAGTCTTGCCTAAAAACACAGCCATGAATAAAGAATGGTACCAGAATGTCCTCCAAGAGCAACTTCTCCCAACCCTCCAAGAGCAGTTTGGCAATCAACAATGCCTTTTCCAGCATGATGGAGCACCTTGCCATAAAGCAAAGGTGATAACTAAATGGCTCAGAGAACAAAACATAGAGATTTTAGGTTCATGGCCTGGAAACTCCCCAGATCTTAATCCCATTGAGAACTTGCGTTCAATCATCAAGAGACGGGTGGACAAACAAAACCTAAAAATTCTGACAAAATGAAAGCATGATTGTGCAAGAATGGACTGCTATCAGTCAGGATTTGGTCCAGAAGTTGATTGAGAGCATGCCAGG
>JARQOD010000008.1:77829626-77953789 GCA_033576555.1 Oophaga sylvatica
CGCAGGTGGGCAGTCCTGACCAAATGGAATGACGACGCTTTGGCAGCCCTTTTCCGGAAGGGTCTGTCAGATAATGTAAAGGATGTTATGGTGGGATTCCCTGTCCCCTCTGGTCTCAATGATTCTATGTCATTAGCGATTCAAATTGACAGACGTTTGCGTGAGCGGAGAAGTATGCGTGGAATGGTGTTGCCTTGTGAACCAGCTTCTGAACCCATGCAGTGTGATAGAGTGGTGTCTGGGGCACAGCGTCATGAGTTTCGAAAGCGCAATGGGTTATGTTTCTACTGTGGTGATGCCTCTCATGCTATTTCAGTCTGCCCTAAGCGGAGAAGACGTTTTGCACGCTCAGTTGTCTTGGGTAGTGTTCAGACTAAGTTTTTATTAACTGTCACTCTTATATGCTCTCTGTCCTCATTTTCTGCTCAGGCTTTCGTTGATTCTGGAGCAGCTATTAACCTGATGGATTATGATTTTGCTAAACGTTGTGGGTTTCCCTTGATACCCCTACAGAAGTCTATTCCCCTACTGGGGATCGATTCTACCCCTTTGGCTGAGAATAAACCCCAGTTTTCTACTCAGGTGATAATGAGGGTTGAACCTGATCACCAGGAGTGCTGCAAATTTTTGGTTCTGTATAATCTGCATGACATTATCGTGCTGGGTTTCCCTTGGTTACAGTCTCATAATCCTGTTTTGGATTGGAAATCTGTGTCTGTAACCAGTTGGGGCTGCCAATGTGTTAATACCAACACTCCTGTTTTTTCTGCCTCCCCCAGGCTCAGGATGTTCCTGACTTTTTGATTGATTTTTCTGATGTGTTTAGCGAAAGTAAATCTGCATCCTTGCCTCCCCATAGGAGCTATGACTGCGCTATTGAATTAGTGCCGGGTAGTAAATTCCTAAAGGTCGCCTTTTTAACTTGTCTGTACCTGAACATGACGCTATGCGGTCTTATATCAAGGAATCATTGGAGAAGGGTCATATCAGACCATCCTCTTCACCCTTAGGTGCCGGTTTTTTCTTTGTGGCCAAAAAAGATGGTTCATTAAGGCCGTGTATTGATTATCGTCTCTTGAACAATATTACTGTGAAATATCAATACCCGTTACCCTTGATTTCTGACCTGTTTTCCAGGGTGAAAAACGCTACTTGGTTTACCAAGCTTGACCTCAGGGGGGCGTATAACCTTATTCGCATTAAGCACGGGGATGAATGGAAGACAGCATTCAATACCCCTGAAGGGCATTTTGAGTACCTAGTGATGCCCTTTGGGCTCACTAATGCTCCTTCCGTCTTCCAGTCCTTCATGAATGACATTTTCAGGGATTTTGTGGACAAATTTCTGATTGTTTATTTGGATGATATCTTGATTTTTTCTAATGACTGGGACTCTCATGTGAAACATGTTCGAACTGTGTTCCAGATTTTGAGAGAGAATGCTCTGTATGTGAAGGGATCAAAGTGTATTTTTGGCGTACAGAGGATCTCATTTCTGGGATTCATTTTGTCCCCATCTGTTATTGAAATGGACCCGGTCAAGGTTCAGGCCATCTGTGATTGGGTCCAACCTACTTCATTAAAGGCTCTTCAGAGATTTTTGGGTTTTGCCAATTTTTATCATAAATTTATTGGTAATTTCTCAGTTATTGTTAAACCATTAACTGATTTGACCAGAAAGGGTTCTGATGTGGTGAATTGGCCTCCTGAGGCAGTCTCTGCGTTTCAGGAACTTAAGCAGAGATTCACTTCTGCTCCTGTTCTACGGCAGCCTGATGTTTCTCTGCCATTTCAGGTGGAGGTTGATGCCTCTGAAATTGGGGCAGGTGCCGTTTTGTCCCAAAAAGATCCAGAGACCTCTAAAAGTAACCCTTGTGCCTTTTTCTCTCGAAAATTTTCTCCTACTGAACGTAATTATGACGTGGGTAATCGGGAGTTATTGGCCATGAAGTGGGCTTTTGAAGAGTGGAGACATTGGCTGGAGGGAGCCAAACATCAGGTGGTGGTCCTTACGGACCATAAGAATCTGGTCTATCTGGAATCTGCCAAGCGACTCAATCCTAGACAGGCCAGGTGGGCCTTGTTTTTCACACGTTTTAATTTTGTGGTTTCCTTTCTTCCTGGCACTAAGAATGTTAAGGCGGATGCCCTCTCAAGGAGTTTCCTTGCGGACTCTCCTGAGTTATCTGATCCTTCTGTTATTTTGAAAGAGGTGTAGTTCTTTCCGCCATCTCGCCCAATTTGAGACTTGCTCTGGAGGGGTGTCAGGAGGATAGGCCCGAGTGCTGCCCTGTTGGAAAATTGTTTGTCCCGGACCAGTGGAAAAAGAGTGTGATGTCTGAGATTCATTGTTCCGCATTGGCTGGGCATCCTGGAATTTTTGGTACCAGAGACTTGGTTAGTCGGTCCTTTTGGTGGCCTACCTTGTCTCGTGATGTCAGGGAATTTGTGCAGTCCTGCGGGACTTGCTCTCGCTCCAAGCCTTGCTCTCGCTCTAGTGGTTTGTTGATGCCATTGCCTGTGCCCAAGAGACCATGGACCCATATCTCTATGGATTTCATTTCCGACCTTCCTGTTTCTCAGAGAATGACCACCATTTGGGTAATTTGTGATAGGTTTTCCAAAATGATACATCTTGTGCCATTACCTAAGTTGCCTTCCTCCTCTGAATTGGTGCCGTTGTTCCTTCAGCACGTGGTTCGTTTACACGGCATTCCTGAGAACATTGTGTCTGACAGAGGAGTCCAGTTTGTTTCCAGATTTTGGAGGACTTTTTGTTCTAAACTGGGTGTTCAATTGTCTTTCTCCTCGGCATTTCATCCTCAGACCAATGGTCAAACTGAGAGAACAAACCAGACATTGGAGACTTATCTTAGATGCTTTGTGTCTGCTGATCAGGATGACTGGGTCTCTTTTTTACCTTTGGCTGAGTTTGCTCTTAATAATAGGGCTAGCTCTGCCACTTTGATGTCTCCGTTTTTCTGTAATTCTGGGTTTCACCCTCGATTTTCTTCAGGACAGACGGAGGCTTCTGTCTGTCCAGGTGTTGACTCTGTTGTGGAGCGTATGCAACAGATTTGGGACCAGGTAGTGGAGAGGTTGTCCCTCTCTCAGGAGAAGGCCCAGCGGTTTGCTAACCGGCATAGGACTGATGGTCCTCGGTTTAAAGTGGGGGACTTGGTCTGGTTGTCCTCAAAGAATATTCCTATGAGAGTAGCATCTCCTAAATTTAAGCCTAGGTTCATTGGACCTTATAAGATCATTGAGATTCTTAATCCTGTTTCTTTTCGTTTGCTTCTTCCAGGGACATTTAAGATCCATAACGTGTTCCACAAGTCCTTGTTGAAGAGGTTTGTTGAGCCAGTGGTTCCTGCTGCTGTGCCTCCTGACCCTGTTTTGGTTGAGGGCAATCTGGAGTATGTGGTTGAGAAAATATTAGATTCTCTTTTTTCTAGACGGAAACTCCAGTATTTGGTTAAGTGGAGAGGTTATGGTCAGGAAGACAATTCTTGGGTGTTTGCTTCGGACATCCATGCTAGGAGACTCATCCGTGCATATCATAGAACTCATCCTGACCGACCTGGTTGCTCAAATGAGGGTTCGGTGACCCCTCCTCAAGGGGGGGGTACTGTTGTGAATGGGTTTGAGATGAGTTCTGAGCAGAGACTCCCTCTGGTGGTTACAAGCGGTACTGGTCTGTTCAGTGAAGATTGTGAGGACTGGGAATCAGGTGTTACTGACTGGTCTTATATAAGGGAGTCACCTTCCCATCAGGGTTGCCGGTGATCAATTGTTCTGGTCTGAATCCTTCATTCCTGTTTCCCTTGTAGCCTGCTGTGTCGTGTCTGCATCTCCTGCTAACAGATAAGACATTTTCTTCTTTTTGTTTTTGTACTATATTTTTGCATTTTTTCCTGCACTTCTTTGGGGGCCTTCTGGGTCCCCTCGGGGGCTTTTGCCCTCTCAGTTTAGTTCAGCCACTGATGTTTGTACTTTTGCTTTTTTCCAGTTTTTTCAGTGGCTGCGTTTTGATTTTGTTACACCAGAGAACTAATTTAGGTGGTAGAGGTCGTGTGATCTCAGGTGATTTTGAAATTAGTAGAGTTGGTGCTTTTCAGGGTTTTCTGGGATTGCAGTAAGTACCCTTCCTATCCTTTTCTATTTAGTTAGTTTGGGCCCCAGCGTTTGCTCATACTATTTTCTTTCTGTGTCAGTATTTCTTCTTGTCTAACCGCCATTACTTGTTTGGGGGCTTTCTATTATCTTTGGGGTTCTGCTCCGGGGCAGATAGCTTTCCTATTTCTATCTTTAGGTGTAGTTAGTTTCTCAGGCTGTGACGAGGCGTCTAGGACCAACGTAGGAACGCTCCACGGCTGCCTCTAGTTGTGGTGGTTAGTCAGGGTACTGCAATCTCATAGATTCCAACTGCTCTGGTGTATTGCCTTTTTTACCTGCACTCCTCAGCTACCGAAACATAACAGACACCACTGGACACTTTAAAAGGAGGCTGGTGCTTGGCATCATTGTTTCTCTTCTGTTAACCATGGTTATCTCTAAAGAAACACGTTCAGTCATCATTGAAATGCACAAAAATGGCCTAACAGGGAAGAGTATCGCAGCTAGAAAGATTGCACTTCAGTCAACAATCTATCGCATCATCAAGAACTTCAAGGAGAGAGGTTCCATTGTTGCCAAAAAGGCTCCAGGGCGCCCAAGAAAGACCAGCAAGTGCCAGGACCATCTCTTAAAAGTGTTTCAGCTGCGGGATCAGGCTACCAGCAGTGCAGAGCTTGCTCAGGAATGGCAGCAGGCAGGTGTGAGTGCATCTGCACGCACTGTGAGGCGGAGACTCTTGGAGCAAGGCCTGGTCTCAAGGAGGGCAGCAAGGAAGCCACTTCTCTCCAGAAAAAACATCATGGACAGACTGATATTCTGCAAAAGGTACAGGCAGTGGACTGCTGAGGACTGGGGTAAAGTTATTTTCTCTGATGAATCCCCTTTTCGATTGTTTGGGACATCAGGAAAACGCCTCATTCGGAGAAGACAAGGTGAGCGCTCACACCAGTCTTGTCTCATGCCAACTGTTAAGCATCCTGAAACCATTCATGTGTGGGGTTGCTTCTCAGCCAAGGGAATCGGCTCTCTCAAGTCTTGCCTAAAAACACAGCCATGAATAAAGAATGGTACCAGAATGTCCTCCAAGAGCAACTTCTCCCAACCCTCCAAGAGCAGTTTGGCAATCAACAATGCCTTTTCCAGCATGATGGAGCACCTTGCCATAAAGCAAAGGTGATAACTAAATGGCTCAGAGAACAAAACATAGAGATTTTAGGTTCATGGCCTGGAAACTCCCCAGATCTTAATCCCATTGAGAACTTGCGTTCAATCATCAAGAGACGGGTGGACAAACAAAAACCTAAAAATTCTGACAAAATGAAAGCATTGATTGTGCAAGAATGGACTGCTATCAGTCAGGATTTGGTCCAGAAGTTGATTGAGAGCATGCCAGGGAGAATTGCAGAGGTCCTGAAAGAAAGGGTCAACACTGCAAATATTGACTTGTTGCATTAACTCATTCTAACTGTCAATATAAGCTTTTGCTACTCATATGTTTGCAATTATTATATTTCTGTCTGTGATAAAAACATCTGTCAAACACACATTAAAACCAGAGTGCAGCAGATCATGTGAAAATATAATATTTGTGTCATTCTCAAAACTTTTGGCCATGACTGTACAAGGCAGAGGTGTATACAGGATCTAAAGGGGATATACTGTATATACTCGAGTATAAGCCGACCCAAGTATAAGCCGAGGCCCCTAATTTTGCCACAAAAAACTGGGAAAACTTATTGACTCAAGTATAAGCCTAGGGTGGGAAATGCAGCAGCTACTGGTAAATTTCAAAAATAAAAATAGATACCAATAAAAGTAAAATTAATTGAGACATCAGTAGGTTAAATGTTTTTGAATATCCATATTGAATCAGGAGCCCCATATAATGCTCCATACAGTTCATGATGGGCCCCATAAGATGCTCCATACAAAAAATATGCCCCATGTACTGCTGCACAAAAGTTAATAATGACCCCATAAGATGCTCCATATTAAAATATGCCCCATATAATGCTGCATAGAAGGTTAATGATGGCCCCATAAGATTCTCAATAGAATAATATGCCCCATATGCTGCTCCATAAAGGTTGATAGCCCCATAAGATGTTCCATAGATACATATGCCCCGTATAATGCTCCATAAAGGTTGATGGTCCCATAAGATGTCCCATAGAATAATATGCCCTATGTAATGCTGCATAAAGGTTGATGGCCCATAAGATGCTCCATAGATATATATGCCCCATATAATGCTGCATAAAGGTTGATGGCCCTATAAGATGTTTCAAAGAATAATATGCCCCATATGCTGCCCTATAAGATGCTCCATAGAATAATATTCCCCATATGCTGCCCTATAAGATGCTCCATAGATTAATGTGCCCCATATAATGCTGCATAAAGGTTGATGACCCCATAAGATGCTCCATAGATATATATGCCCCATATGCTGCTGCGATTAAAAAAAATCACATACTAAGCTTTTTTTTTTTTTTTAAAGAATAATATGCCCCATATAATGCTGCATAAAGGTTGATGGCCCCATAAGATTCTCCATAGATATATATGCCCCATATAATGCTGCATAAAGGTTGATGGCCCCATAAGATGCTCCATAGAATAATATGCCCCATATGCTGCCCTATAAGATGCTCCATAGAATAATATTCCCCATATGCTGCCCTATAAGATGCTCCATAGATTAATGTGCCCCATATAATGCTGCATAAAGGTTGATGACCCCATAAGATGCTCCATAGATATATATGCCCCATATGCTGCTGCGATTAAAAAAATTACATACTAAGCTCTCGCCGCTGGGGGCTAGATGCCGGTGTCCTGAGCAGGCGAAGACACCGGCGTGCTATGGGGGCCAGGTGCCGGTGTCACCGCTGGCTTAGGGCCCCTGCACCTGCGATATTCACCTGTCCTCTTTCCACAGCCGCGAGAGGTCTGTCTTCCGGCTCTCTGCAGTGACTGTTCAGGCAGAGGGCACGCACTATCCACATCATTGCCCTATGACCTGAACGTCACAGCCAGAGGAAGTGGAAGACAGAGCGGCGTGTGACGATGGAACGGGGACAGGAGAATATCGCATGGCTCACCCCGTCCTCCCCATCATACTCACCCCCTCCTGGTACGGTCTCTGCACTTCTTGCTTCTACGATGATCTCCGGTGCAAGCAGCTCCTTCCAGTGTTCAGCGGTCACGTGGTACCACTCATTAAAGTAATGAATATGTGCTCCACGTCTATGGGAGTGCAGAGCAGTGCATATTCATTACTTTAGTGAGCGGTATCACGTGACTGCTAAACACAGGAAGAGTTGTGGCGCCAGAGACCATCTGAGAAGCAGGGAAGTGCAGAGACCGCGCCTGGAGGGTGTGAGTATGATCTGACAGCCGCCGGCTCCTGCACTCCCACTCTCCCGCCTACCCCTAGGACAATGACATCACTTGTCATCAGCTTCTACCTCCCCATGACTCCATGTCAGCAGCAGCTGTGAACCGGCCACCCCTTCCCCCGCACAGTGCTCGCCCCATCACACCTCAGCCACCCCTCCAGCCTCTGACTTACCCCAGCCCGAGTCCTTCCCGCACCAGAGAACAGTGGTGCACAGCCGGCCATAACTTGTCTCCGCCGGAGACTACAACTCCCACAATGCACTGGCTCTAGAGTTAGAATTCAGCAGGTGTACGGCAGCACCCCCGTGTGTTCAGGATGAATAATGAGATGTGCAGGAGAAGAATGCAGAACAGCGATATTGACACTGTCCGCGGTGCCTTATGGGATTCGGGGACAGCGCCCAACTGGAGATTATATATATAGATTGAATAAAGAGCATTAGTATTACTATAAAGGGAGCATCATTATTATTTTTTGTGGAATTAGTATAATTGTATAGGGGAATTAATATTATTACATGGATGCAAAGGGGGCATTAATGTTATTGTAAGAGGGCATTATTATTATTGTATGCGACAGTGAGAGCTATAAATATTTTGTGGGGTCACAGAGAGGGACATCGTTTTTTCATAGGGTCACAAAATGAGACATTATGCATATGGGCATAAAAGGGTCACTGTTACTGTGTGTAGGTACAGTGGTAGCCAAAAGTATTGGCACCCCTGCAATTCTGTCAGATAATACTCAGTTTCTTCCTGAAAATGATTGCAATCACAAATTATTTGCTATTTTTATCTTCATTTAATTTGCTTGCAAGGAAAAAAACACAAAAGAGAATGAAGCAAAAATCAAATCCTTGATCATTTCACACAAAACTCCAAAAATGGGCCAGACAAAAGTATTGGCACCCTCAGCCTAATACTTGGCTGCACAATCTTTAGCCAAAATAACTGTGAACAACCGCTTCCGGTAACCATCAATGAGTTTCTTACAATGCTCTGCTGGAATTGTAGACCATTCTTCTTTGGCAAACTGCTCCAGGTCCCTGATATTTGAAGGGTGCCTTCTCCAAACTGCCATTTTGAGATCTCTCCACAGGTGTTCTATGGGATTCAGGTCTGGACTCATTGCTGGCCACCTTAGAAGTCTCCAGTGCTTTCTCAAACACCATTTTATAGTGCTTTTGGAAGTGTGTTTTGGGTCATTGTCCTGCTGGAAGACCCATGACCTCTGAGGGAGACCCAGCTTTCTCACACTGGGCCCTACATTATGCAGCAAAATTTGTTGGTAGTCTTCAGACTTCATAATGCCATGCACACGGTCAAGCACTCCAGTGCCAGAGGCAGCAAAGCAACCCCAAAACATCAGGGAACCTCCGCCATGTTTGACTGTAGGGACCGTGTTCTTTTCTTTGAATGCCTCTTTTTTCTCCTGTACACTCTATGTTGATGGTTTTTCCCAAAAAGATCGACTTTTGTCTCATCTGACCAGAGAACATTCTTCCAAAACGTTTTAGGCTTTCTCAGGTAAGTTTTGGCAAACTCCAGCCTGGCTTTTTTTATGTCTCGGGTAAGAAGTGGGGTCTTCCTGGGTATCCTACCATACAGTCCCTTTTCATTCAGACGCCGACGGATAGTACGGGTTGACACTGTTGTACCCTCGGACTGCAGGGCAGCTTGAACTTGTTTGGATGTTAGTCGAGGTTCTTTATCCACCATCCACACAATCTTGCGTTGAAATCTCTCGTCAATTTTTCTTTTCCTTCCACATCTAGGGAGGTTAGCCATAGTGCCATGGGCTTTAAATTTCTTGATGACACTGTGCACGGAAGACACAGGAACATTCAGGTCTTTGGAGATGGACTTGTAGCCTTGAGATTGCTCATGCTTCCTCACAATTTGTTTTCTCATGTCCTGAGGCAGTTCTTTGGTCTTCTTTCTTTTCTCCATGCTCAATGTGGTACACACAAGGACACAAGACAGAGGTTGAGTCAACTTTAATCCATGTTAACTGGCTGCAAGTGTGATTTAGTTATTGCCAACACCTGTTAGGTGCCACAGGTAAGTTACAGGTGCTGGTGATTACACTAATTCGAGAAGCATCACATGATTTTTCAAACAGTGCCAATACTTTTGTCCACCCCCTTTTTTAGGTTTGCTGTGGAATTATATCCAATTTGGCTTTAGGTCAATTCTTTTTGTGTTTTTTCATTGAAGACAAATTAAATGAAGATAATAATACCAAAGAATTTGTGTTTGCAATCATTTTCAGGAAGAAGCTGAGTATTATCTGACAGAATTGCAGGGGTGCCAATACTTTTGGCCACCACTGTATCCAGTGGTTACTATAACTGTGTTAACGTCGAAGGGGTATGTGGTTAGCAAGGGGGCAAGACATTGGCATATGGGCAGGAAGCATGGAACTATTACTGGTTGTGGTACAATTTGCTTTATTTACGGTTGATTAAAAGTGTGGAGCCAAACATGTCTGTGTCATTCTACAAAAACAAGGTGTGGATGGAAGAAGCTGTCATGGTAGTCTGGGTCAGATGGAGAAGAACAGGGAAAATTAATGACTACAATCATAGCGAACATCACTGATGAGTTACTGGATTTACAGTATGTGTACATAAGACACATATATGGCATACAAAGCATCTGGGTACAACTGGTATCTAGCACTATATGGTCGCTGTATAGTGGTAATATCAGTGTTAGTACAGTGGTTTTGGCAATGATCAGTATGGTGGAAATATCGAGCCACTATGTGGCGGTAATATGTGGTCAAGTGGTGGTATTATTTTTTATGTAGTTAACGTGTTGGTAATATTGGTCTTAGTATAGTGGGATTTGTTCATGTAACATAATGGTGGTATATTTACTTGTATGATGGTATAATGTGACTCACCCCATTACAGTAAGTCTACAGGTGAGCAAAAAAACTCAGTTGCCATATGGATAACATCCTATATTTCCAGATGCATTGCAATTCTTTATAACATAAACTTTAAATGGTCTTGTAAATTATTAATAGCTGCTGCTGTATAAAAGCAGATTGTACACGGACGACAAGCGAGAAAAAAGTTGTTTGGATGAACCTCTGAACAATTTTTATACGTTCATGTGAACCTGGCCTGAGACTGTATTATTTATATATTTGTGCTTTTTATATATGTTTTGCTGTTTTTGAGGAGAGGGGAACATATTTCCTTATAGACCTTAGTAGACTCACGGGGGCATAAGCATCAAAACAAAAATCTGGTGGTTATAGGGGTAGGTGGGGCAAGGTCAAAATCTTGCCACGGGGCGCGTATAAAGGTACTGCCACACTTAACGCTCCCGCTAACAATCACAATAACGACGCATACTAATGCGATCGTTTTTGTGATCGTTTTAATGTCGCTAGTAACTGCCACACTTAGCGATCTCGTTAACGACGCATAAGCGGTTAGCGATCTCATTAACGACTTTAATGGTCATTGCGATGTAAAAAACAGCGCACATCGCTCACAAAAGGTGCCAGACACAGCGATATAGCGTCACCAGCGGGACGCCAACGATCTAAATACGGTCCAGAACTCTAGTGAACGATCAGCGAGAGCACAGCAGGGGCCACGTCGTTGCTACATGCCACACACAACAGCGTCACTAACGAGATCACTAAATAGTGACGTTTTTTAGCGATCTCGTTAGCAACCTTGCTTAGTGTGGCATACCCTTTATTCTAGCCATGTCACTGGAAGCAAACCAACACTTTGGAGTTTGTAGAGACTTCTTAGTAAATAAGTGGAAAAAGATTTCATTTTCTAATTAGAAAATTGTTTTTAAGTAAAGTGAATGTTGCTAGTGTTATCACCCCGTATAAACTTTGCTCTGATGAAACCATCTTGTATATTTGCCCTTCTACCCCATTCAGTCACACTCATTCTTTAAGGATTAATTTGTCTGAAAAGATACAGGCATTTTTAGTACGATTTCACTTTTCGCTTCTATTTCTCTGAATTTTCTCAAAGCTGTTTTTTCTAAAAAAAAGAAAAAAAAAGTAATTTAAGTTTATTCTTTATTTGCAATAAAATTCATAGGAAAAACAGCGGATTTTACAGCTGGTTAGAAACCTGGAGATGAACGCAGGTACTCACAGCTTAACAACACTTTAAACTGTTTTATGCAAAGTTTAGAATCGACCCAGCAACAAACAAAGCTTGTTTTGTGTTTGCTAAATAAAGCATGAAAGAAGAGTGACAAAAGTGGGTGGGCTCGAGTTTGTCAGCACAAAGCCAGGAGGAGGGGTCCTTATGCAATGGAAATGCAGTTCAGTGGTCCCGAATTGATATGCTCATCCTTTAAACCCCTAGGGCTGGGAGATCACAGGGCCAGAAAGTCCATCAAAGGGCATTTTTCTGCATTGATCCAACCCTGAGCGGAAGATTGGTGGGGGCAGCTGTACTTTATGGAGGATGCCTTTCTTTTTTTTTTTCTGTTCCCTCTAACACTAAGGTCAAAGTAAAAATGGATAATGATTCCACACACGCACAGAGACAACTTTTTCTGTTGTGGTAATGTAACAATTAACCAAAAACAACAAACTTATTAAAAAAAAGTTTAAATAAAAAACCCCTATTACACCTGATGTAGCAAAGCTGAATTTAGCTTTTAACTTTCTGTTGTTGGATCATAACTCTCAGTTCAAAAGTTTTAAATCACACATTTTTCTCAAACTAGAAAAGTGGTTTATTTGTTTTAGTTGGACTCATATTTAGTTTGCTAATCAGTTTCTGCTATCCTTGCTGCATCTGTCTTTTTTTCAGATGCAATCTCCTCTTCTTCACACTAAATAATAAAATACAGAGAAAACAACATCCTTGTGCTATCCTTTACTGAGTGCAAATTAGGACATTAAAGTTACAAATTAGGACATGTGTCTTTTTTCATTCTTGTATATAATCGGTCCTCAAAAAAAAGGACCTGCGAAGAAGATCCATTGATTGTAATGAGTTCGTGATCTTTACCTAAAAATAATAAATATGTGAAAGAGTCCTAAAAGAACATTATGATAAAAAAGAATCTTTCCTACTTATGCTTTGATCGCTGCTACATAATGTATTTTCAGAAGATTATGCTAGTAATAAATGTTATTTTTTTTATTAAAAAATAGAACATAGTATGTTTTGTAGAACCTCAATCTTCTGTAATATGGCCTGTGATTGCTTTCTCCGGGTCCATTGATTGCAATCTGATTGCAAACCTTGGTGGTCATCACAAGGCCATAACAGTAAAGTCCTTGTACTAGCAAACTTCCTTAAGGGCCCCGTCACACATAGCGACAAACCAGCGTTCCCGACAACGATATGCACTTGTCAGGATCGCTGGTGTGTCGCTACATGATCACTGGTGAGCTGCCAAACAGGCAGCGATCGGGACAGCGACTATGTGGGTAACGTCGCTTAGTTACCCGCAGTTTACGTTGGATACCAGCCCGCTGGTGCAGGTAACCAAGGTACACATCAGGTTTCCAGGAGTTGCGCTGCACCTGTAACCCGATGTGTACCTTGGTTACCAGCTCCCATGCAGCAGCGCTCTGGTATCCAACATACACATCGGGTTTCCAGGCGCCGCCCGGCGCATGGAAACCCCATGTGTACCTTGGTTACCAGCTGATCGCTGGACTCCTGCCTGCCACATGCAGCGATGCGTGCTGGCCAGCGGGAGACCAACGATCAAAAAAATGTCCAGGACATTCAGCGACGATCAGCGATACCCAGCAGGGGGGCTGATCGTCGCTGAATGTCACACACAGCGATATCGCTTGGGAGATCGCTGTTGCGTCACAAAACTAGTGACTCAGAAGCTAGCGAGATCGCTGTGTGTGACGGGGCTTAAGAGATCAGGTCAACATTTTTCTCCATTATGCAGTTGAGAGCTCATAAGTGCTAAGATTGTCAGGTATTGTCAATATGTCTAGCTTATTCCTGGCGTAATGCTAAGCTGATATTACTATATCTATTACTGCTAGGAAAACGCTTTCTAGGTAATGATCTGTACATCTTATATATTTTGTATAAGTATATTTAATGTACAAGATTGCAACAAATGATGAAATAGATGTAATAACAGATATACAAGGTGTGTATACAGGTGTGTACCACTGGATATCATATACCAAATACATACAAGATATAAAAGGTGTGTATACAGGTGTATGTCTCCGGGTGTCATATAACAAATAGATGCAAGATATGCAAAACATGTATATAGTAGGTGTAAATCTCCAGGTATCACATAACAAACACATATAAGATATACAAGGTGTATGTAGCCCTTGCAATGTAATTTTCCTCCTACTGAAGCTCTAGATTCCCTTTTCATTGTACACATAAAGTATGATGCCAACAAAAGTGCCCGCTAAACAGTATAATACCCTCACAGTGATTTCTTCCACAAGCACAATATAATGACCCTATTGTAACCCACCTTAACTCCCACAGCAAATTATGGTGACCCCAACACAGTATGATCCCCCAACTGTGACCCCCCCACAGCACTCCATGAATTATAATGGGCCTACATACAGGATAATGGTCCCACACCTCACCACACTGTATAATGGTCCCACTAGCCTTCCAAACAGTATAATTACCACACACACAGCCCTCCACAAAGTATGATGGACCACAACAAAAACCTTCACACTGTTTGTAAATCCTAGGGGTATTGAAACCCTATTCCTCACAGTGCTGTTATATGCAGTGTACTGTCTGAAGAAGGTCCTTTCAACCGAAATGTCACTGATTTTAGATTGCTTTGCTAATAAATCTGGTATTATTTTTCTGCAACTCAATGAATGCCAGAATTTTTATCTACTAAGCATATGGAGTGGTATCCTATTCTGTCACAGTATTTTTATACAGAGTGACGTACATCTTATTACGTGGGGTGGCTGCATTATGCTCTATAGAGTGACTGCATTATGCGATATGTGGGCTGCATTACACTGTATCGAGGACTATGGGGAATACATTATACTATATGAAGAACTATGGGTTGCATTATACTATGGGAAGTGAATTGCACTACATGGATTACTATGGCTGTGCATTATACTATATGGCGCACTATGAGGAGTGTATTATACTATATGGAGGACTGAGTAGTGTATTATACTATATGGAGGACTGAGTGTATTTTAATATATGGAGGGCTATGAGGAGTGTATTATACTATATGGAGGGCTATGGGGAGTGTGTTTTAATATATGGAGGACTATAGGGAGTGGATTATACTATTTGAGGACTATGAGGAGTGTATTATACTATATGGAGGACTGAGGAGTGTATTATACTATATGGAGGACAATAGGTAGTGTATTATACTATATGGAGGACTATCGGGTGTGCATTTTACAATATGGAGGACTGTGGGGCCTATTATATTATATGGAGGACTATGGGAAGTTTATAATACTATATGGAGGACTTTGTGGAGTATATTATACTATATGGAGGACTATGGGGAGTGTATTATACTATATGGAGGACTATGGGGAGTATATTATACTATATTGAAGACTATGGGGAGTGTATTATACTTTATGGAGGACTATGGATACATTATATTATGTACAGCTTATTATGGCAGCTTCCCCATACTCTGGAACTCCCTGCCGCAAAACATCAGACTTTCACCAACAACGGAGACCTTCAAGAAAAACCTGAAGACCCACCTGTTCCGACAAGCCTACAACCTGCAATGATCCTCAGTCTACTGAACCATCGCACGACCAGCTCTACCCTCTCCTAGTGTATTCTCACCCATCCCTGTAGACTGTGAGCCCTCGCGGGCAGGGTCCTCTCTCCTTCTGTACTTGTGTGTCCCTTGTCTAGCACATGTTTATTGTATCTGTCTATATTTTTCCCTTTTCATATGTAAAGCGCCATGGAATAAATGGCGCTATATAAATGTATAATAATAATAATAATAATAATAATAATTATATAGAGGACTATGGGGTGTGCATTTTACAATATAGAGGACTGTGGTGCACATTTAATATATGGAGGACTATGGGGTGTATTATACTAAACAAGCAAAATGCTGCCTATTCATCGAGTGATTGAATTATTTATGCCGGAACAAAAATCATTGTTCTCAGCAGCACATCGCCGGTGTAAACTGTAGATGTTCTGCTGATAACATGATACTGTATGGTGATCTATTAGTGATTAGTGATTGTTCTGGCCCCAAAGAGGCCGGGAAACAAGTGTTGAACGATTTCAATATTGTCGATCACACTCATTTAGCGGTCTGAAGTCAGCGCATTTAAATACAACCGAAATGCTTCTGTGTGATGTGCAATGTGTTAGCATTTGGGGCCCCATTTCAAACTTTGCCTAGGGCCCCACTTTGCCTAAAACCGGCCCTACTCAACGTATCAGGCATTAGGGTGTCCAGGCAGGACACACTCCCTGCCCACGCGTGCCTGATGCCTGTGGCCTGCCTGCTGCAATTGCGTGGCGTTAGGTCGGGTGATGGGTATCATCACATCAGTGACGCCGGTCTCTCTGGGACTGGGTAAGTGAGTTACCCAGACAGCCAGACTGAGTGTATAATAATAATAATTGATCCAGAAAGATGTTTAAAGTAAAATACATCAGGCCAGCACCTGTAATACAGTGGGGCTGGGCTGGGGCTGGTGACATATACAGGTGTTGGGCTGGAGGCTGGGGCTGGTGATGCATACAGGTGCTGGGCTGGAGCCTGGGGCTGCTGAGGTATACAGGTGCTGGGCTGGAGGCTGGGGCTGGTGACGTATACAGGTGCTGGGCTGGAGGCTGGGCTGGTGACGTATACAGGTGCTGGGCTGGAGGCTGGGGCTGGTGATGTATACTGGTGCTGGGCTGGAGGCTGGGGCTGGTGACATATACAGGTGTTGGGCTGGAGGCTGGGGCTGGTGACGTATAGAAGTGCTGGGCTGGACGCTGGGGCTGGTGACGTATACAGGTGCAGGGCTGGAGGCTGGGGCTGGTGACTTATACAGGTGCTGGGCAGGAAGCTGGGGCTGGTGACGTATACAGGTGTTGGGCTGGAGGCTGGTGACGTATACAGGTGCTGGGCTGGAGGCTGGGGCTGGTGACGTATACAGGTGCTGGGCAGGAGGCTGGGGCTGGTGATGTATACAGGTGCTTGGCTGGAGGCTGGGGCTGGTGATGTATATACAGGTGCTGGGCTAGAGGCTGGGCTGGTGACGTATACAGGTGTTGGGCTGGAGGCTGGGGCTGATGATGTATACAGGTGCTGGGCTGGAGGCTGGGGCTGGTGATGTATACAGGTGCTGGGCTGGAGGCTGGGGCTGGAGATGTATATACAGGTGCTGGGCTAGAGGCTGGGGCTGGTGACATATACAGGTGCTGGCCTGGTGACGTATACAGGTGGTGGACTGGTGACGTATACAGGTGCTGGTCATGTATATACAGGTGCTGGGCTGGGGCTGGTGATGGATACAGGTGCTGGGCTGGTGACTGATACAGGTGCTGGGCTGGTGACATATACAGGTGCTGGGCTGGTGACGTATACAGGGGCTGGGCTGGTGCGTATACAGGTGCTGGTCATGTATATACAGGTGCTGGGGCTGGTGACGTATACAGGGGCTGGTCAATTTTCGTTTCATTCACCTTTTTCGTTCCAAAATTTTATAACCTGAACGACCATGGCTTGCCCCCCCCCCCCCTAGTTTTGATCCTGGGTACACCCATGCTACAAGTCATATACCACTGCTTATCATATAGAAATACAGATCAAATTAGAAAAACATTTTCCCTTCTGAAATCATTGTGTCCAAGCACAGCTTTCTTACTTCTAAAAATCTCAGCCATATTCATTAAAGAGTTAGCAGAACTGCAATAGTAAATGCAAGCAATGGCCTTAGATGACACTTTTGTAGGGGAAATAAACATTTTTTGAATCTCATGCAATCGCTTTATGAGTTTTATATTGTCTCATGTATGATAGGGAGGAGGTTCCAAATGTTTCAAATTATACATTGCACATAACTGGAAAGTTTCCAATCATGCATCTGTTAATAATATTTCTATAAAATGAAAAAACAGGTTGTCTGGCAGGTAATACTTTTTTTTACAAATGGTATGCAATGAGTTAAAGGGAACCTGTCGGTAGGATTGTGCACAGTGACCTACATACAGTGTCAGGTCTGCACTTTTAGGCCGGGATCACACATGCGAGTAAATCGTCCGACACTCGCATGTGAAATCCCAGCTCTGGCGCCAGCACTCGGGAGTGGAGCGAGCGGCTGCATGTAGTGCCGGCGCCAGAGCTGGGATTTCACATGCGAGTGTCGGACGATTTACTCGCATGTGTGATCCCGGCCTTATAATGATTACAATGATACCTGGTGATGAAATCTGTCTTGTGGTTGTTGTTTAATCTTTACTATCAGTGTTGAGTTAGGCCTCTTTCACACTTCAGTCGTGCAACGTCAGTCAAAATCCGCCAAAGTGTGAAAAAACGGATCCGCCCTTTTTTTGGCTGATCCGTTTTTTTCCCATTGACTTGCATTAGTGACGGATTTTGACGGATGGTCGTCCGTTTGATCCGTCAAATGATGGATCCATCAGAATTTTGGCGTTCGTCTTTTTTTGAAAACGTCCACTGCAACGTTTTGTGTGTGTGTCGAAATGACGGACTATGACGGATCCTCCGCGTCCGCCGTTTTCTATAATGGATGCCTATGGGTGGCGGATCCGTCTTCATCCGTTTTTGGCGGAATCCGCCACCGGATCCGTTCTTCTCTGCAGAAAGTGCTGAAAACCCATTCTGGAGTCTCTCTCTCTTTCTCACTCTCTCTCTCCTTCCCCAGCCTACATTTATCGAGTTCAAAAGTTCATAACGGATCAGTTTAAAAACTGATCCGCTGCATCCGTTTTTGCACATTTACAGTGGATCCGTCTTTTTCACCCTTTGGCGGAATTCAACTGATGTTGAACAACTGAAGTGTGAAAGAGGCCTTAATGAGATTCTCTTGCTCCGGGGCGGCCTGTGGGGGTCGTCATGTGGTGCTCTGATTAGGCATTCATACTAAAGGCTGCTGACAGGTCACTGATCCCTCAGTGACCTACCCCCTAGTTTACATAATGAATATATGTACATACTGAAAAAAAAATCACATCACATAATCGCATGTGTACTGTGTTTATAATTAATGTAGTTGAGGTTATCCTGAGATTAAAAAAAAAATCCATTTGAAAATTACACCCACCGTGCCTGTTCAGTAGTAGCTATCGGTGTATATAGAGGTGATTTGATAGCTGCTACTACGCAGGCGGCGCCATCTTGCTAGGGAAAAAAAATGTCCTCCTTCAAGATGGCGCTGGCGGCGATTGTCAATAGCTGCTATTGTACAGGTGGTGGTGCCATCTTGGTGTTAGATTTTTTTCTTTTTTTCTCTAGCAAGATGGTGCCTGCTCACCTCTATATTTACTGCTAGCTGCTACTGCACAAGCATGGCAGGAGCCATTTTCGAATGGATATTTTTTTGTTTCTCAGGATAACCTCAACCATAATAATTATATGCACATTACACATTATTATTATATATTTATACATGCGATTATGCTGCAGCGCAGGTGCCACAGCTGGCACTTACCTGCAGAAGGTTTTTGTTTTTTTCAGTAAGTATATGTAATATTCATTATTTAAACTAGGGGGCAGGTCATTGAGGGATCAGTGACCTGTCATAAGCCATACAGATGAAAACCTAATCAGAGCACCACATGAAGACCCCCCCATAGGCCGCCCCGAAGCGCGAGAATCTCATTAATTGAAAGCTGAAAATAAAGATTAAACAACAACCACAAGAAGGATTTCATCAACCAAGGCATCATTTTAATCAGTATAACGGAGCCGACCTGACAGTGTCTGTAGGTTACTCAGCACAATCCTGCTGACAGGTTCCCTTTAAAAAAGAAAATTAAGCCATATCAATATCATCCTTTATTTGGGGCTCCTGTTCAAGCATTGCCTAGTGAGTCCCTTGTAAGTCCACACTTCCTGGTGTAGTAATGACATCCTCACTCAGAGATATGGGACTGCTACAGCCAATCACTGAGTGTTGCTGGTTATCTATGTGAACAGTGATTGGCTGATAGGCTGCAGTGTTCATAGTTTATTAAAGAACTAACTTGTAAGAAACTGAAAACAGTCAGAAACCGTATGGTGTAAAATGAGTGAGAGGAGTTCTGCTTTATTAACCCATTCTGAACCTTTTTGAAAAAAAAAACTCAGCTGAAAACCTCTTTTAATTTTGGTGTCAGAGCATGATCATTTCACAGATCTAAGTGGCACAACTTAGAAGTTGTTCATCTTTTCTAGCAGAAGAGATTTATCATGTCATTTTTGATGAAGGCACTTTTTCATATGCCATCTAGAGAGGAGCGAATCAATCTGCAGAGGATCAGTTTTGAGTAGAATTTCATGAAATTTGCAGATTCCATTCGCAAGAACAGCAAAAAAGATGCCAGGCACCATTTCACACTCTAGTGAAGCATCAGCAGGCTAGCTACCCTTTAATGCCTTGCAGCTATGGCACCCATGGTTGCCGCACAGGCTATAATGGGGGCCATCACAGCCAGTATAAAAGTTGGGGGCTGTCCAAAGAGCACCATTTTATGCTTGTACAGTCATGGCCAAAAGTTTTGAGAATGACACAAATATTATATTTTCACATGATATGCTGCCCTCTGGTTTTTATGTGTGTTTGACAGATGTTTTTATCACAGACAAAAATATAATAATTGCAAACATATGAGTAACAAAAGATTATATTGACAGTTAGAATGAGTTAATGCAGCAAGTCAATATTTGCAGTGTTGACCCTTCTTCTTCAGGACCTCTGCAATTCTCCCTGGCATGCTCTCAATCAACTTCTGGACCAAATCCTGACTGATAGCAGTCCATTCTTGCACAATCTATGCTTTCATTTTGTCAGAATTTTTAGGTTTTTGTTTGTCCACCCGTCTCTTGATGATTGACCACAAGTTCTCAATGGGATTAAGATCTGGGGAGTTTCCAGGCCATGGACCCAAAATCTCTATGTTTTGTTCCCTGAGCCATTTAGTTATCACCTTTGCTTTATGGCAAGGTGCTCCATCATGCTGGAAAAGGCATTGTTGATCGCCAAACTGCTCTTGGAGGGTTGGGAGAAGTTGCTCTTGGAGGACATTCTGGTACCATTCTTTATTCATGGCTGTGTTTTTAGGCAAGACTGTGAGAGAGCCGATTCCCTTGGCTGAGAAGCAACCCCACACATGAATGGTTTCAGGATGCTTAACAGTTGGCATGAGACAAGACTGGTGGTAGCGCTCACCTTGTCTTCTCCGAATGAGGCGTTTTCCTGATGTCCAAAACAATCGAAAAGGGGATTCATCAGAGAAAATAACTTTACCCCAGTCCTCAGCAGTCCACTGCCTGTACCTTTTGCAGAATATCAGTCTGTCCATGATGTTTTTTCTGGAGAGAAGTGGCTTCTTTGCTGCCCTCCTTGAGACCAGGCCTTGCTCCAAGAGTCTCCGCCTCACACTGCGTGCAGATGCACTCACACCTGCCTGCTGCCATTCCTGAGCAAGCTCTGCACTGCTGGTAGCCCGATCCCGCAGCTGAAACACTTTTAAGAGACGGTCCTGGCGCTTGCTGGTCTTTCTTGGGCGCCCTGAAGTCCTTTTTGTCAACAATGGAACCTCTCTCCTTGAAGTTCTTGATGATGTGATAGATTGTTGACTGAGGTGCAATCTTTCTAGGTGCAATACTCTTCCTTGTTAGGCCATTTTTGTGCATTGCAATGATGACTGCACGTGTTTCTTTAGAGATAACCATGGTTAACAGAAGAGAAACAATGATGCCAAGCACCAGCCTCCTTTTAAAGTGTCCAGTGGTGTCATTCTTACTTAATCATGACAGATTGATCTCCAGCCATGTCCTCATCAACACCCACACCTGTGTTAATGGAGCAATCACTGAAAAGAGGTTAGCTGGTCCTTTTAAGGCAGGGCTGCAATGATGTTGAAATGTGTTTTGGGGATAAAGTTCATTTTCTAGCCAAATATTGACTTTGCAAGTAATTGCTGTTTAGCTGATCACTCTTTATAACATCCTGGAGTATATGCAAATTGCCATTAGAAAAAGTGAAGCAGTAGACTTTGTAAAAATTAATATTTGTGTCATTCTCAAAACTTTTGGCCATGACTGTACAGTGTAGAGATCAGAGGTCAGAGTGCTCAGCTCATTCCACCTAGATATAAAAAATCCTAATCTGATTGTGGTGTACTACTGCAGTGCTGAATTACATTGAAAATGAGAGTGATAGTCTCAGTCTAATCTAAAGATTCAAACAATATAAGAAAGTGCAGTACCTATATGGCCATTTGGTGTGGCTGAATTGAAAGACCTGAGATATACTGCAGCAACAGCACCTTAATAACAGCCTTTTTATTCTTCACACACTACAAACAAGGAGGGGCAGTATTAACCTCCTCAGTGCTATTTTGGTCTCTTTTGCTCTACCCTCTTCTCTCTCTCCCTTTCCCTCTCCCCTTCTCTCTTTCTTCCTGTGTCTCTCCCATTCTCTCTCTCTCGCGCCTTTGCTCTTTCCCCTTCTCTCTCTCTCTCATCCTCCTTCTCTCTCTAACCACTTCTTTATCTTATCTTCTCTCTCCTCTTCTCTCATTTTCTGGGCAATTAGTGGTGTTCTTTTTTTTGATTCACAGCAAATTTAATGAATTTATTGAACTTGGCAAATTCAAATTTCAAAAGATCCACTCCATCTCTCATGTCAACCAATGAGTGGCATACTATTATTTTTAAAGAGGTTCCTCTGTAGCTGTAGGATCACACAGGTTTGTATCCCAACTATCCCAAAAGTACAAAATACACATTAGATTGAAGGCCTTTTATTATAAGTTAGAATTAACTGTAACATTATGTAACACTGCTGGGTGTGGACCCACTGTGCCTCTGGCTGGTAAGGGCAGGCGGCACAGATTCAGTATACGTAGCATAGGTCAGGATAAACAGAAACGAGCCAGGTCAGTAGCAAAAGAGGCAGAACAAACATGCACCCACAGGATTCAGAGACAAACAACTGGGAACCAACAATCAGGCATGGAGTGGTGGGATGAGTTGCCTAATAAACCCTCTGCTGCCTAGGACAGGCAGCACAGATTAAGTATACGTACCATAGGTCAGGATAAACAGAAACAAGCCAGGTCAGTAGCAGAAGAGGCTGAATGTCACGCTGTTCTGTCGGTACTTGGTTGTCGGCGTGACAATGCATGTCTGTGCTTTAACCCTTTGCTCCTTTTCCCCCTAATTGAGCTGGGATACTGTTATCCATTACCTGTATGGATGATGCTCAGTTCCCAGCTCCGCTGCGTAGCCGTGCATGCGTGGGTGTCTCCGCTGCGCTGCATGACCACCCGCATGTGCGGTCCCTGGCTATTGCTGTGGAAGCTAACCGTTGGTCAAGGTCCTCTGCAGTGGTGCATGACTTACTACGTGTGTTTAGGCTGCAGCCATTTCCAGGTGCCCTTGCTGTGCTGAATTGTGTTTGGCTGCATGGGGTGCACGGGCCACACCTGCCCTGCTTTTATCAGGATTAGTGTGTGTACTTGAAATGCTGTCCCCAGCCAATTGCTGAGGGACAGCTCATATATAAAGGCTCCCTGCCCTATGGGCAGGGCCTTAGCTACTCACATAGCTTCTGAATCTTGTCATGTGTGTTGTGTGATCCTGTACCTGTCCCTGTGCCTATCCTGGAGGCGGTAATTCTAGATTTGAATCCCTGATCCTGTACTCGTCCCTTCGCCTATCCTGGAGGCGGTAATTCTAGGTTTGAATCCCTGATCCTGTACCCGTACCTTCACCTATCCTGGAGGCGGTAATTCTAGGTTTGAATCCCTGATCCTGTACCCGTCACTGCGCCTGTCCTGGAGGCGGTAATTCCAAGCTCGCCTATCCTGGAGGCGGTAATTCCAGGCTTGAATCCTTGATCCTGTACAACCTGGGTTCATCTTGGAAGGAGGAGTCCGGTGTGGGTGTGCTGAGTTTCTGTTACTCTGTGCTCAGCTTGTTTTTGGTGCAATCCCCGGCCGGCTCCAATTGAGCCTGGCGGGGCTTGCACCAGATCGCTTGGGTTCCTTTTTAGATCGCTTCCAGATGTCCGGATCTGATCCTTCCCTGCCTGATGTCCGGAGCCTGCCGATCGTTGCCAGATGTCCTGAGCCTGATACCGCGGCCTCATGTCCGGAGCCTGATGTCCGCAGGCCGATGTCCGGAACCTGTCGATCGTTGCCAGATGTCCTGAGTCCGATGCCAGTGTTCTGATGTTCCTGAGATCCAGCCCGTGTTCTGGTGTCCGTGTTCCTGATGTCCAGTCCGTGTTCCAGTGTCCGTGTTCCTGATGTCCAGTCCGTGTTCCTGAGTCCGTGTTCCTGATGTCCAGTCCGTGTTCCTGATTCCGTGTTCCTGTGTCCGTGTTCCTTATGTCCAGTCCGTGTTCCTGATGTCCGGTCTATGTTCCTGATTCCATGTTCCTGAGATCCAGTCTGTGTTCCTGAAATCCAGGCTGTGTTCCTGATGTCCAGTTTCCTGATGTCCGGTCCATGTTCCTGAGATCCAGTTCGTGTTCCTGAGTTCGTGATTCTGATGTCCTCATGTGTCCTGTCTATGTTCTGATGACCTTGTGTACCCTGATGTCATGCCTGAGTCCTGATGTCCCACCTATGTGTCCTGCGGTGATCCGTTGGTACGTTGGAGTCCTCTGGGTGATACCCTTCTGGAAAGTGTGGAATCGGGAGCCTTGCATATTCATGTTTGATTTATGTACTGTGTGTCTTCACTTATTTACTTTAGTAAACTTTACTTCCCTATACCTGAAGTTGTGCGGTGTAATCAAGTTCTACTTGTCTCTTTCTTGTCCACATGCTCAGCTGCCACAGAACCCCGGTCTCTGCCCTTCCCTAGTTTGGGTAGGCCCGGGTCCCCCTCTGCGGTATGGAGGGTCCATATTGCGTCCCCGGGGACGTCCGCCCCCACGCCATGGTGGTCGGTCAGCGTGGAGGCGATTATAGGCTGGGCAGCTTCTCGGCGGCTGCAGCCAAACGTGACACTGAGCAAACATGCACCCACAGGATCCAGAGACAAACAGCTGGGAACCAACAATCAGGCAAGGAGTGGTGGGATGAGTTGCCTAATAAATCCTCTGCTGCCTAGAGATAGGCTTGGGAAAGCAAACCCTGCAGGAGACAGCAGGGTTAAATTCCTGTAGGATCTGGCCGTGCTTCCCTATAGCCAGATGAAGCTTTTCTAGGAGCTAAGCTGGCAGTGAGCGCAAGGCAGCTCAGGAAGATGGTCAAAAAGTTTGCCAAAATTATAATCAAAATCTAACTTTGTGGCAATGTTCATTTGACTTTTTTGACTTTTAACTAGGAGCTTATAGTAGCAGCATATTACATTTTTGGGTTTATGGTTCTTCCGAGAAAATAATATGAAGTGATTAGAGGTCCTCATTTTGTAGCAGTTATATGGAGATTCATTTGTAAGACCTTGGGAAAACTCAGCATGCATACCAAAATTCAGCAGGATTAGGCTATATAGTGTACGGTGCTCTATCTGTCTGCAAGTCTGTGCAGCCATCCTGAATAATCAAATGCAGGGACAAAAGTTGTGCATCCCCCTATAGAAGACTAGTTCATTAGATCTTCATACTGAAAGAAAATGGGTCTGCTCTGATCAGCTAGAATTTATGGCATCTGATTAGGCCACTATTTTCTCGGCAGGATTCCTTACTTTAAACTGTTAACTATGGATGGCCTGTGGATAAAAAATGAACTTTGGACTACTAAATTGTACCATTATAGTTATTTAGTGTAATTTATGAAAAGTAGGTAAGTCATGATCACCTACTTCTTCTAGCTAATGATTGCTCAATTTTCTAGACAGGTAAACCGCAGGATCATTTTTTTTCCTCTGCTCGTGTCATATAACATTGTCCAATTAATGATGAAGAAAAAATGTAATGCTCTACAAATGATACATTGTAAATTAATAGCCCGTTCCCCACCGCTCTATTTGAGTTATTGCCGTTAATTTCTGGTTCAAAACTCCTTTATTTAATAATCCATAAGTAATTGTTAAATATGAGGGCAAACTTTGAATGCAATATTCTTCTTGTTAAAATCAGTAAATGGTGAATGCTTTTTTTTTTTAGAAATTATTAGTTTTATTACACCCTCGATAAGGATTTCTAGAGATTATGGAAATCAAGAGGTTTTAGAAGCTTTCATATGTACTCTGCACCCTTGCAGCATTAGAAAATTGCAATTTTAAGCTAAAATTGTTCTTATTAAGAGGATTCATTAACAGAAATAAAAGAGTTCGAACTAAGTAGATGTTTTTTTAACCTAAGTAATTATGTAACCATTATATCATATGCACATGACTGTATTATGAGTCCACGTAACCTTTGGGCTGTTCAGAACCATAATTTGGACACTGGACAGAGCTCCTTATGCATTTGATTTTGTAGTGCAGCATACAGAGGGGTTTATTTTAAGTGTGTATCAATATGTCAGAACTAAATCATGGCAAGTTTTACTTGATGCCAAAATATAGAGATATTATACATTCAGACCCATATTCGCATTAGATGAAACTAGGCCAACGAAAGATTGTGCATAAGTAGGACTAATTATTGTTTATAGGTGAAAAAAAAATACATCTAGGACCGAACTGGGAAATTTTGGAATTTCTTCAGGCAATGAGGAAGCCAAAGTTTATCATCTTTATCATCAGCCAAAAAATGTAACTTACCTGACTTGTTTGAAATGGTAACAAAGATTCATAGGTCGGTGCAAAGCAAAAACGGGCAATCATAAACAGCAAACTCAGAAAGACAACTAGGGAAGGGTTCTCCAACGAATCAGTATCATGTCATTCTGGCTTGTCAGCAATGTTGCGCTCTTGCACCTGCACTGATGATACAGATCGGTGCAGAAACAGGAAGTGGTCTCTGGCAGCACATATGTAACTTCCTGTCTGTCCATGAAGAAGACCAGAGCAAGACAGTGAAGGGGTAATTAGATGCTCTAATATAGCACTTATGGGTACACTGTTGTTGAAACTCATGGGACACATTTGGCATGGCAATTATAAGATTGTGACTGGTGATATTATGTGGAAACTGAAATGATCTCTCCTTAGGGGCACTGAAACAACTAATCCTACAGTCATATTGTTAAATGGGGTGTCCACCTTTAGGGAAATTGCTTTTTTCCTTAAATGCATGTATTTTTGCGTTAAAAAAACATTTTTGTAATTGGCTTTCATTAAGAAAAATTGCACTCTTTGCATGCTATAGCAGCTGGGATCCACTGTCTATTGCTCACATCAGTGAGCTCATTCTGCCATTTTTTAAGAATTCAATATCAATATAGAAAACTCTATCAATCTACTCTGCCAACTATAAAAACCAAATAGTCCAATTATCTTGCCCTTCAAGCTTTTACTATCTGCATGGGGACAATCCTATGTCTTTTTGAGCAATGAACCCAAAAGACTTTAACTAAGCTCTAATTAATCATTTAATCCCAACCATTTATAAATGATTAACCCTACACACTGATCTCCTTTCACATATAGGTAAGCTACTTACCGGAGGTCACTGACAATTTTTTTTATCAGATGCCATAGTGATCCTAAATCAAAAAGGCAAATTAAATCTTCCTCCCTATGTGTATACATTTATGCATGTTTACATTTTTCATAAATTTACTTCTTCTTGAATTTTTTAGACTTTTTTTTATCCATTTTGGTTAAATTCTCTATATTTTCTTATTTTACAACTATATGAGATGAAACCTAAAGATGATCTGGAATATAAGTTGGTATGCAGGCAATGTGTAAACAAATCACCTAAAAACATGTACTTTATGATAGTTAAAATATAAACTTTTATTCATTACTATGAAAAACATATAGTGAATGACTAACAACATTAATAATAGATAAAAAGAGATAATGCATGCAACATGTAGACACTGGCCGGTGAACAGACAAAACCTAAGAAAAAAACAAAAATGAGCAAATACTCGGCAGTAAATAAATAGCTACAGTGGGTGAAAATAATATAGGATGCTCAGTTAACATAATATTGATAAAAAAAAACATAAAGGCCATCCTACTGCGTCAAAGTGACCCTATTTGGGACTTATTCACATTTATGTCACTTGACAAATGCAAAAGTTTTAATACTAGAGGTTAGGTCCGTCCCGTATAGGGTCACCTTGACGTGGTGGGATGGCTTTTTCCATTTTTGTAACCAAAATTATGTTAGCTAAGTGCCTGATGTTATTTTCATGCATTATTGCTATTTATTTACTGCAGGGGATTTGCTTATTTTGCTTTAGGGTTACGATATGAATTTATTAGCCTTTTTCATGTAGTACATTTTTATGATTTGTATCTTTTACATTATTCATCTGTTGTATTTGTACTGTGTTGTACCGATAATGTAATAACGAGGTTTGTATTACCTGTAGAGGAATATTGAAAGGTGACCATAGAACTATAACAACTGTTAGTCAAATGCCATGGTCAGCCAACTGTAGATATTATATTTACCAATGTCAGAGAAGTGGGCTACCACTGCCAACATTAATAACACATAAAGAAATAATAGATTATTGATCAAAAAAAGACCAATAGTGCTAACGAACAGATCTTTAAGCAGCCAGACACATACGCAAGGTTTCAGATACAACTGAAACAAAAATGAAAAGAGACAAAATAATGTCTAAAGTAAACTTACTATAAAGTACTCTGTTATTCGCAGAATCAGCACCATTGCTGTCCATTATCGCTGTCCTCTACTGCAACTCAGGTGAATTCTCGTAAATGGTGATGATCTGCAATACCAGACGCAGCCTGAAATCAAGAGTGGAGCTATTTAAAAATCAAATCCTTTTTTAAATCTCATACAAACCCTTTAGAGGGCAAATTGTAAACTTGTTTTGAGCATACAACTTTGCCCGATTATGCTACTACAATTATTTGACAAAGACTGCCCATTTTTCCAGATTTCTTGGGATAGTTTCACCACCTATTATGTACATTGTTCATTTTTTCTAAATAGACCACCCCAAAAATTTGAGGGGTCGTCTCAAAGAGTTTTTACTGTACACTAATCTACATGTCTTAAATTTCTGTGTGTGGGTTTATTTTTAACAAAATGTTAAAAACTTACAAAGTTGCATTTTAGTGGACTTTTTCAATGTATTAATACATAATGTCATAAACTATATTATTTGTAATCTTTAATAAACAATACATCAATTATAATTCTTTATGAGGGTCTGATTCTTTTTATATGAATCTAAGAACTTGTGTTGTTTTATTAATTGTATGAACGATTTTCAGTTTTTAAAGGCAATCAGGTCTACTGTATGTTAGACAATTATATACACATGGTTTATTACCAGTGGGAGCTGTACCAGGGAAATTATTGGGTTTTTATTGTCTATTAGATATGAAATCCCAGAAATAAATACCGTAATTGTGAGTTCTTAAGTGTTTTCAAGTTGCCAATAGAGACTCTTGATCCGGGTACTTTGCTTGTTCAATAACAAGACTTAACTATTACGTTCTTGGCGGAAGAAAAGGATTAAAGTTAGTATTTTATTATTAACATCCCATAATTTTGCAATTCGCTGCAGTACAGAACTCTTTAATTGAAACTGACAGCGTTTGACTGACATTTGTCCTACAGCAGTACTTGCGGAAAAATGAATTATGACAAAATATTGGCAACGTACAATGACAAGTAATCGATAGTGCTCAGCGGGAGACTTATTAATGTACAGTCCCTGCTCATTATCAAGTTATTCATGCTTGCTCTACCATATGTAATGGACAAAGAAAAGATATATATTTACAGCATGATGCAAAATGGAATAAATCTATACTCTTACAGGAAGAACATATTTTAATTTTGTATTTATTAATTCATTAATTTTATATACGTTTTTATTTTAGATGC
The DNA here is from genome assembly GCA_033576555.1 of Oophaga sylvatica. Taxonomy (NCBI): domain Eukaryota; kingdom Metazoa; phylum Chordata; class Amphibia; order Anura; family Dendrobatidae; genus Oophaga; species Oophaga sylvatica. Next base: position 77,859,241 of record JARQOD010000008.1, read on the forward strand.
TAATTTTTTTTTTTATTTTTTTTACAGCCATTTCTTACATGTGTCTGGAAAAAGCTGTTGACAACTAATAAATCCATTAATCCCCCACCATCCTTTCTAGACACATGACAGTGTTTGATGATGTGACGTCACCACCTCTTCCGATTTGGAATTTAGTACACTAGAAAAGTTATCGCTTTACGGCTACCTTGTTCTGTGAATGCAGACAGGTTTTTGGTCATTGCTTTTTTTTCATACATTAAAAGTATAAATAACCTAAATAAAAAAAAAAAAAAACTGGAGAGTCACCATTACTGGTCACCATTTCATAAAAATGTGTTTTTCACTAATCTGACTTCTATCAAAGCTTTGAAGGGTTTGTTTGAATGTTAGGCCTCTTTCACACATCCGTCAGGCATGATCCATCGAACACCTGAAGGGATGGATCCGGCACTGAAATAAAAAAAACTGATGCAACGGATCCGTTTTTTTTGCTGGATCCGACCTGAACTTTTGAAACCAGAAAAAGAGGGTTTTGGATGCCTGGAGACACTGGAAAATGTAGTAGTAGTCGTAGTAGTAGTAGATTTCCAGAATCCGGATCAGACTTTTGACGGATTGCACAAAAATCTGATCCGGTTCCATTGACTTCTATTGTTTCCGGCTGCCTGATGAGCCGCTTCAGGCACTATCAGGCGGCTCCGGTAAACAAAAAAACTGTTACATGCACCGTTTTGTCCGGCCGCCGGAATGTACATTTCCGCCGGATCCGGACAAAAACGGATACAATGCAATGACATCAGGCACGATCCGGCGCTAATGAAAGTCAATGGTAAAAAAACGCATCCGGTACCGGATCCGTTTTTTTAGCAACACGCCGGATCATGCCTGATACAAAAAAACGGATGTGTGAAAGAGGCCTTATAAAGAACAACTCTACATGTAGGTCTAGTCTTAGGGTACCGTCACACTCAGCGAAGCTACAGCGATCCCGACAACGATACGACCTGGCAGGGATCGTTGATGGGTCGCTATGTGGTTGCTGGTGAGATGCCAAACAGTCAGATCTTCCCAACGACGCAGCAACGATCAACGACTCGTAGCGACCTGTGTAACGATGTCGCAAATCCACGCCTATATGTGTCTCGGTTCTGAGTCACCAACGGGGTCGTTGGTAAGGTGTCAAACACACCGATGCATTCTACCCAGCGGGACCTCAATGATCAAAAAAAGGTCCAGGCCATTCTGACATGACCAGCGATCTCACAGCAGGGGCCTGGTCGCTGCTACATGTCAAACGTAGCGAGATCACTAGTGAGGTCGCTGTTGTGTCACAAAACTTGTTGCTTTAGTGGTGTCGCACTGAGAAAAGCCCATACGGTGGACCATAAAATATAATATTTCAATGAGCATTTGATGAGTCCATCCAGAGCAGAGCACATAGACTGCAAATTTTAACATCAGGCTGGAAAAAAAGAACATAAATGAATGTAGCGTCATATGTGCAAGTTAAGGTGTTTAGAGGGAGAATAGCCCTAAAATACAGCAAGTGATAAGGGTCAGCCTACATAGTAAACCAATTCCTTCCACTGCCCTGAAAGAATAAGCAACATGACCTGGATTGAGATATGGCTTTTGGTCATAACTAAAGATAATTTATCTAACTGGTGCAGAAGGTTAATAAAAGACCTGCCAGGACAGTGTTGGATTTATAGTGGTTATCTACTTTTCAGTGAAATTTAGATTATGCTATTTGACTGCGTGTTATGCGCCAAGAAGCTCTAAACATCTTGGTGCTGTGTGGCGGCAATTGTTGCTGCGGCGCTGTGCCTGTGGGGTGGCTTGAACTGGAGTCATGGGGTCATTACCTTGCAGCATGGGAGCTGTGGGGCACCTTGATCACCCCTCCTGCTCATGGTGTATCACTTTGGCTGAACTTTTAACGCCAGAGACCTACTAAGAGGTTCAGTGCAACCAAGCAGTGGGCTTCATTCAGTTAGATCAGAGTGTTAACTAAGAAACCTTCTATTCAGTTTTGCCTAGTCAAAAGAGTTCAGTGTATGAGTTTTGGATGCACAGCGCAAGTGTCTGTTTTCTGCAGTTATAGAATATACCCGGAACTGTGCTTGTAACAACAAGACATATTAACAATAGTAATTATATTAAGCTGTGTTCACACATTGTTTTTTTGCTGCTCTTTTTCTGCAACCAAAACATGATCCTTTCGCAGTAAAAAAAGCTGCAGCCAAATCATAGGTTTTGCTGCCTTTTTTGCTGCTTTTCTTGCTGAGATTTTGTTATGTCTTTTTACTGCTTTTTTCAGGATCCCAAAGTTCAGCTTTGCTTCCACCTTGCAAGCATGAACAATACAATGTAATAGGCCACCAATGCTAGACAAATGTGAAACCATAAAAAAATGTTGGGGAAAACGGGGCAATTTCATCAAATTACAGTATTTAGGGGAAACGTTTTTTTTTTTTAAGCTGAATTTATGTATGAGTTCATAAAAAAATACACAATTGCAAATGTAAAAACAATACAGCATAGGTGAATTGGTAAGGCATTGTTTACTGGACACATTGGCAGGGGACTGAGTTGGTAGGGCATTGTTTACTTGACACATTGGCAGGGCACTGAGTTGGTAGGTGTCATGGGTGCATCGCCACGAGGATCGTCGCGATTGCACATTCTGACTTCTCGCAGCTGAGTTGCTGTTACTTTGTGTTTGGTAGTTAGGGAGTTAATTTTACCTAGCTCGTTGCTAAGACTAGGTCCAGCCTCGCCCGGCTGCTTTTGATTATGTTCTAATTAGCTTCCTTTATATTCCTGCCAGTCTGTGTGTTAGATGCCGGTGAAAGCATTCGTACAGACTGCAGATAGCATCGGTTCTGAGAAGACTTAAGCTAAGAGCTCCTTTGTTGTTTCTCCTTTCCTTGCTTATAGTTTATCTCCTAGACCTTTGGTGTTCCCTCTGTGTTTAAATGTTGTATGCAAGACAGTGTTTACTTTATCCCCTGTCTGTCACATTTGTCTTTACTGTTTGTTAACCTTTTCCTGTCCATTCCCTATGGTGGTAATCAGGGTCCTTCTAAAGGTACTGCCACACTAAACAATCCCGCTAGCGATCAAGATAACGACGCATACTAATGCGATCGCTAGCGGGATTGTTTCTATATCGCTAAGTGCGGCCACATTTAGCGATATAGTTAACGACGCTATCGCCGTTAGCGATCTTCTTAACGACTTTAGCGGTACAAAAGTACCGCTAAATCGCTAAGAAAAGGTGCCACACTAGCGATATATACTTACCCAGCGGGAGCGCCGACGAGAAAATAGGGTCCGGAACGATTCCAGCGACGAGCGAGATCACAGCAGGAAGCTCGTCGCTGGCAGCTGCCGCACTGAACAACATCGCTAACGGGATCGCTAAATAGTGACGTTTTTTAGCGATCCCGTTAGCGATATTGTTCAGTGTGGCATACCCTTTAGGACTAGATTACAGTGGTCAGAGATTTATAGGAGACAGGGTTTACACTGGCGGCCTGGACCTCTGTACCATTAACAGTACCTCCAGGTAGAGGGACTAGTCAGGACCCCAGTTTAGGGTCAGCATAGACCCCGGTCCACCTCTAGCCAGAGACAGCGTGAAAAGGATTCAGTATTGACTCACAGGATATTATGTCAGGTAATACTATGCTATATATACATGTTAATGTTACCTATCTATATGTTATATAGAATGTTGTCCCACTTGATAGATTACTGACATCATTTATTTATATATCTGCTATACAGCGTGACATTAGGGCATTGTTTACTGGACACATTAGTAGGGATTCAGTAGATAAGGCATTGTTTATTTTAACACATACCACTAATTTAATTAAACCATACAAGATCAATACTCATGTGAGCATACCAAGACATGATTAAAACTTGAGAAAATTGCCAAAATTAATGTGTGTCACATCTTGCTGTACCTGAGGTTTCTTCCATTGAAAACATTGCAAAAACTGATAGCAGCATTTTTGCTGCTTTTTTGCACTTGGTCATTACTTTCTGGAGGGTTGCATAAACACTAAAACAATAGTACATTGCAGTTTTCAAAAGTGCAGCAGTTTTCCAATTCAGTCAGGAAAAAAAAAACGAGAGTGTGTGTGTTAGACTGTTTTTGCTGGTACTATAAAAAGAAGCTGTACATTTGCAGAAAAAATAGCAAACAAAACGCTGCAAAAATTCAACATGTGACCATAGCCTAATTTTATTTTTATAGGGCTAACGTATTCCGCAGAACTGACAGCCTAATAAAGAAAAATAATTATGATTTTTCTTTATTATGCTTTTCCTTATATAGCGCTCTCATATTCCGCAGTGCTTTCCACACTTTATCATCACTGTACCCAGTGAGGCTCAAAATCAAATTTCCTATCATTATGTCTTTTGGAGTGTGGGAGAAAACCAGAGAACCTGGAGGAAATCCACACAAACACGTGGAAAACATAGAAACTCCTTGCAGATGTTGTCCTTGGTGAGATTTGAACCCAGGACCCCAGCTCTGCAAGGCTGCAGTGCTAACCACTGAGCCACCATGCTGCCTAAAAAATAATCTCTACATTAACATAAGAAAAGGATTCTTAACTGTAAGAGCAGTGAGAATATTTACAGAAATTAATGACACATTATAACTAATATCCAATCAATGCCTGGTAATAATGCACAAATCATAAAATCATAGAATCCTAGAATGTTAGAGTTGGAAGAGATCTCTATGGTCAAAGTGTCTAGCCCCCTGCTCATTGCAAGATTAACTACACCATCTCAGACAGACGTCTGTCCAGCCTCTATTTGAAGACTTACATAGGAGTAAACCTCACCACCTCTCGTGGTGATCGGAAATCAATAGTATTCCTTAAGCGCATCTTTTTTTAAGCTCCTTTGGGAATATTTGCACCTATTAGCAATTTTGTGCCATAACTACAGTTTACGTACCCTGTTCCAGATATAATATACTCCTGATAACAAACTTCTGGATGGTTCAGGCCTGGCAATGCATGGCAATAAATCGTCCCTAGTAGATTGCATGTATGCTTGAGATAGGGGATACGATTATGAGTCCCAATGGGCAGTCTAGTGTAAGTGCATTTAGTTTTACCATGCTCTTCGGTGGAGTAGGTTGGTGCTCTATAAACACACAGAAATACATCACACAATGGTCTGACAATCAGTAGATATTTTTAGTTTTGCATATTCTATTATTCTGGGTGTCCTTGGCACAGTGAATACAGCTAACAAGAAACTATGACAATACCAGATAATCTCACCAGCGAATGTTCTGATCATCAACACTTTTTTGCCAAAGCTTTGATGCAGATGCACCTGAGGAGCAGACAATTAATCGCTGAAGGAGGGCTCCCATCTGGAAAGCAGACTATACAATTTGTTCACACAATTAGAGGAATCACAGTACACACATTTTGTCAGGTCCTTCAGCTGACAGGCAGGCACCACTCTCAGGTTTTTTTTTTTCATCGATTCAATAAAAGTTGCACTTTCCATGACAACACATGAATTGCATGACACTTATGCTGTGAATGCAAGTATTCTTCCCACACTTTATATTTTCTTATTAACATAACTCAGTAACAAAAGCCAGATATAAAAGCATTATGGTCTAGCTCGGCATTTTGGCCCATCGTAGTCACAAGTAGGGGGGAGATGTTTGTATTCTCATTTTATAGTTAATGCTACATACAGCCTTTTGTCAATCCCAGTGATTACCTTCATGTGAGGAAACGCACATCTAGAAAGGATAATAGACATTGGAATCAATTAGGATTATAGGAGTGAACTACACAAGGCTGCATCAATGTGCTAATTTCCCCTTGAAGACAACTGTTAAGTATAAGTTGAAGAACACTTATAATAGGTTTATTATGTAGATGGTTGTTTATTAAAATAACGGAAGTTGTTCATTTTGGACCACTTAGATCAACATTAGGACAATTTTACCATGAGTCATTTTTGGAGTTTTTTATTAACTTTAGATAAGAAGAAGATCCACTCTATCTTCTTGAGAAAGAATAATGGAAGAATTGGGTCAATGCAGGTCATCTATAGTCATCACTCAACTACATTTGAAAACTTGTAAAATGGTTAGTGTGAAGAACGATGCCGACCGCCACACGGTAGCCCGGGGTATCACAGCTTCTGATCCCACCGCTGCCACCAAATGTGAAGGACGCCCCCTTCCTTCCACGTCACCAATGTGACGTAACTCCACAGACACAGCTCTCTGGCGCCCCCTTTGTCTCTCAGGTCAGTAAGGGAACTGCACCTAGAGCAAATGGCCGCCAGGGACGGTGTCCTGTTACCCACTGGGTATTCTAAGATTCGTGATCAGAGTAAAAGCATCAGCCCAAGATTAATTTTATGGTTTAATTGCCTTAAGGGCGCACTAGATAATTACAGCAATATACAGTAAGCTATACAGCTGAATTACAATGGATTTGCAGTCAGAGTAAAATACAACAATAATGATATAAAGCTTAGAGGTATTAGCTAGAGGTCAATATTACCAGGTTGTATGGACATGAGGAGGCAGGGAGATCTGCGATCCCCAGGTGAAAGTCTTAGTTGCTGGAGAGTCCCCCAAAACGTGTGCCGCTGCTCCCTTGGCAGGTCTGTCTCTTGTGCTTCTTGCTGCTGTGAGAAAAATGGATCCAGTCTGCCCATAGCTCACAGTTCTTAAACCTGCTAGGTCCCTCCCCTCTGTGTCCGAGGGTGGGAAGATAATCTCCTCCCTTAGCTCCCTGGCAGAATTTATTCCCAATATCTAACAAAGGGGTTAACTTTCTCCAGGACGATCGGAACAGGACACGAGAGGTACCAGTGGATGCAGTATGTTTTGCCTGTCGCATGGATATCAAACCTGGCCCGATTGGGTCATTGTGGATGGCCAATCTCCATATCTCATCCCCCCAAGCCATCACCAACTTGGGAGTTGTACCATCAAATGCCCAAGGTCCGCCGGGTCACACAGATATTTTTATGAGAATGTACCTACAAAGATGTGCTCATAATTCATAATCCTAGAACGGAGCCTTCGTGTCTGGGATATACAATAGCTGTGTTTTCATGGTCTTGCTGAAAGGTATAGTCTAATTGAAGCTCTACTTTGAAGCACGCATACTAATCGGCCTGGCTATTCATATTGAGCAGGAAATTCTGGCTTGGCATGAATTACTTAGCATACTAATGACCTTCTTATTCAAACAGGGGCCTGAATTGCTTAGCATACTAAAAGGCCTGGCCATTGCCTGGAACTATGTGAAGTCAGGCAAAATATCTTCACTGGGCCAAGCTCAGACCAAAATGGAGGCTGGAGCAGGCCAATACAAGATGGTGGCGGTTCCTTTCCTCACAGTTATCATGGGGGTAAATAACTAAGGCTGGTCATACACATTAGATGCTTTGGCTGATCGTATCGTCAGCCAAGTGCTCTTTTGGTCTCTATGAGAAATCCGCCTGCTGGCATGTCAGCTTATCTCAAGGAAAACAATGTGATTGGCAATATGAAATTGGACATACCCTAACGACATCTCCTCTGTCCATCAGTTGGTTTTTTCCCATACTCATTAGACCGTCGGGCAAGCTCATTAATATTGGCAGGTTCGTTCGACATTAGTATAATGTTTATGGAGGCCTTTAGAATGTCATTTCCGATACCAGTCTTACATTCAGTTATGCATTTGGTAGATAAAATGCATTTGTCGATGTCTCAGAAAGAAACCAAATCTAAGCAAGCTATCAACTGACTTTGAACTATGATATAATTTATACCAGTGTGTGGTGTAACTGACAGTAAATCTCAGCCTGTGGGAAGCTCCGTCACATCCTACTTCGCAATACCCACATCTACCGTCACTTTTGAAAAGTTGGAAAGAGTGTACAAATTTAAAAAATAAAAATGTCAAACTTTTTACCACCTTAACCCCTTTCTGACCTCAGACGTACTATCCCATCCATGTGACCTGGGCCCCTATGATCATGGAAGGGATAGTATGTCATGTGCAATCAGCCATGCTCACGGGGGAGCGTGGCCAATTGCAGCCGAGTGTCAGCTGATTCTCACAGCTGATACCCGGCACTAAGTGCCAGGAGTAGCCACAGACCGCTCCAGGCACTTTAACCCCCAGAATTCTGCGATCAAACATGATCACAGCATTCCGGAGCCGGCACAGGGGCTGACAGCTCCTCTGCCTTTGGATCAGCGACCCCATAGCACGCCGCGGGGTCCCGATCGCTGCCATGGAGACCCGATATCGTCGTGATGACATCCGGGTCTCCAGAGCAGTGAAACTTCCTGTCATGCACAGTGCATGTCAGGAAGTTTCAAAGGTTAGTGTACTGAAGCTGCAGCGCTGACAGCTTCTATAGCATGCAGATGCTGCTTAATCTGCATGCTATAGAAGCGATCAGCCTGCAAAAAATGATTATCCCATAATGGGACAAAGTGTGAAAGTAATAATTAAATTAAAAAAATGTTTTTAAATAATTACAAAAATATTTTAAAAAATAAAAAATAATAAAAAAAATCAGTATATTTATTCTATCATTAAATAAATATTTGAATAAAAAACATTTAAATAATAAAAGTACACATATTTGGTATCGCTGCTTCTGTAACGACCAGTCCTATAAAACTGTCCCAATAGTTAACCCCTTTAGTGAACACCATAAAAAAAACAAGGCAAAAAACAATGCTTTATCATCATACCGCCGAACAAAAAGTGTAATAACACGCAATCAAAAAGACGGATATAAAAAAACATGGTACCACTGAAAACATCATCTTGTCCCGCAAAAAAACGAGCTGCCATACAGCGTCATCAGAAAAAAAATAAAAAAAAGTTATAGCTCTCAGAATAAAGCGATGCAAAATAATTATTTTTTCTATAAAATAGTTTTTATTATATAAAAGCGCCAAAACATAAAAAATGATATAAATGAGGTATCGCTGTAATCATAATGACCCAAAGAATAAAACTGCCTTATCAATTTTACTACACGTGGAACAGTGTAAATGCCCCCCTCAAAAGAAATTCATGAACTGCTGGTTTTTGCTCATTCAGTCTCCCAAAAATCGAATAGAAAGCGATCAAAAATGTCATGTGCCCGAAAATGGTACCAATAAAAACGTCAACTCGTCCCACAAAAAACAATACCTCACATGACTCTGTGAGCCAAAATATGGAAAAATTATAGCTCTCAAAATGTGGTGATGCAAAAACTATTTTTTGCAATAAAAAGAATCTTTTAGTGTGTGACAGCTGCCAAACATAAAAACCCGCTATAAAAACCTGCTAGAAATAGTAAATCAAACCCCCCTTTAACACCCCCTTAGTTAGGGAAAAATAATAAAATAAAAAAAGTATTTATTTCCATTTTCCCATTAGTGTTAGGGTTGGGGCTAAAGTTAGGGTTAGGGTTGGGGCTAAAGTTAGGGTTGGGGCTAAAGTTAGGGTTAGGGTTTGGATTATGGTTACGGTTGGGATTAGGGTTAGGATTAGGGTTAGGGTTGGAATTAGGGTTAGGGATGGGACTAGAGTTAGGGTTAGGTTTGTGGTAAAGGTTACGGCTAGGGTTGGGATTAGGGTTAAGGCTGTGTTGGGGATAGGGTTGGAGTAAGAATTGGGGGATTCCACTGTTTAGGCACATTAGGGCCTCTCCAAACGCGATATGGCATCTGATCTCAATTCCAGCCAATTTTGCATTGAAAAAGTCAACATTGATACTTCCTTTCCGAGCTCTGTCATGCGCCCAAACAGTGGTTTACCCCCACATGTGGGGTATCAGCATAGTCAGGACAAATTGCACAACAAATTTTGGGGTCAAATTTCACCTGTTACCCTTGGGAAAATACAAAATTTGGGCAAATATATCATTTTTGTGAAAAAGATATGATTTTCTATTTTTACGGCTTTACTTTATAAACTTCTGTGAAGCACTTGGAGTTCAAAGTGCTCACCACACATCTAGATAAGTTCCTTAGGGAGTCTACTTTCCAAAATGGTGTCACTTGGGTGGTTTCCACTGTTTAATAGAGGTATGTTCACATTAGGTCAGGGACTCACCAGAATTGAGACCTCCTTGACGATGGTTGGTGGGCTTTTAATATTTGGCCAAATGTTTATACTAAGCGTCTCAAATTTTTCCTTATACTCCAAAGCCATATTGCTATTCAAAATGTCATGTATTCTATGTTGTCATGCTTTAGTATGATAGAGTGCAGCCTTTTCTTGTATGTTTTACACAGAGGTGCCACTTTCACCCTGAAATTCAGATATCAGCCTAATAGAGGTATGTTCATATTAGGTCAGGAACTCACCAGAATTGAGACCACCTTGACGATGGTTGGTGGGCTTTTAATATTTGGCCAAATGTTTATACTAAGAGTCTCAAATTTTTCCTTGTACTCCAAAGCCATATTGCAATTCAAAATTTCATGTATTCTATGTTGTCATGCTTTAGTATGATAGAGTGCAGCCTTTTCTTGTATGTTGTACATGGGGGTAGCTCCCCTCGGTTTGCACCTACTTCACATTAGTCTGGATGTGCCAGTCAGGTTTTTTTGTCTTTTGAATGTTAGTTTACTGATCGAGCACTCCGCCCCCACCAGGTGGTGATTTTAATTACAGCAGTTCCCTACTTACTCATAAACGCAGGCATTACTGACAGAGATGCCACTTTCACACAGAAATTCAGATATCAGCCTAATAGAGGTATGTTCACATTAGGTCAGGGACTCACCAGAATTGAGACCACCTTGACATGGTTGGTGGGCTTTTAATATTTGGCCAAATGTTTATACTAAGCGTCTCAAATTTTTCCTTATACTCAAAAGCCATATTGCTATTCAAAATTTCATGTATTATATGTTGTCATGCTTTAGTATGATAGAGTGCAGCCTTTTCTTGTATGTTTTACATGGGGTAGCTCCCCTTGGTTTGCACCTAGTTCACATTAATCTGGATGTGCCAGTCAGGTTTTTTTGTCTTTTGAACGATATGCACTTGTCAGGATCGCTGGTGTGTCGCTAGTACATGATCGCTGGTGAGCTGCCAAACAGGCAGCTCAGGCAGCGATCAGGACAGTGACACTGTGGGTAACGTCACTTAGTTACCCGCAGTGTACGTTGGATACCAGCCCGCTGGTGCAGGGAGCTGGTAACCAAGGCATACATCGGGTTAACAGGCGCTGCGCAGCGCCTGGAAACCCAATGTGTACCTTGGTTACCAGCTGATCGCTGGTCTCCTGCCTGCCACAGCAGCGATGCGTGCTGGCCAGTGGGAGACCAACGATCAAAAAAATGTCCTGGCCTTTGGACAACGATCAGCGATACCCGGCAGGGGGGGCGGTCGCTGATCAGTGTCACACACAGCGATATCGCAGGGGAGATCGCTGTTGCATCACAAAACTAGTGACTCAGCAGTGATCTCGCTAACGAGATCGCTGTGTGTGACGGGGGCTTTGTACTTTTTTATCATTCTGTCAAAAAAACCATCTGGAGACTTACTTTTTTTGGCACAAGTTTTAGTAGAAAAATTCTGTCTGCAGTATATAAGGAAAATAATGGTCTCCTATGACATGATAAGTACCAAGATGGCAGCAATGAGGCATTAAGCAGGATCCTGGCTGCCATGGCTACCCATTGGCATCCTGCAATTACGTTGAGGAGGTTGATGGGCTCCGTAAAAAACTTTCCCCTTGGATCATGCTCCTAAAAAGCTGATATCAGAAATTGACAGTTCACAATTTAAGGAAAAAGACCAGCTCACTCTTTTTGATTCAGGTAGTAAGGAGGCTTGAGACCATACCATGGCCTGGCATTTGTAAATGCACATTTGAAGAGAAAAACTTCCAAATCCAATTAGCCCCTTGGTGACCGGGACACATTTTTGAAATCTGACCCATGTCACTTTATGTAGTAATAACTCTGGAACGCTTCAACAAATCGCAGTGATTTGGAGATTGTTTTTTCGTGGCACATTTAATTTATGATAATGGTAAACTTATGTCAAAATGTTTTGTGTTTATTTATAAAACAAAATCCACCATTTTCATTTTCAGAGTGCTAGGCAGCTGCTTAGAAGAACCCATGGCTGTTGCTTTTTTGGCACAAGGTTAGAGGAGGCTGGGTTTTTATAAAGCTGGAAAATTTACATCACCTGGCCTTTCCTAACGATGATAGTTAACAAGCCATAACCCTAACAGGCTAATTAAGGTCTGAAAACTTGTTCAAAGTTATCTGAATACACAAATCTCCAAGGGTGCCCAAACGTTTGCATCAACCCATTTTTCATTTTGTAATACATAATATGAAAAAAATTACAATTTTTTGGCCTAAAATACAAAGGAACTCTGTCACCTTTAACCTTAAGCCTTGAAGAGATCATTTCACCTTCAACTTGCTTAACTGTTCAAAATAACAGTAATTTTGACCAGGGGTGCCCAAATTTTTACATGTCATTGTAAGTACCAGGTCTGGACAAAATTTAAAAGCCATACATAACATTGTATACAACAGATGTCACATGGGTACCAGGTAGTAAAGTGTTAAATATAAACTGGGTCCATAATAAATGTTTTGATCTCACCCAATTCAGAAGTGAAGACCTAATAGTTCATGGAGCCCATTCGGCAGTGGGTGAAGCAAGTAGGAAAAAAAATTCTATCTAACCTATTGTGTCCAGTGTAGTGATTTATGCCTTTACAAGCTGTGATACTTTCAAAAGGGGATGCAACTAGTTACTAACCATGCAAGATGCCCAAACTACTGAATCAGTCCATTTACCTTTTTGTGTTTTTTTAAAATGTAAAAGATGACAATATATTTATATATTTTTTGCATAAAATACAAAGGAAATGTGTCATCTTTAACTTTAGGCCTTTTAGAGATCATTTCATTTTCAACTTGTTAACTGTTCACAATATCAGTAATTTTGACCAGGGGTGCCCAAACTTTTACATACCACTGTAATAACGATAGAAAATCGATGCATGCCTAAACTGACATCCGAGCAACTAATCTCTGACCAATCTAAGACTAAGGACCGCACTGGTCAAAAACTAGTTTCCTGCATACCTAACTAGACGTGCGTCCATTCTCTATCATTGTTGTATATTTTTAATCATTTTTTGTTGCTGCTCTTTGCCACTCATGTTCTTAATGTTTTTATTCCGAACAATAAACTTCATTTTTTTATGGAAAGCTACGAGTCCTGGCTTCTACATGGATCTACACTTAGCACATGTTCTTTGTTTGGAATGGGTAGAGGTGCTACTTGCCTTAAATACTAAATATTGAGCAATTACAACCATTCAATAAACTCTGCAAGTGAGTAGAATATTTGATAGCAATATAGAGAAACCAATTGATGCTTGTAGTATGCAGCTCTTTCGCTCGAAAGACAACTTAATAATTCTACTGTACACAAGGACATTACAGCGAGTGCTCAATATAGCTACAATTTTTGCCATATATGAAGCTGCAGTAGATTCTTTATGCTGGAGAGAACACATAATTGCCCCATTGAGCATTTCATATTTTATTTCTCTTCATGTTAATCGGAATTAAACACCCATCGCTAATTTAATAGCCTCTCATTCTGGTTCTGTCGAAAGAAAATACTTTCTACAAATCTACAACATTTTTAGCATCGAAATCTGAAAAGTTAGTGAGACATAAAAGTAATCCTTCTCTAGGTTTTAGACCAGAGTGTAGTTTCAAAACAGGTATTCCACCTACAAGTAAAAGTTTATGTGTTGTGGTGATATTAGAGAAAACAAAGGAATCTCTGGTTTTACATACTGTTTCAATGTCAAGTCCCGAAAATGACATTGTTAACTCTTTATGAATAGGTTCAGTCATTTGTAGATTAAAATTGGCCTACAGAAGTCCAGTGGTCCTGTATCAATGGCTCCAAAGGTCCAATAGAGGACAACTCTGGAAACGAATTTAGAGTTAAAGAGAGTCTGTCAACAGAGAACGACAGCTCAATCCAAGCACAGGCACTAGATGCTCCTATGGTGGGGCCAAACATGTAAGAGCGCTTTCCCACCTACTTGTTTTCTCTCTATATCCACCCGTCGTCTTCTTTAATAGACATCTCTGGGTTAATAGTGGTAAAGAAGGATGGGGATAGATGGAAAACAAGTAGTTGGGAATCTGCACCTAAGTGTTTGGCCAAGCCATGAGTACACCAAACGCATTTACTTGGTGTGAACAGTCTTTGTGTGTTGACAGACTCCATTTAATCACTTGCCACTAGGATCTATTTCTAAATGATGTAAGGGATTCTCTTCTACAAAGATATTGAGGACCTATCCTCAGAATAGGTAATCAATATTAAAATGGAGGGGTTTCAAAACTGGGTACTCCTAATCGATCAGCTCTAGTCACTTCCAGCAGTGTCTGGGAGTAGAAAGCGTACAGAACAGAGCACCACTGCTCCATCATATCATTGATGAATAGTAGCAATTCTGCAGTACCCATCAGTGGTCAATAAACTATGTGACATAGTGCTGGTGTTCTGCTTTATTCACTCTGGCCACTGCTGGAGCTGATAACAGCTGATTAATAGCGGTGGTGGGTGTCTGACCAACACTGATCTGATATTGATAACTTATCAATAGATAGATCATCAAGGTGCTTGTACTGGACAACACTAAAGGCCCCGTCTCACATAGCGAGATCACTGCTGAGTCACAAATTTTGTGACGCAACAGCGATCTCAGAAGCGATCTCGCTATGTCTGACACGTACCAGCGATCAGGCCCCTGCTGTGAATCGCTGGTCGTGTCAGAAATGCCTGGACTTTTTTTTTTTATCGCTGGTCTCCCGCTGGCCAACACGCATCGCTGCGTGTGACAGGCGGGAGACCAGCGATCAGCCAGCCGGAGCTGGTAACCAAGGTAAACATCGGATTTCCATGCACAGGGCGGTGCCTGGAAACCCGACGTGTACCTTAGATACCAGCGCGCTGATGCAGGGGAGCTGGTAACCAAGGTACACAGCGGGTTTCTAAACGCTGAGCGGTGCCTAGAAAACCGCTGTGTACCTTGGTTACCAGCTCCCTGCACCAGCGCGCTGGTATGCCGGTAACTAAGCGACGTGTGTCGCTTGTTACCGGCTTACTCGCTGTCCTGATCGCTGCTGAGATCTGCCTGTTTGGCAGCTCAGCAGCGATCATGTAGCGACTCAGCAGCGATCCTGACAAGTTCGCATCGTTGTCGGGATCGCTGGTGAGTCGCTATGTGAGACGAGGCCCTTAATTTACAAATAACCTACCGTACTTGAAATAACTGATAAACTTATGGAGGGACAGAAGATATGAGGGATTTTTTTTACTCTCTTCCATGACCTCAGGCTGTAGTACAATGCCGGCTGGTGGCAATTTTGCAAGAATTCGTGCTAATTTTTCAGAAAATTAATAAAAAATGATAATCAATATAAATCGATTTGTACATATATAGTCAATTATGACTGATGAAATAAAGCAGCACTTTGCTTTTTTATTTGAAATACTGTTGCAATCATGTTATTTTTCTGAGCTTCTGTACATAATGGCTGCTCATACTAAGTACAGTGGGGAAAAAAAGTATTTAGTCAGCCACCAATAGTGCAGGTTATCCCACTTAAAAAGATGAGAGAGGCCTGTAATTGACATCATAGGTAGACCATAACTATGATAGTCAAAATGAGAAAACAAATCCAGAAAATCACCTTGTCTGATTTGGCAAGATTTATTTTTCAAACTATGGTTTTCGTGGGCCCCGGGCGAAAGAGTCTCAGTGGGCCCCTTTAACACATACCACAATTCATGATGCTCCGATACGGCAGAGAAATATAGGTATAGTACAATGCCAAATACTTCACTTCTTACATTACATGAGTGATATCTATTATAAATTCTACAATAGCTCAAAAAAACAGACAGTATAGTCCTCCATACAGTATTATGGGAACCATGGGCATACCCAGGATCAAAACTGGGGGGGGGGCAAGCCAATGTCACATCTTATACAGGTTACATCATATACACTGTACATTATCCTGCATATTAGGTATGGAGCATTAGAACTGTTGTATATTGTATAATACAGCAGTGCATGCGACACTACGCTGTATATACCATATATTATACATGGCACACTAACCTCTATACAAAGAATAAGAGGCATTATAACCTGTATATGAAAAGTATAATACAGCAGTGTATATACACTCTATATACCGCACACAATGTGTGTGACCCTGTATACACCATGTACTACACTCTTATTTTGAAGTTAAAAAAAAAGACAGGAACAAATACAATACTTAAAATAAAGAACAAGTAAAGTTAAAAATCAACAAACTTACTCGTATTTCAATGGAACTATGGGCCTGCTTTTGGCTAATGAGATGGTCAATGTTCGGTTCCATATTTGTCACAAGTGAAGCAATTTTTCTCTTTCGTGATATCATTATTTCCTAGGGATTCCAAATTGCTATTAGTAAAATACCAATATATACAGCGCTACAAAAACAATATACCAGCAATAAAACTGCCCACACAGAGACATACAGCCTGCGCTGCCCATCACTGCAGCCTTGCCAATCCATATCATTTCATCCTCATCAGTGCACATATTGGCGCAACTCCGCTTTTAGCTCAGGCTCAGACTGGTGTGGTGTGAGAGTCCCTAATAGGCAGGTAAATGTCCCCAATAGGCAGCATTGGTCCCCAATAGGCAGGTAAATGTCCCAATAGGCAGCATTGATCCCCAATAGGCAGCATAGGTCCCCAATAGGCAGCATATGTCCTCAATAGGCAGCATAGTCCCCAATAGGCAGCATATGTCCTCAATAGACAGCATAGGTCCCCAACCGAAACACAGCATAGGTCCCCAATAGGCAGCATAGGTCCCCAATAGGCAGCATATGTCCTCAATAGGCAGCATATGTCCTCAATAGGCAGCATAATCCCCCATAGGCAGCATAGTAGTCCCCAGTAGGCAGCATAATCCCCCATAAGCAGCATAGGTCCCCAATAGCCAGCATAATCCCCCCATATCCAGCATAATCCCCCATAGCCAGCATAATCCCCCATAGGAAGCATAATCCCCATAAGAGGCATAGTAGTCCCCAATAGGCAGCATAGTAGTCCCCAGTAGGCAGCATAATCCCCCATAAGCAACATAGTCCCCAATAGCCAGCATAATCCCCCAACAGCCAGCATAATCCCCCAATAACCAGCATAATCCCCCATAGCCAGCATTATCCCACAATAGCCAGCATAATCCCCCATAGGAAGCATAATCCCCCATAAGAGGCATAGTAGTCCCCAATAGGCAGCATAGTAGTCCCCAGTAGGCAGCATAATCCCCCATAAGCAACATAGTCCCCAATAGCCAGCATAATCCCCCAACAGCCAGCATAATCCCCCAATAACCAGCATAATCCCCCATAGCCAGCATTATCCCACAATAGCCAGCATAATCCCCCAATAGCCAGCATAATCCCCCAATAGCCATCTTAATACCCCATAGCCAGCATAATCCCCCAATAACCAGCATAATCCCCCATAGCCAGCATTATCCCACAATAGCCAGCATAATCCCCCAATAGCCAGCATAATCCCCCAATAGCCATCTTAATACCCCATAGCCAGCATTATCCCACAATAGCCAGCATAATCCCTCAATAGCCAGCATAATCCCCCAATAGCCATCTTAATACCCCATAGCCAGCATAATCCCCCAATAACCAGCATAATCCCCCATAGCCAGCATTATCCCACAATAGCCAGCATAATCCCACAATAGCCAGCATAATCCCACAATAGCCAGCATAATCCCACAATAGCCAGCATAATCCCCCATAGGCAGCATAATCCCCCATGGCCAGCATAATCCCACAATAGCCAGCATAATCCCCATAGCCAGCATAATCCCCCATAGCCAGCATAATCCCACAATAGCCAGCATAATCCCCCATAGCCAGCATAATCCCCCATAGCCATCATAATCCCACAATAGCCAGCATAATCCCCCATAGGCAGCATAATCCCCCATGGCCAGCATAATCCCCCAATAGCCAGCATAATCCCCCATAGTCAGCATAATCCCCCATAGTCAGCATAATCCCCCATAGCCAGCATAATCCCCCATAGCCAGCATAATCCCCCATAGCCAGCATAATCCCCCATAGCCAGCATAATCCCACAATAGCTAGCATAATCCCCCATAGCCAGCATAATCCCCCATAGCCAGCATAATCCCCCATAGCCAGCATAATCCCACAATAGCCATCATAATCCCCCTTAGCCAGCATAATCCCACAATAGCCAGCATAATCCCACAATAGCCAGCATAATCCCCCATAGGCAGCATAATCCCACAATAGCCAGCATAATCCCCTATAGGCCGGGCCCGGCGTAAAAAAAAAAAAAAAATGCCAGTACTCACCTATCTCCCCCGCTGCTCTGAAGAAGCGCGCGTTGGACTCCGTCTTCTCCTGGCACAGGCGGCGTGATGTCATCCAGGGAGTAATCTGAAGTGTGGCCTGCCACATCCTTCACTTTTGGTAGGGGTGAAGGACACAAGGAAAGGTGTCGTTCTTGACCAGGAGCCTGCACTGACGACTCAGTGCTTGCAGTTTTTGAAACTTCAGAAGAGGAGGAGATAGAGCTGGTACACGGTAGTGTGTGAGGAGCGTACACCTCTATACGGTGTGGGAAAAAATTAACTCTCAGTAACTGTGCAGAAAAAAAGAATAAAAGTATTAGTGCTGTGTAAAAAGCAGTCTGCACAGCAGTGTACACACAGCAATACAGCTATCAGGCAGCCTAATAACCAGCGCTGCTGCACACAAGAAAATCCTCCCCTGTCACTGCTCGCTAACTGTACAGCACAATTGCTATCAGCACAAGCACAGAAGAACTTCTCTTTCCAACCCTAACGGTACTGTCACACTAGAGATCGCTAACGAGATCGCTAAAGAGTCACCGATTTTATGACGCTGGTGAGCCTGAATCGCTGAGTGTGACACCCTTTATGAACGACTTTACCAGCGGCGCAGGTGGGACTAGGTTTTCCCAACGACCGCAGAGGTCTTTATACAGATCGCTGATCTTTGATGAGATCTTTGTGTTTGGAAGCTAACTAGCGATCGCACTAGCGATCTTGCCAGTGGTCATGTCATTGTCGTGATCGCTAGTGCGATCGCTAGGTGTGACAGTGCCTTAACTCTCTCCCTGCTGATAAACAGCAAGCAACCTCTCCCTACTGTTAAGATCGGCAGAAGTAAAATGGTGGTCGGCGGTCAGGGCTTTTATAGACACTATGACGCCACACAAAGCAAGCCAATCACTGCAATGCCCTTCTCTAAGATGGTGGTGGACGCTGCACATGTCATCTCGTTGCCCACAGTGTACGTCCTTGCTCATTGGCTGAAAAAAGGCACCTGAAAGCATTCTGGGAAAACCGACTTTGGCGCTCGTTTTGCCGAACGCATGGCTGACATTACGCTATGGTCGGGTTTCGCTCGGCGAAACCCGACTTTGGCGAAAGTTGGCGACTTATGAATCTGACCGACCTGTTTCGCTCAACTCTAATAGTCAGCATTTCACATCAGTATTTGTAAGCCAAAATCAGGAGTGGAATAATAATCTTCTTTAATCTTTATATATTTCCGGAGGAATGAGAATGAGAATGAGAATGAGAATGAGAGGAAAAGTATAATAGAAACACGTCACCACTTCTGTATTTATCACCCACTCCTGGTTTTGGATTACAAATACTGATACTGACCAAATACTTAACATGTGAACGTGGCCTAATTAGAAGTACAGTTGCAGGGATATACATTGATATTTGCAGGGCACACAGTCAGTCAATCAGCGGTGGATTGATATCAATGCACTCACTGTACAGAGTGCTGACTGTTCACATGACTGACTTCAATGAGTGACCTTCCAATTAAGGGTAAGCGAGATCGCTAGCAAGATCGCACCTGCGTCACCATTTATGATGCAGTAGCGATCTCGTTAGCGACTTAGCTGTGTGATTCCAAACACATCTCATCAGTGATCTGTATAACGACCTCTGCGGTCGTTGGGAAAACCTAGTCCCACCTGCGACGCTGGTGAAGTCGTTCATAAAGGGTGTCACACTCAGTGATTCAAACAAGAAGAAAAGGTAGCACACTGTAGCGCTATAGCTTGCAAACACGAAATATGAAAAATATGAAAAATGAATTACATCATTACCTTAGAAATATGAAAAATTGAGAAGTCTTAGCGCATAAGATGGCCAAATTATGTGAGCCTGATAGCCACGTCAAGGCTCTTCTCGTATATCAGGTCCCTAACTAATGCCTATCCTCGCTTTAGAAAAGTCTGTCTGCATGGGAACCTATGAATCCTCTTTTCAGACTAAAATCTACATCTCTGTGGAGGGGTGATGAACCTGCTGTAATTAAAAGGCCTGTGACCACCAGGTGGAGTGCTCAGGCAGAAGGTAAATGAATACATATCAAAAAACTGACCGGCACATCCAAACTTAGATTCAGTGTGAACAGGTGCTAAACCTAGAGTCACCAACTCATATACATACAAGAAGAAAAGGTAGCACACTGTAGCGCTATAGCTTGCAAACACGAAATATGAAAAATATGAAAAATGAATTACATCATTACCTTAGAAATATGAAAAATTGAGAAGTCTTAGCGCATAAGATGGCCAAATTATGTGAGCCTGATAGCCACGTCAAGGCTCTTCTCATATATCAGGTCCCTAACTAATGCCTATCCTCGCTTTAGAAAAGTCTGTCTGCATGGGAACCTATGAATCCTCTTTTCAGACTAAAATCTATTTGGCCATCTTATGCGCTAAGACTTCTCAATTTTTCATATTTCTAAGGTAATGATGTAATTCATTTTTCATATTTTTCATATTTCGTGTTTGCAAGCTATAGCGCTACAGTGTGCTACCTTTTCTTCTTGTATGTATATGAGTTGGTGACTCTAGGTTTAGCACCTGTTCACACTGAATCTAAGTTTGGATGTGCCGGTCAGTTTTTTGATATGTATTCATTTACCTTCTGCCTGAGCACTCCACCGGGTGGTCACAGGCCTTTTAATTACAGCAGGTTCATCACCCCTCCACAGAGATGTAGATTTTAGTCTGAAAAGAGGATTCATAGGTTCCCATGCAGACAGACTTTTCTAAAGCAAGGATAGGCATTAGTTAGGGACCTGATATACGAGAAGAGCCTTGACGTGGCTATCAGGCTCACATAATTTGGCCATCTTATGCGCTAAGACTTCTCAATTTTTCATATTTCTAAGGTAATGATGTAATTCATTTTTCATATTTTTCATATTTCGTGTTTGCAAGCTATAGCGCTACAGTGTGCTACCTTTTCTTCTTGTATGTATATGAGTTGGTGACTCTAGGTTTAGCACCTGTTCACACTGAATCTAAGTTTGGATGTGCCGGTCAGTTTTTTGATATGTATTCATTTACCTTCTGCCTGAGCACTCCACCTGGTGGTCACAGGCCTTTTAATTACAGCAGGTTCATCACCCCTCCACAGAGATGTAGATTTTAGTCTGAAAAGAGGATTCATAGGTTCCCATGCAGACAGACTTTTCTAAAGCGAGGATAGGCATTAGTTAGGGACCTGATATACGAGAAGAGCCTTGACGTGGCTATCAGGCTCACATAATTTGGCCATCTTATGCGCTAAGACTTCTCAATTTTTCATATTTCTAAGGTAATGATGTAATTCATTTTTCATATTTTTCATATTTCGTGTTTGCAAGCTATAGCGCTACAGTGTGCTACCTTTTCTTCTTGTATGTATATGAGTTGGTGACTCTAGGTTTAGCACCTGTTCACACTGAATCTAAGTTTGGATGTGACACTCAGTGATTCAGGCTCACCAGCGGGACACAGCGACCAAAAAACGGCTCAGAACGTTCATGAGCGATCAACGACATCTCAACAGGGGCCACATCGCCGCTACATGTCACACACAGCTAAGTCGCTAACGAGATCGCTAGTGCGTCATAAATGGTGACGCAGGTGCGATCTCGCTAGCGATCTCGCTAGCGATCTCGCTTAGTGTGGCATACCCTTTAGACAGCTAAACATGATTATAACAGTATTTACTTAGAGATTAACACTATGACTACAGGTAATACTGTTTCTTTTTTATGAAAGGTTCTCTTTTAAAAACTGACATGGTCCAAACTAGGTTTGAGTGGACCTGTGTATGATCGGGTTTGGCGAGTTTGACCAAAACTCTACCCAAATTTGAACCCATACCTCATAGAAGTTAATGGGGACCCAAACTTTGATGCTGTAAAATGGTGGTAGTAAGGGCTAGGGACTGCCAAAGGAAACATCTCTCTCTTATCTCGGATCTCCGAACACTAGAACAGATTTTCGGGAGAAGTCCACCTTCAGAGTTCAGCATAGGACACTAGGTGTCCAATACGAACTGTACAAACCCTGAACTTTACAGTTTGTGTTCACTCATCTCTAGTCACAATTCATTTTTTACAAAAAATGGAATTTTCTGCATACTTTTCAATTACGATTTAATGCAGCATAATTGATCACATGCCCTTTTTTACTGCATTGTTGCAACAGAGGTTCAGCGTATTTGTATATCATATGTAAACCAGAGTGGGTCAGTGAGTGGAAGGATTTTCTTCTATCCTGCTGTGCTTATGAAGTATTACAATTTCAGACATAAAAAACAAATAAAAGAGCAATGATTCTAAAATCATTGTGTGTGTAAACTGTGGTCCTATACATTAAAGGGAACCTGTTAGCTGATACATGTGGTCCAAACTGTGGGCGGCATGTATCAGTCACTGGCTATAATATCCCAACCATGTATGGAATTTCAGAGAAAAACAGTGTTTATCCCCATAGCTGCTTATCCCCTATCGCTCACACAGACTGACAGACCTCTGCCTATGTGTGCTTATATGCTGAGATTGCACTGCCAGTAGATGATACATGCTGTCCAAGGTTTGGGATCCATGTGTCAGGTTCCCTTTAACAAATGGCTCATTTGCATTGCAAAAGTTATATATACACAGTATATCCAGTTCTCAACACTGAAATTGCAATATCAAGAAGGAAAAGTCATTGAATTGTGGTATTCACAGGCTGGATAGACATGTTACTGATATGCAAAAGATGGAAAATGGAAGCAAAATATTTACAGTATCTCAATTTATTCAGTATAGATTATGAATGTGACACACAGTGTTACATGCACTTACATGCCTTCACTGCTATCAATGAGGTTATTATCGGTTGTCTGAGGAATCTTCTGCCATACTGAATGCACATGAGCAAATCATCAATATCCGCTGCTGGCAGCTACCTTTGTATTTGTCGACCAATGAAGTTCCGCTCAATTGGAGACAAGTCTTGAGATGCTGCAGCCCATGGTAGCATAGGTAGGTCACGCAAGCTGCTCACTGTAGAGCGAGCAACAAACATCTTGGTGTTGTGTCGTGTTAAAAAATGGCTCCTGAGACATATTGGGGAAATGGCCGTTCCACTGGTACCATTTCAATGTTGAGAAGTGTATATTTGGCAAAAAAAAAAAAAAATTGATTAATGAATAGTTACATAGTCAAATAATGGACACAAACTGTGACATGTTTTGTCTAACGGATTTAGCTTAAATTGAAGTGGTGCTGCAATACCAGAAAAATCTTATGTACAAGAGTGATGAGTTTTCTAGGGGCATAAAAAATGTCAAATTTCAACAACCCCATCATGGTGTAAACAAATCTGAAAACCCATAAAGGGGAATATCTTTGGTGAAGATGATTGGGCATGTGCCCTAGATGCTGGGTATAATCTGATCAGGTTTGTGCTTTAGGCTATGCTCTCAAGTGCAGAAATGCGGTGGTTTTTCCACTTAGTTCTTTCTACATGTTTTCTACAGGTTTCTGCATGAAAATATGCAATAGCAATCTACCCTATTGAATGCACTTTTGCATTTTTAAATACACTTTAATTTTTTTATGAATTTTACAGCAAAAGCCATTGTCTGTAAACATCTTGGAACACAGCAAAGGGATCTCATTGTTGATAGTTTCAGTCAGGAATATTTGAATGTGTTTTTTCAAAACCCACATCAACTCTGCTGAAAGCATGTGGGAAAACATGTCATGGTCTGATGAGACTGAGGTTGAACTTTATGGCCATAATGACAATAGGTATATTTGGCAGAAGGCCAGCACTACACACCATCAGACAAATATCATACCTTTCAGTAAAGCTGGTGGAAGCAGCATTATTTTTTGGAGCTGTTTTGGCAACCTGGTGCTTCAGTCAAGGTAGAGGGAATTATGAATAGTTGCAAATATCAGTCAATTTTGCCTATGCTAAAGAGGAATTTCAACCTTCAGTATGTCAATGACCCCAAACACACCTCCAAACCAACAAAAAAATTGTTTCTCTAGAAGAAGATTTAAGTTTTGGAATGGCCCAACCAGAGCCCAGACCTGAACACAATTGAAAATCTGAGGGAGACCTGAGGAGGGAGCTGTACACAGGAGATGCCCTCACAATCCGACAGATTTGGAGACAATGCAAGGACGAGTGGGCAAAGATTACTAATTGTAGATGTGCCATGCTGGTAGACTTGTGGACAAAAAATACTGAATGGTGTCATAAAAAATATTAGTTTAAGGGTGTGAAAAATTATGTAACCACATTATTTTAGTTCTCTATTTTTGTTTTTCCTCTGGAAAAGATTTCAGTTTATTTTTCAATTGAATTGTTCAAATTACATTGATGATACAGATGGGAAAAATTCTGAAATAATTCTTCTTCTGTATGATTTTGTCACTTGACAAAAAGCTGTCATTTCAATAGGGATGTGTAGACTTTTTATATTGATTGTTTGTATATGGGTCCTAACAAAAAAATTAAAATTAACCTTATAATTCTTTTTTTTTGGAAATATAGTTCTAGGGATAAGGGCCTTTTATTTATGCTGCTTTTTATGGTCTTTATGAAGGGTGTGAGGCTCATATGATGCTCTGGGGTGCGTCTCTTCATTATTATCATGTGACTGCACTGCTCCCTTGGAAAGACCATGAAAATTATAACACGGTAAAAAAGGTCCATATCTCTGGAATCATACGGAGGACTTCCAAAAAAATTGAATTCCTAGGGAAGGAATGAAGGAGAAAGGGTGGGAGTGTTACAGCAGGACTAAAAAAAAACAGCAAGTGACCGAACGTCTGTAAATAACAATGATACCATTTGTACAAGAAAGGCATACATATACCATGGTGAAATATATACACATTGAATACTTCGAAAATTCTAAATAGTTTTTAAAATGAAAGCTAGAAAAATGTAAAAATCAGAGTGAAAATAGTTTTGATTGATTGATGTGTCTAAGTAAAATTGGTCTACTGCAAAATCCTAGGAAAATCTAACCAAAAATTAAAAGAGCCAATTAGTCCTTGCAGCCAGTCATTACTGGTAAACCGCACACCCCCAGGTTTCATGCACTGAAACTAATTTAAAGCAAAGTTTTTAGCCTTTATCATGATCTGTTACAAGTCAGTCTGCCTTCAGCCGCATGTACATTTCAATAGAATTGTATTAGCATGCCAAAAGATTTACATGCTTTACAACAAGGCTCTGTAATTCAATGACATTCCGCAAAAAGCTATTAAAAGTCCAGGAAACCAAAACAAACACACCCCGTACCTCTCACAGGTGGGCAGAAGACAATGAATAAGCTATGGAGGACTGGCTCTCAGCAGTGTTAACATGTTATATTACTGATGAGACAAGTGTTAAATGGTGGCTTCATAGCAAAAGAATGAAAACAACTGTAATATTAATAAAATAATTATATAATCTATTATCTATCTATCAAACGATCTATCTATTTATCTATCTTTCTATTTATTAATCTATTTTTCTCATTATCTATCTTCTAACATCTATCTTCTCTATTTATCTCATGTATCTATCTATCTATCTATCTATCTATCTATTATATTATCTATCTATTATCTATCTATTATTTATGTTGCTCATGATCTATCTTTATATAGTATCTATCTTTTAATCTATTATCTATCTTTCTCATTATCTATCTAACATCTATCTATCTCTCTATTTAACTCATGTATCTATCTATTATATATTATATATCTATTGTCTATGTTTCTCATTATCTATCTATTATCTATCTCTATCTATCTATCTATCTATCTATCTATCTATCTATCTATCTATCTATCTATCTATTTATCTATCTATCTATCTATCTTCTATCTATTTATCTATCTATCTATCTATTATTATTATCTATCTATTTCTATTTTCTCATTATCTATCTATTATCTATCTATCTTATATCTATTATCTATTATCTATCTATTATCTATCTATCTATCTATCTATATCTATCTATCATATCTATCTATCTATCTATCTATCTATCTATCTATCTATCTGTTATATTATCTATCTATTATCTATCTTTCTCATTATCTGTCTATATTTCTATCTATCTCATTATCTATTTATCTATTATCTCTCTATATCTATCTTTCTATCTACGGTATCTATCTATCATCTACTACTCCAATTACAAAACTTCAGCAATTATTCTCCCCACTTCCCAGATATTTACAGAGTGTTGTAAAAAGAACAGTGGATATTATTCCATTTGCAGACATTTTCCTGTCCTGAGATGTGTTGTTGCCATCAATTTTATATTCAGTTCAGGGGTTTTTTCAAATGAAATGATAAAAATGTTCAGCGTTCACCTTCTGACCTGCTCTATGTTTCCAAGCCATTGCAGTTTTGTTCTCTGCACATTTTAGACAACTTTTTTGGAATTGTGGTTGTATACTTACCGTCATTCTACAGGTTACTTTTGTCAGAATAAAAACACAGAGATATACTCAAAATTAAATAAAAAGACAAAAGCATACCAAATCTCTTTAATAAACCCCACAAACTATTGACTTTGTTATGAGTAATTATTAGTCTGTGACCACTATATGTCTGAAATGTAGACGAGTGCATTACTCCTGTCCGGTATTCCAAGTACCCAAATAAAGAGATACATTGCATCTATGTTCAGATAACATTACTATGAACGACCCTTCAGCTGGTCATTTATGGTACACCGTTGTGGACAAATGTAACAATCTGGTTGTGAAAAAAACTCTGAACTCTGTGTGTGATCATACATCTCCGGTCTTCAGGACCACAGCTACAAAGGGGGCTGCGTATTTAAATACATGCATGTTACTAGGAATAATTAAAGGTTACTTTTTCCTAATTTTTACAAAGCAAAAAATATTTCCCTACAATATGTGTTCTGAGAAGACACGGATATGAGTAATATTGATGACTAGTGATAGTCTGGACTTTATTGGTACATGTGTAGCACTCACCACAGGTGCTAGAAAACACTGAGGGCAAATCAATGGATAAGATCAGAAGGTAGAAATGACTGCTGCTATTATTATTATTATTATTTTTTATAAAGCACCATTGATTCCATGGTGCTGTACATGATAAGGGGTTACATACAAATTACAGATATCACTTACAGTAAGCAAACAATGACAGACTGGTACAGAGGGGAGAGGACCCTGCCCTTGCGGGCTTACAGCCTACAGGATGGTGGGGAAGGAGACAGCAGGTTGGGAGTTGCAGTAGCTCCGGCAGTGTGGACAAGGCAACGGGGTCATTGCCGGTTGTAAGCTTTCTTGAAAAGATAGGTTTTCAGGTTCCGTCGGAAGGATCCGAATGTGGTAGATATGAATGTGGTATAAATCATTATATTTGGAAGAAAAAGCTATTCTTCATTCATTTAACACACTTTTGGCCAGTTAGATCCTTCCCTCAGACTATGAAATATCATGGACGGACTGAAGCATGAGACGCTCTGGTGCAGGAGTCCATCTGATACATATCCCAATGTTTCAGGTGGTTCATCATCTTCGGTGTGTTATTGTCTCTTTCTGCTTTCTTAATTTTGGCATAAATGTTACCATTACTTTTATTACCAAGTGTATGACCTCATTTTTATCTAACCAGTTATCTGGCCCTTTCCTTCTGGCATGGCAGTGAATAGATGCGAGAACGAATCCCTTAGATGTCTATGGAATTGATCACATTCTTTGGATGCAGAAGTTGTTGTGCCTGACCCTTCAAGGAGCTGGATCAGAAAACACTAATGTTGTGTTTTTTGATCCCGCTCACCAGTTTTGTAGTAGAAACTTGCTAAAAAAAACTGCCAGATGACAACTGATGCCTTTTATCACATCAGTTGTGATCATTGAAGAGACCAGAAAACTGCTCCAGATGGCAAAAAAAAAATGAAAACCCAGACACACCAGGAGCAGACACATACAGAAGAAGTCTATGTGCCAGAACAATATATGGGCCCTTTGCAGTCCATTAGCTCATCATAATGCACAATCCCACCTGCTTTGGAGATGGTGGTGGACCCCCTTACCTCTTGAGCCTTTGTGTCTGACCCTGGTCGCTCAGTCTATCTTTATCCCAGGCATCATGATCATTTATCTTGTGCTTCAACTGAGGACAAATTATGTCAAAAAGGCACGAGTTATTATCTGACTTTTTCACCAGTTCGTACTGCAAAAATATGGAGGTGGATTGAAAAATGCATTATCTAGTGATTTCTGATCCGGCTCCCTGAAAAGGTCAGCACAACAACTTATATATATGATGTGAATGATCCTATGTAACTATGGGATCAGTTCTTGCATCAGTTTCCTCCCATCGTGTTACTGTGATCCCAGAGGGAAAATAAATCTGGATGAGATGACTAAGTAGGTGAGTATAAAAACGAAAAAGTCTAGCTACCCTTTAATTAGATTTCATACTGGATGGCAGCACAAAATAGTCATAGTCTTCAGTTGTTCTGGGGAAATCAACTCTGATAAAATGTATGGGTTAAATAGTGTAAACCTTTATATATAATATCCACCATAGTGCTAAAACATTTACTATGGTTGGCAATAAACGCTGCGCAGGGTGGCGTAGGAAAGGAGCCCAATAACCAGCTTTATCATGAGGTCAGCCATTGCAGCTATCAGGGAAAAAAGGAAATCACAGGCAATAAAGATAGCTGTGTGTGAACAATAAAGCTAATGGCAGCACAATGACAAGTGTTGTTCTTCATAATAAGGGATGAAAAACAGTCCCTCTTTCACACATGACGACCCTTACAAATGGGCACTATAACTTCACATATAAACAGCTCTGCTGTGGGTCTTTCACAAGGTGTTGCAGGCAATGAGAATTGTACACAGCGGCAGTGACAAGATTTGGTTTGTCTTGATCGTTAAGAACAACATTGACTTTCTCCATTTTGGTGGCGTGAAACCAACTTAGTAAAATCTATGATAACATGGAGAAGCCCATAGAATCATAGAATGGTAGAGTTGGAAGGGACCTCCTGGGCCTTCTGGTCCAACCCCCTGCTCAAGGCAGGATTCTCTAAATCATCCCAGACAGATGTATGTCCAGCCTCTGTTTGAAGACTTCCATTGAAGGAGAACTCACCACCTCTCGTGGCAGCCTGTTCCACTCATTGATCACCCTAACTGTCAAAAAGTTTTTCTAATATCTAATCTGTGTCTCCTCCCATTCAGTTTCATCCCATTACTTCTAGTCTTTCCTTGTGCAAATGAGAATAAAGATGATCCTTCTACAATGTGATAGCCATTGAGATATTTGTGACAGCTATTAAGTCTCTTCTCAGTCTTCTTTTTTGCAAGCTAAACATTCCCAAATCCTGCAACCGTTCCTTATAGGACATGACTTGCAGACCGGACACCATTCTGGTCGCTCTTCTCTGAACTTGCTCCAGTTTGTCTTTTTTAAAATGTGGTGCCCAAAACTGGACACAGTATTCCAGATGAGGTCGGACCAAAGAGGAGTAGAGGGCAATAATGACCTCACGTGATCTAGACTGTATGCTTCTGTTGATACATCCTATAATTGCATTTGCCTTTTTTGCTGCTGCATCACACTGTTGACTCATGTTAAGTCTGTGATCAATTAGTATACCCAAGTCTTTTTCACATGTGCTGTTACTTAGCCCTATTCCTCCCATTTTGTATATGCTTTTTTCATTTTTATTGCCCAGATGTAGTACTTTGCATTTTTCCCTGTTAAAATCCATTCTGTTAGTTGCTGCCCACTGCTCCAGTTAATTTATATCATCAACCGTTCCATTGTTCACCTATTAACGGTCGACTCTGGTTAATTGATAAAAAACAAAATTCAACATTAACATGAGATGTAAAAAGCAAAATTTGGCAACATGTCTTGAATGCACATCACTGTAACTTGGCTGCAGTTTGTCCCATTGAGATGAATGGGATTCATTGACTAATCAATCCATGATGGTCATTTTGTTTTATGGAAATAAAATATTATTATTATCATCATTATACTTATTATAGTAATAATAATTACAATTGATCATGATGATAATAATAACTATTACTGAGCGTGACCCTCCCTCTATAGGCATGCTCACGAGTATATTATATATTCCTTCTCTCGGTATTGAAGGTCTATCCCATTTTCCCTTAAAGAGTTAAGGCCCCGTCACACATAATGAGATCACTAGCGAGATCGTTATTACGTCACGATTTTGAGATCGCTGGAGAGCCGTATCATGATCATTGGGGAGCTGTCAAACATGCAGAACTTCCCAACGCTTTCGGCCTCCCCAGTGATCTAATTAACGATCTCGTTGGTCGTTGGAACGCTTTCACACAGCAGCTATTTCAACGATCCACACCTTGATAGGGGCTGTACTGTGTCACCAATCATCTCCGATGGGTGGACGCTACTGCGTTCTGATTGGGCGGCAGGTTTAAAATAAAATCACGTTGTAGCAGTTCCGTCCCTTTGTTCTGTTTACGTTCTGGTTTCGGATCGTAGCAGCGTTCCTCGGCTGTGACTCTGTATCCATTCATCTGGGCTTTGTTCCTGACAAGCGTTCTGGTTTGTGGATTGTAGTGTTCTTCGGCTGTGACTCCACACACCCGGAGAATTCTGCTAAGATCTGCAATCCAGCACGAGGTCAGAAACAAAGGATGGAATCGCTATTCTGTTACTTTCTTTATGCACGGCGGGAAATGAGAACGCTGTAGCGACCACCAATCGGGGATGAGGGGCGCAGAAAAGTCCAATTTATGCACACCTACGTGTTTCAGTTCTGAATCGCTAACGAGGTCGTTGGTTAGGTGTCAAATACAGCGATGCACACTGCCCAGCGGGAACGCAACGACCCAGGAATGGTCCAGGAAGCTTTGTAACGATCAGCGATCTCACAGCAGGCGCCTGATCGTTGCTACCTGTCAGACGTAACGAGATCGCTAGCGAAATCGTTATTGCGTCACAAAACCCGTGACGTATCAACGATCTCGCTAGCGATCTCGTTATGTGTGACGGGGCCTTTATTCCCAACTTCACAAATGCATATTGCAGATAGGTCTTGTGAACACAAGCACTTTTGCAATTTACTGCTTATTAAAATTTGCAGCCATTTTTGAGATATTATCACTTTTCTATTGTTTACAACTTGTTGCTTAGGAGACTGACCACCACTGCTATCTGGCTTGTAAAATCACTGTGCTGAAGCTTGCCAGGAATAGCAGGTAACAGCGTGTTCCAATGATCCTGACCAGCTTCAAAACAATGCTAACAAGCTCAACATAAAACAATACCAAAGAGCTTGTAAGCACTGCACATGCTCTGTCGTTTAGCAGCCGTGGTCAATCTCCAAGGCAACGAACTGGAAATGAAAAGTGTTAATATCTCAAGAACGGCTGAAAATTTTAATAAACAATAAATTACAAAATTGCTTATATTTACAAGCTCTAAGAATACCCATTTACGAAGAAGGGAATAACTCTTTGAGATGCTTAAGAACTGGTCAGCGGTCCACCAAAGATAGTAGTGAATTCAATCACTTATATAATATGGATCACAAACCACTGAAAAATACTTAGCATAGGGGAATGTAAAGCAGGCATCACATTTTAGCCTCCATATTGAATTATATTATTTTCTACCTGACCTAACACCAAGCAATTTTGAGGTAGACATGTGAATTTGGGCCTGCTAGGAATGGAAACAGCGCTCAGGTATCCACCAGAGTAAATATAATATTAGTTAATCATTGGCCTTTATGCACATGGCAATGCTTCTAGGGAAGAATCCCTATATATATATATATATATATATATATATATATATCATGGAATGTCATGGATCATGGTAGCACATAATTATAGGCTTGTAGATTTCTATGCACAGATTTCACATATGGCTGCTGAGGCCTAAAACTGAGGGTCTAGTTTGGAGCTACTTTTGACTGGAAGTACTCATTAACGTTGTGGGGAATATTTTTAACGGTTAGACCTGTTCCACCTTTCTAACATCCATGGTCCAAGTATGGGCCGCGATCCGTATGTCAGGACCGGCTGAAGGTCTCCTGATCCAAACACAACAAGCTTATAGGCTTGTATGAGGTTGCTGTGTTTGGGTCAGGAGATCTGTGACCGGTTTGGACAGTGCAGTCCATACTTGGACTATGGATGTCGAGCATGCGAAACCGCTCTAATCTGTATTCTGAGGCAGTTTTCTAAAATAATCTGAAGAAAAAAATCTTTGTTGCCCATAGCAACCAATCACAGTCCAGCTTTCATTTTACCAGAACCATTTCAAAAATACAAGCTGTGCTACGATTGGTTGCTTTGATTTCTTTTGAAAAGTTTTGATAAATGAGGTCACTGATTTTCCTCGCCTATGACTGAAGTCAAGAGATGAAGTCAAGCCAAGAAATTTCATAAATGCCTGTGGTTTTGTATACAAAATGTTCTCGTTTCCTCCAGTAAGAACATGATTAGGGAATTGCTACTTATGCAGATTTGTAATGTGTTTTTTAAAGCAGTTTTACTCAAAAGCTTTAATATTACATCCAGCAAAACTCTATATGGGTTCCTTGGCCGCAGAATGGCACCATCACCACACGACAGCCAAAGATGCAACACTATCTGGATAAATCGTGCCCCCTCCTCCAAAATATTATTTATTGCTATATTGTTTAGTATGTAAAGTAACCTTTTGTTACCTCAGCGAATATAAATTACAGTTGACAACGAGAATGGAGAAAAGATAGGAGCAGTGTCGGTAAATCTCTCCATATGTAATATATTCAGCAGAACTGTGCTCATCCTGCTCGGCAGATCTGTGAAATGTGCTCGGGTGAATGGCTGAAGGTCTGTCTGGCTGAGGCTTACCGAGACATGCAGACATCAGCTAAAAACGGATTAGAAAAAAACGCGAAAAACATCCGTGGCTTAAAATGGAAGTAGCAGTCATTTATCAAAGCAGGGAAAGGAAAAGGACATACATTGTTGTCATAATTACATGCCCGAGGTGTAATGTGTGGGAAAAGTTCAAACTCTTAGCAGGGATATGAAAAGCGAGAGGTCGGACTGCAGGTTGGAGCGCTTGTCAGTGCAACAAAGTTTTAAGGGTTTGTGACTTTTGCCAAGTCAGCCCAGAATTTAATTGGCTCCTAATTTTACAGTGATGCGTTGTACCTGAAGGTTTTGTTCTGGCAATGTACAATTCAGCTCATCTTCATTTCTGAGATACATCTGCGCCTAGGAATCTAGGGCAAGAACCAATATGGCTTCCATTACTACTTCCTATGGGTTTGTCTGCTTAGACATACAGTTATATGGAGGCAAAGGATGTGATTTGGCGCATTTGTCATTCAGGGGTCGGTAGAATGAAAATTCCATAGAAGTTATTGACATCTACATTAGGGTTAGCACCCTAAAAACAGATGTAACTGAGATATAAATGAGTGAATCAATCCTCAAAAAATCAAGTTCATTAGAAATCCTTTAAATTTTCTGATTCTAATACAAATTGCTCTTGTCTGGTTGCCATTTTGCTGGATTCTTTTGAAGGCTGGAATGGGGTTAAAATATTAAAATACATTATTCTCACCTTTCCTAGGCCATCACCTGTCCTACATCCCTCCATCACAGGTCCTTGGTCCTCCACCCTGGTCTTCAGTTGTTCCAGTACTTTTGCTTTGACAATGATGCCAGTGAATGGCCGCAAGCTGTCATGTAGGGGCTGATGCACATCATGAATTGGGTCTACTCCCAAACAACTTTCAGAAAAGTAAGTGATTGTGAGGGTGATCAATAAGTGGAACAGGCTACCACGAGACGTGGTGAGTTCTCCTTCAATGGAGTCTTCAAACAGAGGTTGGACAGACATCTTTCTGAGATGGTCAAGTGAATCCTGCGCTACATTGAGCAGGGGGTTGGACACGATGACCCTTGAGGTCCCTTCCAACTCTAACATTCTATGATTTGGCTGGGTGGAGACACAATATATGATCTTTGTTGGCCTCCCAATGAACAGTAAGAGGCCATTGACTGACCTCAGCACCAGTGAAGAAGCACTAGAAGAACCAAAGACTGGTGTAGAAGACTAGGAACCTGTGATTTAAGTCAGGGAAGGACCTAAGATAGGTGAGTATAAAATATTTTATTATTTTTTAACCTCTCCATTTCCTCCAGTTATTATGCTTTAGTGACTAAAGAGACCTTAGAGATTAAAAAAACATAATTTCATGGCAGTCAGGGCCCTTTTAGTTCAGAAAAATTTTGATTTTATTTGAAACAAATTAAATCTGGTAGATGATTTGAGTGAATCACCTGGAAAAAAAATAATATCTGGAGATTCTGATCTTGATTGGCCCATTATATCACATCAGATTAAAAAACTGCCTGTGGTGCGTGAAAGAACAATCTAGTTTCTTTAATCCATAAATGGTGCCATTCTTCTCCATGTGCTCTGTGTACTATGTGCAGCTCATCTCTATATACTTGAATGGGGCTAAACTTCTGTACCGCGCATAGTCTACATACAATTGTGCTGTTATTTTCAGAAGAAAGTAGCTACGCTTTTTTCATTTGAAATCCAACCTGTAAAAGTGTATTCCAACCTAAATAAGTTGTCACCTAACTACTGGATTTGATTGGTGTCCCTTCTTCTTCCTTGTTTCATCCTAGGCAACCTGGTACATTATTCAAGTCTGCCTGGCCATGATCTTGTAGTAGGGAAGAACTAAAGATACAAATGCCCCCTCCTGGCAATTGGTGACTGTCTCTGTGGTGGGATCTACAGTAAGTAGGTGATAATGTGTCTAGACGTGATTACCTCTGTAAATTAAAGATTTGCTATAAAAGGTGAAAAAAGCACACAATAGGGCATTACCCAGGTAAACTAGGTGTTAATGCTGCAGTATTTGTGTACATTGGATATCCACATAAAGGATTGTGTGGATACCCAGCTGCTGCTGCTCCGCGTGTTAGAATTGTTCCAACGTGACCTGGCTTGAGGAAAAATAAAGGGCGAATGATCTGCTGCACTAAATGTAAAATAAATGTTCTAAAGAAGCGTAGTAGTGAAGAATCATCCAGTTTTAATTCTCTACGCGTTTCGAGATCGTACAGACTTCTTCAGGAGCACCACAATGATAGTACATACAGATGCTTCTGTAAACTGGTGTAAAGGGACCCAGCAATGTATCTGTATATATCATTCTATCATTGTGCTGCTGTGGAAGAAGTCTATACGACTTTGAAACGCGTAGAGAATTAAAACTGTATGATTCTTCACTAGCTTGCTTCTTTTTTTTACATTTTTTTCACCAGCAGCTGCAGATCAGCCACCTTTCCTTTTCCTTCAGGTCTATAAATAATAGGCACATTAATGGTTTGGAATGAAGTGGGCGCACATGTCCCTTAATTTAATCTTACAGGACAGAGGTGGTGGGATTTTTCTTTCTTTATCGATGACAGTATAAGTGAACCCTTGTTCACTTTTGTCTCTAAACCCAAATTGAGAGTTATCTATAAAACCTTGTATGTTACAGTATATTTAATTTGGCTTTATGTACAAAGGAACATCAGTCTCACAAAAGGGGCAACAGGTGCATCTGTACACAGGGAGCAGGAACCCAATGTCATTTGTAAAAAACCAGGAGGGGGTTATCAGCTAGTGCAGAACTCCTACAGGGGATTAACCACATGGTATCTTTACCTCCTGCTGACCCTATAACTGAATCCCTAAATGACCAGTAGGCAAGCTGTGCTCCAGCCATGTTCCCAACCTCAAGTGTTTGCTTGTGTTTGGCATGGATCTATACTGTGTAAGCGTCCTTTAAATACTCTATACTAACATACATGTATTTTTTTTACATTGGCTCTGAAATAATCTGGTGCTGTTATTAAGGCCATATACATAATATAGTCATGAACCTAATGAGCATTCCCCTTTTATTAAGGGTGGAAGATTTCTGGTGCTGATGATTATCTCAGACGAAAAAAAGGTAAAAAACAAAAATAAAGTGTATTTTTTATGATTTTTTTTGGCACATGAGATATAAGGGGACAGACTGGTTCTCATATTCGATTCCTTGAAATTGTCAGGAGTGGCCATCTGATAAACAGATTTTTGAAAAAAAATATTTCCTGGTGTGATTTTAAATCCACTTGATCCACTTGGAAATAAATGAAATCCACTATGAAATAAATCTACTAAATTCATAACTTCTAAATTTGCTAAAGGGGATTTCTCTGTATCTAATATTGACGAGGTATCTACGGAACAGATGCTCATTATCAGATCAGTGGAGGTCCGACACTTAACACCCCATCAATCATCCGTCATTAGCTCCGCCAGTATCAATAATATATGCTGGAGAACCCCTTTAGGGGTGAGCTCAAACTCAAAAGTAATGTAATATAGAGATCTTTTCACTTCTTCTCCATGTAGTGATAGTGTATAAGAATCGTGTAATTATAATATTTCTCTTCTAGATCACAAAATACTTAAAAGTGAGAGTAGTCTGAGGTCGGTGATATCAGGACACCATTCTGTGTAGGATTCTATGTCACAAGGAAACATGATAATCTGATCAGCATTAGTTAATATTTTTTTATGATTAGTATTTCTGCCTTACATGGACAAAATATTCATTTCATGGTTTTGTCCTGAGTTATTCTTTAAAGAGGTTGTACCGAGTTAGCAAAACATGGCTGCCTTCCGCAAAAATTAAACTCCATATCTGTCCATAGTTTATGCTTAATAGACTAGGGATTGACAAAAAGTGCATATAGGGCATTAACCAAATGCAGGTTTTTTGCGCTCAACTTATGAAACCGATCACTCTCTTTCCTTCTGTCTTCACCCTTTGGTGCATCCGGCGCTGAATAAGCATTAAATAACGTCATGATGACATCTTTCTGTGAGGCACCTTCATGATGTCACGTGAGGCCTAGAGGAGCCGAAAAGCAAAGAGTAAAGAAGACTGAAGATGGAAGTGAAGACTGGAATCGGAGAGAGGAACCGAGCCAGTGGAGGAGCTGTGGTGCCAGGACAGGTGAGGAGCAAGGTGAGCATAATCTAAGAAACTGAATTTCAGCAAATTTGCTCATCTCTACTAGATACAGTAAATCGAAGGTTTCGGACATGCATGCTCATAATAATATTATGTTCAAAGGCAGAAATCTCTAAAACTAAGGCATCTCTTTCAGATATGTGGCTGTTGATTACCTAAGGTCATCATGTTCTCTATTCTGGCCATCACTATCAGTAGAAACGAGATCACTTGAAAATATTTGGCCCTAATCAAATTCAGCTATAATTGAGCAGAATTAACAACAATGGTCTTTTCTCCCATGGAACACCCTCACTCTTCCCTGGATGGGGCCTCCCAGTAAAGCCAGAGCACACAAATGCACTGCCCGAATCCCAGCTTAAAAGTGACATAATGAATGTCTCTGCTTTATAATTGAATGCGCGGTTTTAAATGCGCTGGGTAAATACAGGTCATTATCCCGCTTGTAGAACAGTTGTTTGGAGAGCGCTATGAAGAGTTGTTCAATTAAGACACTATTTTGAAATAAATTGAAAGTACATTAATGATGGCCCCTGAAACATTCCTAATCATTTACTAAATGCCAGAGAAATTTCTGAATATCTCTAAAAAATGTCGACAAGTGGAATTAATTACCTGAACTAAATATACTCTAAGCATCTCCAACTTGTCAACATCTTGGATATGATTTTTTATGCAATCATTAGTTCTAACAGTTTTTGAAAGTTAATAGCTTAATGGATTATTGTAAAGCATTTCCTGTCAAAGATAAAAATAACTGAGAAAAAATAATTTATTGGTTTGCTTTTTTTTACTCAGAACAAATAAAGTGTCCATTAAAATGTTCATGAGGAAATTATCATCTAGTTCTTCAAACTCACTGAATTTTCTCTAAAGCCTCTTTCAGACATCTGTTTTTCACAGACAGAACATGTACTTGTTATAGTCTATGGTGCTGTTCACATGAGCGTGTTTTTTTCAGACACGTTTCTGCAAAAAAGTTACAGAGGCTTGTAAGTTTTTGATCCAAGTCATGGATAAAAATCGCCCATAAAGAAGCTTAGATTTTTTTAAAGTATATTAGAAAATCACTGATTACTCACTGATGGGGAGACTGATACATTGACCAAATACTGATGAAAATATAATCCAGCACACATAAAGATCAGAATGTTTTTTGACCTGCCTGATAAAAACAGACTTCTGAATGAGGCCTAGGGGCTCGTTTAAACATCGTGTTTTTAAGAATGAGTTCTATTCATCTTTTTCACAGATAGAACGTGTGCCCATTGAAATTTATGTGGCTGTTCACATGTTCCCGTCTTTTGGCAGACCAATTAGTCCACATCAAAATGCAAAGACATTTCTGATTTTGATCCAAATCACGGATTAAACTCTCCAATACAAATCTATGTGTCTGTGAAAAAGTCAAACAGCACTCAGAGGTCATCCATGAAAATGTGTGTGCTGTCAATTTTTAACATTGCAATGGGCAGTAGAAACTTTGCAATTATTTTTTCATTCAAGAAAAACACAGATAAAACACTGACCAAACATTAAGGAAAGTCGTTCCATATTTTGCATTTGATAACCAATGACTAGTGTCCGATTGAGCTCTTGTCATCAGAACCATGCATGCTCACCTAAACCAAGTTAATTTCTTTGAAGAGAGGGTGCAAAATATGTTTGAGAGTGGCTCATCTTCCACCAGAGCAAAAACTTCAGACATTTTGAACTCCAACCAACCCAATTCTTCTTTTTCCCACATCTGCTGATGCCGGACATTTGAAAAGCCCTTAAATATCTTAGACTGCCAGTGGGTATCATCTATATTCCCATTACCTTTATCTAGTGTATATGGGCAATAAAAAGTCTAGAACATTTTTGAAAATTTAGGTCCTTGAAACAAATTTGCATTTTTTCTTACATAGAGCAACAGAGATCTTACAAAATTATAGTTGGTTTAAAAAAACCTACTTTAGGTGTACTAGACATAACTGATCTCTAGTGGCAAGAAAGATCGTTTGGGTTTATCCAAGAAGTTGACAAATTCTTTCTTTGTTGACTAAAGATATTATAACAACTGGTACAATATGGAGGTTCCATACTAGGAAAACTGTTATGATTTGGTAGCTGAGGAGAGCAGGCAAAAAAGGAAATACACCAGAGCAGTTGGAAACTATGAGATTGCAGTACCCTGACTAACCACCACAACTAGAGGCAGCCGTGGAGCGTTCCTACGTTGGTCCTAGACGCCTCGTCACAGCCTGAGAAACTAAATACACCTAAAGATAGAAAGAGGAAAGCTATCTGCCCTGGAGCAGATCCCCAAAGAACATAGAAAGCCCCCAAACATGAAATGGCAGTTAGACAAGAAGAAATACTGACACAGACAGAAAATAGTATGAGCAAACGTTGGGGCCCAAACTTACTAAATAGAAAAGGATAGGAAGGGCACTTACTGCAATCCCAAAAAACCCTGAAAAGCACCAACTCTACTAATTTCAAAAACACCTGAGATCACACGACCTCTACCACCTAAATTAGTTCTCTGGTGTAACCAAAAACAAAACAGCAGCCACTGAAAAAAACTGGAAAAAGCAAATGTACAAACATCAGTGGCTGAACTGAACTGAGAGGGCAAAAGCCCCCAGAGGGGACCCTGAAGGCCCCCACAGAAGTGCAGGACAAAATGCAAAAATCAAGCACAAAAACAAAAAGAAGAAAATGTCTTATCTGTTAGCAGGAGATTCAGACAAGACACAGCAGGCTACCAAGGAAACAGGAATCAAGGATTGAGACCAGAACAATTGATCACCAGCAACCCTGATGGGAAGGCGACTCCCTTATATAAGACCAGTCAGTAACACCTGATTCCCAATCCTCAATATCTTCACTGGACAGTCCAGTACCGTTTGTAACCACCAGAGGGAGCTTCTGCTCAGAACTCATCTCCAGCCTATTCACAACAGAAAACCCAAAACAAAGAGAAATGTACTCAATTTATACTCAAAAATGCATATGTAGTCTGCCATTGACATTCATTGTAAAGCATTGTATACTGTAGGGAATGCTCATTTGCATTATTGATTAGTAGAGTAGCCTTGATTAGTCTATAGAAAAATGCAGATGCTACCAAGAAAACATGGCAACATGTTACGTCATTTCTCTAACCAAAACCTATGATTAGCCTCTGAATGAACTCTTTAGGTAGAAGCATTAAGGGTATGCCACACTAAACAAGGTTGCTGTAACGGGTCTGGGAGGCGGAACCTCTGAGCTACTATACAAGGGAACGGTCCTTGTAAGGGAGCATGTGGCGACCAGGGTAGACGGGCAGACAGTCACAGCAGGTAACCGGGGCAGTCTCTGGATGAACGGGCAGGAGGTCTCGGCAAGTGACTGGGACAGTCTCTGGATGAACGGGCAGGAGGTCACGGCAAGTGACCGGGGCAGTCTCTGAATGAACGGGCAGGAGATCACGGCAAGTAACCGGGGCAGTCTCTGGGTAAGGGTAGATACGACCTGTGATGGCTGAGCCTCCCGGTAGGCTAGCAGGCAGATAGCAGATGAGCGCCCCCAGGTGAGCGGGCGAGAGTCTCTGGAATAGCGGGAGATCACAACACGTGACGGCAGGACCTCCAGGTAGGCTAGCAGGCAGGTAGCAGATGAGCGCTCCCAGGTGAGCGGGCGAGAGTCTCTGGAATAGCAGGTGATCACAGCACAGTGACGGCAGGGCCTCCAGGTAGGCTAGCAGGCAGGTAACAGATGAACGCTCCCAGGTGAGCGGGCGAGAGTCACTGGAAATAGCAGAAGGTCACAACTCGTGACGGCAGAGCCTCCAGGTAGGCTGACGGACAGGTAACAGGCAGGAATGGACAGCAAACTGGCAGGAATCTGGCAGGTAACTGGCAATGGACCCTGAGGACTGAAGCAGAGTAGTGAACAGTGCAACAACATTGCTTGGGCACCTCCATTTTGGAGGAAGTGCCTTATATAAGGTAAAGTCCTCCGGCCATTGGCCGGGGACTCTTTAGGCTGGCACGCGCGGCCCCTTTAAGAGAGGGGGAGCGCACGAGCTCGCGACCTAAGCACCGCGGCCGGAAAGGAGCGCGCGCTGCCAGCAGGACGGGAGGAGGACGCCGACCCCGGAGCAGAGGAACGCGAGCAGCCAGGAGAGCGGAAGGAGGACGCCAGCCCCGAAGCAGAGGAGCGAGCGCTGCCAGCAGGACGGGAGGAGGACGCCGACCCCGGAGCAGAGAGGTGAGTGGAACAGTGTCCCTGCCTGGCAGAGGGCAGGGACGCCTGCGCTACAGTACCCCCACTTTAGGTCCCCCCTTTTTTAGGCCAGAGAGAAATTTAGCTAAGATGAGAGGGGCATGGATGTTCTCCCGCGGCTCCCACGTTCTCTCCTCAGGACCAAACCCCTTCCAATCCACCAAAAAATAGGTTTTCCTTCTTACCCTTTTGGTGGCCAAAATATTCTCTACCTCAAATTCGTTTTCAGCAGAAACCGGAGCAGGAGGCGTGCCTATAGACTTAGAAAAAGAATTAAGTACCACCGGTTTGAGGAGAGATACATGGAAGGAGTTGGGGATCCGCAAGTTGAGCGGGAGTTTCAATTTATAGGCCACCGGGTTGATCTGACTGATGACCTCCAAAGGACCGATGAACCGAGGACCTAACTTATACAAAGGAATCTTGAGCCGAACATACTTGGACGAGAGCCAGACCTTATCCCCAGGACGGAATTGAGGAGGATCCAGACGTTTTTTGTCAGCATGTCTTTTCATACGCTCGGAAGACAGAAGAAGTGCAGACCGGGTACTCTCCCATATGGAGGAAAATTTGTTAACAAGAGATTCTGCAGCCGGATTGTCCACTGTGGTGGAGACGGGAAAAGGGATCCGAGGATGCTGACCGAAGACTACAAAAAACGGGGATTTGGAGGAAGATTCGCTCTCGTGATTGTTGTAAGAAAATTCGGCCCATGGCAGGAGATCCACCCAATCAGAATGGTGGGCATTAACAAAGTGCCGGAGGTAACTGGTCAGGATCTGGTTGATCCGCTCCACTTGACCATTGGACTGTGGGTGGTAAGCGGAGGAGAAGTCCAGGGTGACGTCCAATAATTTACAAATGGCTCTCCAGAAACGTGAGGTGAACTGTACCCCTCGATCCGACACGATGTGATGGGGCAGACCATGGAGTCGGAAGATGTGGCGGATAAAGTCTTTAGCCAGCTCGGATGCAGACGGGAGGCCTGGCAGGGGAATAAAGTGAGCCATCTTGGAAAAGCGGTCAGCGACCACCCAAATGACCGTAAAACCGGCAGAGACAGGGAGATCCGTTATGAAGTTCATGGCTATATGCTGCCAGGGGCAGTGGGTACCGGAAGCGGAAGAAGGCGACCGGCAGGCAGATGTCTCGGAACTTTTTTGCGACCACAGGAGGCACAGGCTGCAACAAAATCTATTACGTCTTGTGCAGGGTAGGCCACCAGTAATGCCGAGAAATAAGTTGGAGGGTCTTTCTCTGGCCGGCGTGGCCAGCAAGTTTAGACGAATGACCCCAGTGTAGGATCCTCTCCCGATCGGTTACCGATACGAACGTCTTACCGGGAGGAGGACGGTTCAGACTCACGGGAGCCACCAGCATGACTCTGGCGGGATCGATAATATGTTTAGGTTCCTCCTCGAGATCCGACACCAGGAAAGATCGGGACAAGGCGTCCGCCTTGATGTTCTTGTCCGCCGGGCGAAAATGTAGAATAAAGTCAAAGCGAGCAAAAAACAAGGACCACCGGGCTTGACGCGGGTTAAGCCTCTGATCATGCTGGAGGTAAGCCAAGTTTTTGTGGTCAGTGTAAATAATTACCGGATGAAGAGCCCCCTCGAGTAGGTAACGCCACTCCTCCAATGCCAGTTTGATGGCCAATAACTCACGGTCTCCTATGGAATAATTGCGCTCAGAAGAGGAGAAGAGTTTGGAGAAGAAGCCACAAGTTACCATCCTCCCGGAAGATGATTTCTGAGTAAGCACCGCTCCGGCTCCAGAGGAAGAAGCGTCAACCCCCAGGAAGAACTGCTTGTTGCCATCCGGGCGATGCAGCACCGAGGCGGAAGAGAAAGCCTGTTTTAAGGAAAGAAAGGCCTCTTCTGCTTCGGGAGTCCACACCTTGGGGTTAGTGCCCTTACGGGTGAGCGCGGAAATTGGGGCGGTCCGGGAAGAGAAGTGCGGTATGAAGAGACGGTAATAGTTAGCAAAGCCCAGAAACCGCTGAATGGCCTTCAATCCCTCCGGTCGGGGCCATTTCTCGATGGCAGACAGTTTCTCTGGATCCATTCGTAAACCGGTCTGAGAAATAATGTAGCCCAAAAACGGAAGCGAGGTCTGCTCAAAGAGGCACTTCTCGTATTTAGCGAAGAGGTGATTCTGCCTGAGCCTGAGCAGAACCTGACGAACGTCCCTCCGGTGAGTCTGGAGATCCGGAGAGAAGACCAAGATGTCGTCCAGGTACACCATTACGCAGGAGTAGAGAAGATCCCGGAAGATGTCATTGACTAGCTCTTGAAAGACGGCGGGAGCATTACAGAGACCAAAGGGCATCACTAGGTATTCATAGTGGCCGTCCCGGGTGTTAAAGGCAGTCTTCCATTCATCCCCTTGACGGATACGGACTAGGTTGTACGCCCCACGGAGGTCCAGTTTGGTGAAGATTCTAGCCCCCCGCAGACGATCAAATAATTCCGGAATGAGCGGAAGGGGATACTTATTCTTCACCGTGATCTGGTTGAGTCCTCTATAGTCTATACAGGGACGGAGAGAGCCGTCCTTCTTTTTTACGAAAAAGAAGCCTGCTCCCGCCGGAGAAGTTGATTTCCGGATGAATCCCCTGGCCAAATTCTCCTCAATATATTCGGACATCGACCTGGTCTCAGCAGCAGACAATGGGTAAATACGCCCACGGGGAGGCGTAGTACCAGGTAACAGGTCGATAGGACAATCGTATGGTCTGTGAGGAGGTGATGTTTCCGCCTCTTTCTTATTAAAGACATCAGAAAATGACCAATAGGGAATCGGAAGTCCAGGTAGATTAGTTGGGGTAGGAGAAGGACAGACGGGATAAACAGGAACCAAACACGTCTTATGACAATCCTGTCCCCAGCGAAGGACCTCTCCGGTCTGCCAGTCGAGTACGGGTGCATGTTTCTGGAGCCAAGGTAGACCTAGTAAGAGTGCGTGCGAGAGTCCAGGCAGAACATTAAAAGAGATGCTCTCAGAATGCAGCATTCCCACTTGTAGAGTTATGGATTCGGTGATGAGTTGGATGGGGCATGATAAGAGACCCCCATCCACAGCCGCGACCGATAAGGGTACCG
The DNA here is from genome assembly GCA_033576555.1 of Oophaga sylvatica. Taxonomy (NCBI): domain Eukaryota; kingdom Metazoa; phylum Chordata; class Amphibia; order Anura; family Dendrobatidae; genus Oophaga; species Oophaga sylvatica. The sequence continues at coordinate 77,904,189 of JARQOD010000008.1, forward strand.
CCAGGGGTTTGGTGGGAATGTGATATTTTTCTACCAGGGACTGTGAAATAAGATTCCCGGCTGCTCCAGAATCAAGTTGGGCAAGTTCGAAATAACGATTCTCCCCGCAGAGAATGGAGACTGACAGCAGCAGAGATGGAGAGGCTTTCTCCGTGTCTAGGTCGACCTCTCTGAGCGAACCTAGACAGAAGCGTTTCCCGACCTCTCCGGACAGGTACGAATCCGGTGCTCCTTACTGCCACAGTAGAAGCAACTCCCTTCGGCACGACGTAAGTCCTGACGGGTTTTGACCATCTTGGTCTGGTCGACCTGCATAGGCTCAGGAGAGTGTAATTGGGGAGAAACAGAGGGAGTGACGGGTTTCTGAAACGTAGGAGCTAGACGTGGAAACCTCCTCTCACGGGTGACCTCTTTGGCACGCTCCTGAAATCGTAGGTCAATCCGAGTGGCAAGAGTGACTAGGTCATCGAGAGTGGTAGGGATGTCCCGACCGGCGAGTTCATCTTTAATACGGCCGGACAGACCCTCCCAGAAGACAGATACTAGAGCGTCGTTATCCCAGGCCAGCTCCGAGGCAAGAGTACGGAACCGTATGGCATATTGGCCCACGGTGAGACTTCCCTGACGGAGGCGTAGCAGAGAAGATGCGGATGAGATCTTCCGTCCGGGTTCGTCGAAGACTTTCCGGAAAGCCGCGAGAAAGGCAGACAGGTCGGACACCAGGGAGTCTCCTCTCTCCCAAAGAGGATTCAGCCAGGCCAGGGCCTCCCCAGTGAGATGAGACATGATGAAGGCAATTTTGGCCCGGTCGGAGTTAAACTGGTGGGAGAGAAGTTCAAAGTGAAGGGTGCACTGGTTAATGAAGCCCCGAGCCTGAGCGGAGTCACCTCCGAAGCGAGGAGGTGCGGAAAGGCGGGGTCCGTGGCAGGAAACCATGGAATTGGGGAGCATAGGAGCTGCCGGATTGCGTGTCGTGGCACCAGCTGAGGTTGACATTCCGCAGGTGACCCAGGATGGACTCCTGTTGGGACCTCTGACGGGACAGTTCATGACACAGGTCCGAGATGGAGGGAGCTTGGGAGCCACCGGGTTCCATGGCCCGAGCAAACTGTAACGGGTCTGGGAGGCGGAACCTCTGAGCTACTATACAAGGGAACGGTCCTTGTAAGGGAGCGGGTGGCGACCAGGGTAGACGGGCAGACAGTCACAGCAGGTAACCGGGGCAGTCTCTGGATGAACGGGCAGGAGGTCTCGGCAAGTGACTGGGACAGTCTCTGGATGAACGGGCAGGAGGTCACGGCAAGTGACCGGGGCAGTCTCTGAATGAACGGGCAGGAGATCACGGCAAGTAACCGGGGCAGTCTATGGGTAAGGGTAGATACGACCTGTGATGGCTGAGCCTCCCGATAGGCTAGCAGGCAGATAGCAGATGAGCGCCCCCAGGTGAGCGGGCGAGAGTCTCTGGAATAGCGGGTGATCACAACACGTGACGGCAGGACCTCCAGGTAGGCTAGCAGGCAGGTAGCAGATGAGCGCTCCCAGGTGAGCGGGCGAGAGTCTCTGGAATAGCAGGTGATCACAGCACGTGACGGCAGGGCCTCCAGGTAGGCTAGCAGGCAGGTAATAGATGAACGCTCCCAGGTGAGCGGGCGAGAGTCACTGGAAATAGCAGAAGGTCACAACTTGTGACGGCAGAGCCTCCAGGTAGGCTGACGGACAGGTAACAGGCAGGAACGGACAGCAAACTGGCAGGAATCTGGCAGGTAACTGGCAATGGACCCTGAGGACTGAAGCAGAGTAGTGAACAGTGCAACAACATTGCTCGGGCACCTCCATTTTGGAGGAAGTGCCTTATATAAGGTAAAGTCCTCCGGCCATTGGCCGGGGACTCTTTAGGCTCGCGCGCGCGGCTCCTTTAAGAGAGGGGGAGCGCACGCGCGCGCGACCTAGGCACCGTGGCCGGAAAGGAGCGCGCGCTGCCAGCAGGACGGGAGGAGGACGCTGACCCCGGAGCAGAGGAACGCGAGCAGCCAGGAGAGCGGAAGGAGGATGCCAGCCCCGAAGCAGAGGAGCGCGCACTGCCAGCAGGACGGGAGGAGGACGCCGACCCCGGAGCAGAGAGGTGAGTGGAACAGCGTCCCTGCCTGGCAGAGGGCAGGGACGCCTGCGCTACAGTTGCTAACGAGATCGCTAAAAAACGTCACTATTTAGCGATCTCGTTAGTGACGCTATTGTGTGTGGCATGTAGCAACGACATGGCCCCTGCTGTGATCTCGCTGATCGTTCACTAGAGTTCTGGACCGTATTTAGATCGTTGGCGTCCCGCTGGTGACGCTATATCGCTGTGTCTGGCACCTTTTGTGAGCGATGTGCGCTGTTTTTTACATCGCAATGACCGTTAAAGTCGTTAATGAGATCGCTAACCGCTTATGCGTCGTTAACGAGATCGCTAAGTGTGGCAGCTACTAGTGACATTAAAACGATCACAAAAACGATCGCATTAGTATGCGTCGTTATTGTGATCGTTAGCGGGAGCGTTTAGTGTGGCAGTACCTTTAGAAGCATATGTCATTTTTTTCTTAACATGGCTGCTTTTTTATTACATACTTTTTATCTATTCTGGTATACCAATATAGGTCATTGAAATAGGCAAGAAAATTTTAGTACCTAGTCATAATGAGTGTCCTTAAACCAATGAGAGACTTTTAGTTGAATATTGCTTGATAGGTGCATCAATAATTTGCTTCAATGATAAGTATACCATTGCAGATAAAGCAATGGCTGCTGCATGACAGCAGGTCTAAAAAAGAAAAAAACAAAGAGTCTTCTTGCTAAAACAAACAGATACAAGACTAGCCGATGAAATTACTTTTCATTAATGTAAAAATATACCGACAAAGGAAAGGTAACACTGGCAAGCATTGGGAGCTATACCTGTAGTTGCAACTTTAGCCGAGGTACATTGCATCAGTTTTGACCATGAGAATATAAAGTTGATCGTTTATTATCTACTTACACATCTGTTAGCTGGACTTGTAAAAGTCTGTTATCATAGGTAGTTACACTTATGTTATTAAAACTGGTCAGAAAATCTTGTACTAGTATCATTAGTAATAAAGGTGGCCAACTTGCTGATTTTGGCAGGATCAGCTGCATATCTTAGTAGTATCCAAGAAAAACATCGGCACTGCTGTCACTCACACTTGATAAATTTCAGACACGGTGATTAGAGATGAGCGAACTTGTTCGGAAAATTTTCGCCAATCTCAAAGTCGGCACGAACATTGCAAATTCGTATTCGTGTTCGGATTCCTGAAACTTTCCGCAAAATTTGATAAATGATTGAGTTTCCACTAAAGCTGTGATCTAACTGACGGTTCTGATAGGTGGTAACGTTACCAGCGGTCAAAGGGATGCGGTGACACTCTGTCAGATGTCAGCGTGACCTCAAAGCTGTGAATTGCGGTAAAACGTTTACTGCAGGTCAGTAGATGTCGACTGATGAGCGACTACTACGGTAATCCATTAATGCCTGTCAGAGAGCCTCTGCTCCCACTCTGTCAAATAACAGCGTGAGGCCGAAGCTGTGATCAGAGGTAAAAAATTTACCTCTGGTCACTGGCGTCAGCTTATGAGACTACTATTCCTATCAGCCGGTGCCTGTTGCCGCTAATAACAGCGTGAGCAGGTGCGGCTGATGGGAGTATTCATCAGCCCGCACCTGCACTGTAAATAAATAATTTATTTAAAAAACGACATGAGTTCCCCTGTATTTTTAGTAACCAACCAGGCAACCCTCAGCTGTCAGCGTTAACAAGACTGGTTATCAAGAATAGAGGGTCCACACGCAGTTTTTTTTTAATAATTTAAATGAATAATTTTAAAAAATGGTGTAGGTGTCATGGGTGTATCGCCACGAGGATCGTCGCAATTACACACTCTGACTTCTCACAGCTGAGTTGCTGTTTCTTTGTGTTTGGTAATGAGGGAGTTAATTTTACCTAGCTCTTTGCTAAGACTAGGTCCAGCCTCGCCCGGCTGCTTTTGATTATGTTCTAATTAGATTCCTTCATATACCTGCCAGTCTGCTTGTTAGATGCCGGTGAAAGCCTTTATGTAGTCTAGCAGACTGGATCGGTTCTGAGAATACTTAAGCTAAGAGCTCCTTAGTTGTTTTTACTCTTACAGCTTATAGTTTATCTCTGAGACCTTAGGTGTTCCTACTGTGTGTGAGTGTTGTATGTAAGACTTTATTTACTTTATTTCTTGTCTTTCTTGTATGTCTTTCTGTTCATTAACCGTTACCTGTTCATTCCCTTTGGTGGTAATCAGGGTCCTTCTTAGGACTAGTTTACAGTTGGCAGGGATTGATAGGAGACAGGGTTTACGCTGGTGGCCTGGACCTCTGTACCTTTAACAGTACCTCCAGGTAGAGGGATTAGTTAGGACCCCAGTTTAGGGTCAGCATAGACCCCGGTCACCCTCTAGCGGAGACAGTGTATAACGGATTCCGTATTGACCCACTGGACATTGTCAGGTAATTCTATGTTATCATATATCTATGCGCATGTTATATAGGATGTTGCCCTTTTGATATAGATTACTGACATCACATATATATATATCTGCTATACAGCGTGACATTTTCACCGGCCCATACTAAAGATTCTCCCCAGCTGTCATGGATCCAGTAGCCCAGCTGGCCCGGCAGTTGCAGGGGTTGTCCATGGAGTTTGCAGACATTAAGTCCAAGGTTTTGTCTCCCCTGGAGCAAACCAGATCTGAACCTAAGGTTGCTCTCCCGGACAGGTTCACTGGTGGGCGGGACAAATTTTTTACTTTCCGGGAGGCATGTAAATTGTACTTTCGGCTGCGGCCTCGGTCATCTGGGAGTGAAGAGCAGAGGGTGGGAATTGTTATCTCGCTCTTACAAGGGGACCCTCAATCTTGGGCGTTCTCTATTCCTCCAGGCTCCCCAGATCTCCAGTCAGTGGATCGATTTTTTACTGCCCTGGGTCTGGTATATGATGATCCGGATCGAGTTTCCCTTGCTGAAACAAAGTTACGTAAAATACGGCAAGGAAATCGTCCAGCGGAAGAATATTCTTCTGAGTTCCGTAGATGGGCAACAGATACTCAGTGGAATGACCCAGCTCTTAGGAGCCAGTTTTGTCAAGGGTTGTCTGACAAATTAAAAGATGTGTTGGCTCAGTATGATTCTCCTCCATCACTGGAGGCTGCTATGGCCCTCGCTATTCGCATTGATAGACGAATTCGGGGAAGACGCGAGGTAACTCCGCCTCCCGTGATGACTCCACCTACTACTAAAGTCCCTTATACTGAGGTTCCCCTGGTCTGTTCTGACGAACCCATGCAGTTGGGAGGGACATCTTTTTGTAGGAGGGAATCGGCGGTACGCCGCAAGACTAGAAGGTGTTTCTTTTGCGGGAGAGGGGGACATTTTGTTGGGGGGTGTCCATCCCGGGCCTCTTTGAGCAAAGGAGTTAACCTGGGAGTGTGTATTTCGTCCCCAAATCCCTCTCAGTTTCTCGTGCCTGCGGAGGTGGTGATTGGTACTAGAACTGAGAGGATTTCTGTTTTTCTTGATAGTGGGTCCGGGGCTAATCTGGTGGACGCTCGGTTTGCCCAGGTGCATGGTATGCAACTGAGTGTATTGGCCAAACCGGTCCCTATAGTCTCTATTGATTCTAGACCTCTCGGTCAAGGTAGCTTGGTACAAGCTGTTCATAACATAGATCTTCGAGTAGGGGCAATACATAAAGAGCAATTGTCTTGTTATGTGTTGGAGGGTCTACCTACTCCTATTGTGTTGGGACTTCCTTGGTTGGCTAAACATAACCCAGTGATTGATTGGCAATCCAGAAAGATAAGCCAGTGGGGTGAATTTTGCAGGAATAACTGCATGAGCACGGTCATCGGTGCGGTTGTGCCTAGGACTTTGTCTCCTTTTCTGGAGGACTTTGGGGAGATGTTCTCAGAGGAGGGGTGTAAAGAGTTACCTCCTCATCGCGCATATGACGGCTCAATAAAGTTGCTTCCTGATGCCTTATCTCGTACTTTCCCAGGGGCCGGGAAGACGGATGATCCGGTTCCTATTCCTCAGGAGGGAGTTGTAGTGTCAGCTGTATGCTCTGAGCTTGAGGGGAGGTATTGGGGGCTCAGGGGGACGCCCCTGTGGGACTTCCAGGGAGACTGATAGTTCCAGATCGGTTAAGACTGAAGGTTACGGGGAACCGTTACAAACGGATGGCTGATAGGGGGAGAGTTTTTGGTCTAGATCTGAAGGTGAACGATCTGGTTTGGTTGTCTACCAGGAATATAAAACTTAAAGTTTCCTCCTGGAGGTTGGGTCCCAGATTCATCGTGCCGTACAGGATCAGTTCCATAATTAATCCGGTGGCATTTCGTCTGGACCTCCCTCCTACGTTTAAAATTCATAATGTGTTTCACAAGTCATTACTTAAAAAGTATGTGGCACCAGTCATACCGTCACCTCTACCTCCTCCTTCAGTGGTGGTCAATGATAACGTGGAATTTCATGGGTCGAAAATCATTGACTCACGTCTCAGTCGCCGATCCCTTCAGTACTTGGTTCATTGGAGGGGGTATGGTCCTGAGGAGAGGACGTGGGTCCCTGCGTCTGATGTTAACGCAGATCGATTGGTTCGGACCTTTCACACAACTCACCCGGGCAGACCTGGCCCTGAGGGTCCGGAGTCCCCTCGTAGAGGGGGGGGTACTGTCATGGGTGTATCGCCACGAGGATCGTCGCAATTACACACTCTGACTTCTCACAGCTGAGTTGCTGTTTCTTTGTGTTTGGTAATGAGGGAGTTAATTTTACCTAGCTCTTTGCTAAGACTAGGTCCAGCCTCGCCCGGCTGCTTTTGATTATGTTCTAATTAGATTCCTTCATATACCTGCCAGTCTGCTTGTTAGATGCCGGTGAAAGCCTTTATGTAGTCTAGCAGACTGGATCGGTTCTGAGAATACTTAAGCTAAGAGCTCCTTAGTTGTTTTTACTCTTACAGCTTATAGTTTATCTCTGAGACCTTAGGTGTTCCTACTGTGTGTGAGTGTTGTATGTAAGACTTTATTTACTTTATTTCTTGTCTTTCTTGTATGTCTTTCTGTTCATTAACCGTTACCTGTTCATTCCCTTTGGTGGTAATCAGGGTCCTTCTTAGGACTAGATTACAGTTGGCAGGGATTGATAGGAGACAGGGTTTACGCTGGTGGCCTGGACCTCTGTACCTTTAACAGTACCTCCAGGTAGAGGGATTAGTTAGGACCCCAGTTTAGGGTCAGCATAGACCCCGGTCACCCTCTAGCCGGAGACAGTGTATAACGGATTCCGTATTGACCCACTGGACATTGTCAGGTAATTCTATGTTATCATATATCTATGCGCATGTTATATAGGATGTTGCCCTTTTGATATAGATTACTGACATCACATATATATATATATCTGCTATACAGCGTGACAGTAGGGTCCCCCAGTTTTCCACAAACCAGCCAAATACAGCTGTGGCTGGTATTCTCACGCTGGTGAGGGGTCATGGATATTGCCCCACCACCTAAAAATAGCAGCCCGCAGCTGACCAGAAAAGGCGCATCAATTAGATGTGCTAATTTTGGAGCTTTGCCCCACTCTTCCCACTTGCTTTGTGGTTTTGGCAAGTGGGGTTCATATTTGTGGGGTTGATGTCACCTTTGTATTGTCCAGTGACATCAAACCATGGCTTAGTAATAGAGAGGCGTCTGCAAGACACATCTCCATTACTAATCCTATAGTTATATTGTAAATAACACACGGCAAGAATAAAGTACTTTATTTAAAATTAAAAAAAAACACACTTTTACTTTTTTATTCTAAAGTAACAAAGTTATATTCACCTAACACCCAATTCTACTGAAGTTTATGTCTCCTACAAAAAAGCAGAAATAAAAAAACAACCATATCCCTCACCTGTCTGTCGTTCTGTCCCACGCCGTAATCCATGTCTGGGATAAACAGTTTTCAGCCTGGACAGTGACAAGATGCAACCGTCCAAGGCTGAGAACCACTGGGGAATGAGCTGCTGTGAAAGCAGCCTCTGTGACTATCGTTGATGTCATCAAGGTTACCACTGGTCACTCAGGCTGCTTTCTCAGATGGGACTTTGAACTGTGGGGACCTCGGTGAGATCACCATTAGCACAGTGAGAAAAGGTCTCACAGTGCAGTTGTGAGTTCACCGCAGTTCATCAGGCTTGATGTCCACAGACAATACAAAGGTGACATCAACCCACCACTTGCCATCACCACAGGGTAAGTGAGAAGAGCTGTACAAAGTGCCAGAATTGACACATCCTTAAAAGTAGTAGAAGTCCCATCAGCCATCACCAGTGACCGGAGGTAAACTTTTTACCTCTTATCACAGCTGCGGGCTCATGCTATCATTTCACAGCATGGTAACCGCAGCTCTGACAGGTCGTAATAATTTTACCGCTGATCAGAGGTCGTGTTGGTCGTGCTGTCATGCACATGACAGAGCGGCAAACACTGGATGTTCTGGCCCCCATTCAAGTGAATGGTGTCCAGGTTTGAGGTCAGGTTCTGTTCTGGTAGGCAAACAGAACCTTTTTTTAACTGTTCATCGAACCTGAACATCCAGGGGTTCACTCATCTCTAATGGTAATGCTCATCTTAGACAAAAGCAACGTAACAAATCTTTGTTAAAAGATAAGTAAAAGTGGCACTCACCACTGATGTTTCATCAATTATTTATTATTCCTACATGGTACAGGGATATGAAGTAGAGACACAATTGCTGAGGACTGATTGGGACAGAAGCGCACAATAGGGCAATGCCGCATGAGAGATGAGAGAGGGTGAGAGTGATAGCAGTGCTCACCTGAGATGATTGTGTATGGACACAACACTTAAAAGAGCCATATAAACCTCAGCTGCAGCCCCATGGCTGAAGGAAAAATTATTTCAGATAGCAATTCATTTTAGTGGATCACGATTAGAGATGAGCGAATTTGTTCAGATTTTGTCCCCAAATCAGATTTTGACATATTCGAGCCATATTCGAACACTATTCGTGCCGAATGTATATCTTATGTTCGTTCCGAACATATTCAGTAATTTTTACTCCAATTGACTCTAATGAAGTTCGGCTGTGTTCGACGAATATTGCAAAAACAATATTAGAATCCGATCGTATTCGGAACCGAATCCGAACAAATTCGCTCTTCTCTAATCACGATACCTGGGCTGCGCTTGCGGAAAAGAAGAGCTCTCAATGAAGGCTTTTGTTACACTAACACATTTCGGCACCGGACTGATGCCTTTTTCAAGGTAAAGAAAAAAGTTGTTTTTTTTTTACCTTGAAAAGGTTACCAGTCCGGTGCTAAACTTATTGGTGTAACAAAATCCTTCATTTTATACCATCAATGGTTCTTCAATTCCAGAAGAGCACTCAGGTATCATGATCTCTCCACCAAAGTGAAGTAGACACACAAAGCATGTCTACTTTTTATCCGTGTACCATGTTGGAATAATAAATAATTGATGAAATGTCAAAAGTGAGTGCCACTTTTACTTATCTTTTACCGAAATTTCCAACTGCATATTTTACGCATATAGGAATCTCCGAACCAGACAGCTACAAGCCATGTCCTACCTACTGGCATCACTGGCGCCTCTTCTGATTAATAAATTATTAATTAGTCTGTTATTATACACTTTCGCTTTTAAAACTGGTCATTAGATGTTATTTTAGCATCAATGACTATAATTTTGTCAGGAGAAACTACATATCTCATGAATATAGCGGTCGCTGGATTCTTCCTTGATAGATGATGTCAGAGGAGAGGATAATACAGGTTGAATTTCAATGACCAAAGTTTATGTTCTCAGGGCAGATAAGTCGTATCCAGAGATATCTGGAAACATTCTATTCTTCACTCTCCATTGCTGCCCAGAGCTGGCATGCTTGGCCAAAATTACTGACTTGCCTACAGTTGGTATCGAAGATGTATGGCCACTTTCAGATTGGTGGAACGGTAGAAACTTTCGGGGATTGGCTTCAACAGTAAGCTAGCACTGGGAAACAGAAATGAGACTGAAGTTACAAGTACACATTCATTTGTTCCACCCGTTATTGTAGTTTGTGCATGATTCTCGGGTGACTACTGCCAATATCTCTGTAAGTGCACCAGTTTAGTCGTCATGGTGGACTAGTTCCTGTTGCTCTATACCTAGCTGGATGAACACAAAGAAAGTCGAAGTTCAACAACAGTTGGAGAAGCACAGATTGTCTATGCCGGTCTGGGGTTATGCATGATGGCACTGCATCCCAAAACCGCCTGTGCCCAGTGTGCTAGCTCAACAAAGAAGTTCAAGCTACAGTGATAAATTTAGAGTCACACTCTGACAACTGCAATAGGGAATTAACCCCATTCACATCAGCGTAATGCTGCCATGCTGGTACTGCATATTAGAAGATTCACAACAGTAGTGGAAATTCATTGTGCTTAGTTTTCAGAGGGTGTTTTGTCTTTTTCACACTATTGTCTTTTTATACCTTTGACAAGATATTGAGTATTAGATTTATTAATGGCAGCATAGTCAGTTGCATTTGCATGGCATCGGTAATACCTACAGCTTTATGTGACAATGTTGCAGATATCTGAATACATGGGTAAAATATTATCCTCATCCAAATGTTATATAACTGATTTAATTGGGACCTATGGAAAATGTGTGAAAAAATGGCTCCAGATGGTGTCTCTTACACTGCATGTGGTCAGTAGCTCTGCATTAATAGGCATGGAATGGATTCTCTCATCCATCTGGGAACCAACAACTGGGTCTTCTATTTTATAGCTTAAAGCACATAAGTGTACATTATCAGAGCAGTTACTTAGATGAGAAGCACCCATCTTTGAGATATGAACCCTATATTCTTCATTTTCGAAGGAGCCCATTCCAAGTGCCCATTTTGGGTGTGCTTCCATAGTAAGAAGGTAGGTGGTAGAAAGCTCATTCACTTGAATGGGAGATAAGGCACAGTGCTCAGAAGAGACCACTAAGCAATATAAGGGGGTCTGTATTTTTCCCTGCACCTCACATACATATAGCCTCAGTTGGAGCAGATTTCAGCTGATAGATGGGTTTACCAGTGTTGGATCCCCATTGATCTCACATTGATGACCTATCCTAAGGATGGGTTATCCATTATTCAGACCCAAACAAATCCCTTACGACCTAATTTCTGTACATGCGTGCATTCACTGTTTTATCCCTCTGACATGGTTGTTGAATCTAGGAGGGAAAGTGATGCCATAGCCATTTCTATAGATTTCAGTTGTGGCACGGGATGATTCCTAGAGCCAGCTCCATGCTGTATGCAGTGTTTTTTGATCCACCAATGTATTCCACACTTGTACACAACTTGACTTGCACCTGACGAGATTAAAAAACAACTGGACACACAACTCAGAAATGGAAAAATGGAAAACCTAGCCCAAAAAATATACCGTTTTATAGTTGTGATATAACTCAGTTTCATATGTATCAGTTTGTCGGACAGCTCAATGCCTAAACTGGATGCAACAGATGAACAAGTTGCGCAGTGGTCCGATGTCCATGGAAGGACCAAGACTAGTCCAACAGATGAGCTGCATGCCGGGAACCATCTCATAGAAAACTATGGGAGGGAATAAACAATGGATAGTCGAATATATGGGAACGAGACCTTAAACCTCCTGATCAATCTTCAGTGACAAGGGATTTTATAATGTTGTGTTTCTGCTGTGCATAGGCCTTTATCTGCACAGCACTACTCTTGTCCGAGCACAGAGTCTGATAAACATCCTATTCACTAAGGGACGTCCTATTAAAGCACAAGTATGAAAACATAAAGTCTTTCCAACAAATCTTGTGATGCATGACCCCAGAATTGTCTGTTGTTTTCTCCTTGATATTTGAATCCTTGTTTCATGCACCATCTCCTTATACCCTGTAAAGCAAAATGCGGTGTAGAGGGGCTTTTGCCGCCCCTTTTAAGTGAAGTTGAAGCCATGCCATATCACTCACCTTACAGGGTATTTCTATCTCAGCCCCTGATGGTGTAGATGGAAATAGCAGCAGACAGGGCTCCAAAATACAGTGCAATAGTTCACAAATCCTCTCAATTGACGAGAGTTATGGGGAGAAATCATAACAAAATAACTCCTCTAATGCACGTTAATAGGGTTTCTGCAACCTGTTCACATGCACCAGAAAAAAAATCGTTGTGGACTTTTGTCCTTGACAAAGAAAAGAAATGTAACAGAATTAATAGCGTGATGCATATTTTGATGGATTTCAGGCAGAAAATACAGCAGAGTTGCTCTAGTCAATAGGGGATATCACATTGTGGATATGTAGCACATTAAATAACACTTCAAGGGCAGTTAAAAAAAACTTGGAAACTTAACTTGTAGGAAGTGAATCCAAAGTTAACGTTTCACAGTTTTGTGAGATTGGTAGTGTGTATAGAGACCCCCACCATCACCTGAACTGCAACTGTCAAGAGACAGAAGTATTGGCATGTCGGGTCTTTGGATTCGGGCCGTACCTAGAGATCAGGGACACTTTTACATGTGTGAACTAAAATGTTACCATCTAAGCAACTTTGGAAATTATCTGGTATATTGGTATCAGTTTGTTGATTGTATTTTCAGGACCTAAAAAAAAGTATCAAATGCTCGTTGCTTTGTTTGTTTTTGCTTGTTTTATGATTTTATATTCTGTGAATTGATATAAACTGACAAAAACTACCTGTGAGATTGCGTCATTTAAAAGATCTTTTCCGACAAATCATATGTAAAAAAAAATATGTGGAATGACAAGCAAAAGCATTAATGTGTCTTCCATCCTCATTTTCATGCAAATCCCAGGGTCATAAACTGCCGTCCCATTAATGCAGTGTTCATAAGTGCCGCTAATCGAAGAAGGTTCCTAGACATATGCAGTGTATCCTACAGAAGAAACACGTATAGGCTCATATTGGACAATGATTTTTTTAGTACATTGCTTTGAATAGAATAGTGAAAGGTAATATTTCATTCCATAATAGATTACGCTGATGCCTATTGGTCCAGCACATCGAGGTAAAGTTTAATTATTGTAGTTAACCTGTTACTAAGGCCTTAAGTCCCCATGATGAGTTTTTGCTGAATTTTTGATATTGCAGATCTTCTGCACCCATAAAGTAAAATAGGTTACTTGTATTTTTAAAAAAATCTGCAACATAAAAAAAACTCATCATGGGACCGTAGCGCCCCCCCCAAAAAAAAAAAAAATCTCATTTACATTATTTCTAATTATTCCACATTTTATTTTGTCTTCTGGTTTTTGCATGCGACAAATAATAACAGCTCATCTCATGAATTCTGTTAAAAAATAATTGAAAAAAAGTTTTATTGAATCTCATGTAGCTTTGTGTAAAGTAAGAAATACTTTTGATTACTCAGAGCCCTTGGACGGTCACATTACAAGCAACTTTTTCCCCTTCTGTGTATTAATAAAGGCTTTTATATTTTTGATACCAGAATGTTCGATAATTGAAACTTTGTTTCACACTTCCCCTAAAGAACGGCACGTGAACGCAACTCATCATGCAGGATGATACTTCATCATCATGAGACCGGATTCACAAAGTGTTACGTTGCGCCTTCATGGGCATGTGTTTCTCTTTTTATTTTTCAATAGCCAGCATTTTTTATAAAAATATTGAGGTTTTTAATATGCTTATTTTCTGGCATTTTTAGCTTTTTTTAGTCAGCATTCTTAATAAAAAAAAAAATAATAATATATATATATATTTTTTTTTTCTTTAAAGGATGTTTATTTTCTGGCATTTTTACCTTTTCAAATAAAATAAAAACCTAATTAAGATTTTTTTTAAAAAAAAAAGTCCCCAAAACGCTTAAAAAAAATCCATTGAAACATCTACAAATTTTTTTTCCAAGAGTGTGACCAGGTGCTCCAAAAGTAACCTTGTCCCAGCATTCTTCATTATTATATTTAGGTTATTATTTCACCTTCCTCTTTATATTTTACAGTCTATAGGACACTTACATTTAAATATGATATCTTATACCAGCATATAGTTAATTAATATGTAATATCATTAATAGTTCCAGAGCTGAAAATATGTTTCTATATCTAGATAAATGGCTTATTACTTATTTTTTACCGTATTTTCAATAAAGGTTAGATTTTACCAACCCCCAGTTTTGTAACTATAAGGTTAGTAAAGACAATTATTATATTATAAGACTTAGGCTGTGATGCCCTTAAAGAAACAAATATATTGTCCTAATGAAACCTTGTATGTTAATTGGGCATACAGTAAGGAAAGCTGCAGAGAATCAATGCATAAAGTTCTCTAAAAAGGACATTCTCCAGTTGTACTCCTTAAAGAAAAGGCAACTTCTTAGCAACAGATGGCAGGTGGGGGCCAGAGAAGCCAGCTGTGCCCTGCAAACCTCAGGGAAGCCTTTTACATATTTATATGCCTGGTCATTGCAGCTACTCCCAAGTGTTGGCTTTGCATAATACTTTCTATGGCTATTACATCATATACCCTAGAAATGCTAAAAATAGGTTTTATGTATTCTTTATTTCACTAAACATCTGTATTTCTAAACTTTTCATTCTTCATTTTCCCTACATCAGATGCATCACAGCTGAATTAAAAAAAGAAAAATAGCTAATAGCTGCAAGCTATCTACCTTGCTGTGAAATTAATAGTTTGACATTAAGCTGATCAGCTTGTGTAATACCATTAAAAAAAAAAAACTTCTTTGAGAAAACAAGACCAAGTTTAACAGGTTTTACTAGTGTGAGAAGAGATGGATTAAGGTTGTCTGTCACTACATTGATTTTTATCATAGCATAGAGGGGTTTAAAATAGAATATATAGATTTATTAGCTCATAAAACACACAAGGCATGATTCTGCCCATAAGACTGTAAAACATGCTATTTGCAGTTTAATGGTCATTTCATGGATTTTTTTTAGAGCAAAAGTGAAAAATTATAACATTTAAAAAGGAATAATCATTTTCTGTACAGTACATATTTTAGGAAACCTCCTTGCTGTTACCAATAGTAAAAAAAATTAAAAAACAAAAAACAAAACTAACCTGGCAACAAAAATTAGTACAATTACACAGGACCTAAAAAAACCACATTTTGTACTGAAATTTTTTTTTATCCAATTGAACATTTATATATTAATCTGGCATTACAAATACAAGGAAAATATTTTAGGGAGTGTGCATAAACAAACAAAATAAGTATCTGTATAATTTATGTAAAAGGAGCCTAAACTGTAGAAGTAAAGCACACATATATATATATATATATATATATATATATATATATATATATATATATATATATATATATATATATATATATATATATATATTGCACTAAAACCCAATCGCACCAGAATTGAGCAAACGTTCAAGCAGAAAAAAAACGAGCAAACTGTTATTCCTCTTAGAAAATTTATTGATTTGTGTGTTTTTCCTTCCAACTCAGAAGTCTGTAAAAACTGCATGAAACAAAAAAACTATTTTTTTCGATGATATGTTAAAAACAATTCACAGTAAAACTTCATTTAAACAGGACACAAACTCAAACAAAATAATAAAAATTTACAAGTTTATACAGAAATTAAAAAGGAAAAAGATGCAACTTACTATAAATAAAAGTTTAAAAAAAAGGGAAAAAAAGATCTTGTGTTTGCGACCCGCACAGTTTTTTTTTGTAAAGTCTAAAAGTTAGTAGTAACATCTACAGTTTTGGATAAAACTCAAGGAAATCTTGAGCGCCTCAAGAAAAACATGTAAACATTGGATTATGGTTAATAGTCCCAATTAAATTTTTCTAGAACTCAAGGTACAAGATCCTTAAAAAAAAAAAAAAAAAAAAAACTCATATTTCGGAGTTCCCCCCGAACAGCGGACACCCAATAATCAGCATGTTGTGCTCTATAGGGAAAGTTTCTGCAAACTTTGTACACAACACAAAAAAAGGAATAAAAAAAAATAAAAATAAAAGCAAACCACCCTTTTGATTCCTTGTCCTCAAGTTTTCTGCACTCAGATGCTTGTCAGGCAAGCAAAGCGTCTTTACAAGGAGCAAAGTCGCAATTAAATGTGCGTTAGTGGTACCGTGCCATTGACCCCAGTCCCTGCACTTTGGTAATGCTGATGGACACTGTGCAGTCTGCTGTTCTGGAGGGAAGATGGGTCACTTGCATCTCCTCCTGGAGGAAGGTACATGCTGATCATATCTCTCAGGTCTCCTAAGCAAGCTCTTTGAGTGTGAGAAGTGATTGCAGGTGGTGGAGAACTTGGTTCCGACTTGACAACCGAACCCATGGATCCCAGGCTCATGACAGTGGAGGTCTGCTGGTTGTAGGCTGCTGGTGACATGCTGTAGGTAGAGGCTGCGTTCATGTAGGTCTGAGCAGAAGACATCATAGGGCTGTACTGGAGACCAGTCATGTCATACCTGTGCATCTGCTGGAGCGGAGGGCTGTTCATGCCAGGATGTTGAGTGTACCCAATCTGGTCCTGCATCAAGCTGTAAGCCCCATTAGTCCAACCATTCATGTGGGCATAAGTGTCTATCCTCTGGCCAACTCCAACCGAGCTGGCTACTGGACTTACACCTGGAGCCAGGAGATTGCCAGGCAGAGAATACTTGTCCTTTTTCAGGAGGGTCTTGGTCTTCCTCCGGGGTCTGTACTTATAATCCGGGTATTCCTTCATGTGGACAGCCCTCAGCCTCTTGGCCTCGTCTATGAAGGGTCTCTTCTCGGGGTCGCTCAGGAGCTTCCAGTCTGCCCCCAGCCGCTTGCTGATTTCAGAGTTGTGCATCTTTGGATTCTCTTGAGCCATCTTTCTCCTTTGGCCTCTGGACCACACCATGAAGGCATTCATGGGTCGCTTGACTCGGTCCTGGTCTGGGGTGGTCGCGTTGCCTTTGCCCCCCGGAGTCCCAGGCCCTCCACTCTGCGCATTGGTCTGCTGCACAGGGCTCTTGATGTCTGGATCCAGCATGCTATACATTTGGAGCAGGAGGCGAGTTGGGGATCGCAGGAGAAACCCAAAGTAGGAGACAAGAAGCGGGAGGAGAAGCCGGAGCAGGCTGCAGTGTCTGTACGGGACGGTCTGATCGCAGGACACAAACTTCCCCAGATAACAAGTGAGGAGTTTCTGACTGACTGCATTTTAATCACCTCCTGCCAGCCAATCAGGTGAGAGCCCCACTGCCCAGCCCCCACTCTCAAATTTCAGAGTCGTGTTAACCCTTTGCTGGCTTCCATTGTGTGGCACAGCTCACCCCGTGCTGGTTCCCCCACCCCTTCCACACTAGAAATAGTTAATCTCCAATTATTCTAAATCAAGTTATGAAATTATTACTGTCACACTTATATCTCAGTGGGTTCTGTGGAACTGCTGCAAGCGCCATCACCCAGACTGGCATCAGGCCAGGACTTATGCTGCTAATACCAGGGAGCCAGAGAAGGGGAAAGGCTGCCCATTATCATAGGGGAACACGAGAAAAGCCTCATGTTATTCTGTCCCTTATATTAATCACAGCCTCTGATATTTTACTTATGCGCTACTTCTACACAAATACAGGCTGTCCAGGGAAAGTGGGGATAATTAAACAAGTGCTGCTTCTGCAGCTACAGCCTATATATATATATATATATATATATATTAATATATATATATATATATACTGCATATGTGCTGTATATATGTGCTGCACAAACGGTACTTGTTTAATGAGCGTATGGTATATATAAAATATGTGTGCGTGTTGTACTTTTCACACAAATACAGGTTGTTCTGGTAAAGTATGTATATACAGTGTATATATATGTATATATAAATATATATATATATACACACACACATGAATAGATATACTTTATATATTATATGTGTTTAGAATGTATAGATGTGTGTATATATATATATATATATATATATGCTGTAAATGTACAACCTGTGTGAAAAGTAAAAACATATATATATATATATATGTACACACACACTTTTCATTAAATACCGTACATGTACTACAGCCATTATTTTGTGAAAGGTGCATACACAGATTTTATGGCCCGTATCTGTAGAACATGTATTTTTATATGTATGTATATATATATATTTATTACAGGTTGTGCAGATGGAATAACTATATTTTATTCTATGTTCTGAATCATAGGATTTTATCATTGTACTTTAGCTATATAGCTGAGTAACCTGTATTTGTGTAAGAAGTAAAAAAAGTAGGTGAAAGTGAGAGATTGCTATATATTTACATGATATATATGTGTGTTCTGTTCTGATAGATCTCCCCTCCTCGGTCCATGGCTGGTCAGGCTGCACGGTGAAGCAGATTTCTTCTGCAGCTGATCAGCTTCTCCTCACTCCACTATTTTCCAGGTCTTCACACCTGAGTCTTTTGCTCTCACAATGTGTGAGGAGACTGTTTGGCTGTTTGCAGCTAATCAGGTGTTTTGTAGTAACAGGTTTATCTAAGATAGCAGTGACTAGATTCCCCAGTGGTGTTTTGCAGGGATGGCTGGCGTCAGTGTGGACAGACGTGAGTTTATGGGTCAATATGGTGGGTAACAATAGTGAACACTCCCCTTCTGTGCTTGTTTTGTGGGCTGAGGCTTGTGGGGGCGCAGGTGCATGCAGCCCCCCAGGTCTGCACACTCACTGCCTTAGTTACTTTTACTCTCAGACATGATTTTGGGACTTGCAGATGATTGTTTCCGAAAACCAAAACTTGGGATAAAGTCGAGTTTCTCATAGAGAGGCAGGGATGACTGGCGCTTCTTCTCCAGTTCCCCCATTTTCTGAGATCCTCAGCTGTGTCCATTGGAAAGTTTGAATGTCCTTATAATTTGTGGGATGTGTGTCCCTCCTCCCAGCTCTTTGGGTTTTTTCCAGTTGGCTGCAGGTGGGGGGATGGGCTGGCGGGAGAATCCGTTTTGCCATGGTAACATTAAGCCTTTGCCAGTGAAAAGAAAGTTTGGGGGGAGGCTAGAAGTGTCAATCACAGGGCCATAGTCACTCCCCTCCCCTCTCCCCACTACCTGCTAGACAGCCTACAGTGGGATTGGGATGGGACTCGCTGAGACTCTCAGAAGTTTAATATGGGGAATTAGTGGGATGCAATCATAAAGGTCTTACATCTTCTACATCACTCCTTATTATTGGCTACATTGGCTAGACTAGATTTATTTTAAAACTAATAAATATATACATTTCCATTTATATATATATAATTATTTTTTATTATTAGTTTCTGCAGTAGGCTGTAATAATAAGTATTAGGTCAGTCATAGCCACAATCAATGTTCTTTATCTGCTACATTACCTTTGGCATCTCTTTTTGGACTTATTCACACATCAGTATTTTTGATCAGTATTTCATCAGTGTTTATATGCCAAAAACCAAGAGTGGAAGTTATAAAGAAAAGAAAAGTGAAGGATTGACAGACTGACACCTGTTCTGTGTTTTGGAGACCCTCCTGGTTTTGGAATAAAAGATAATGATGAAACACTGATCAAAAGCGGTGACATGTGAATAAAGCCTTACTGTCGCAAACGGTTTTACCACCAGCTCTATTCCTCAAAATAAAACTATGTGTAAAATAAAAGAATGTGAAGCCGGTGAACAAACGTTCCAAAAAGTATTTATTATCTAAAGTGAAAACAACAACAATAAATAAAAAGAAAAAATCAGCGCTAATCGATTGACACGATGACTCGAGATGATCGGATATATAAAAGTGCTTTATGCTGCAAATATGATATGCGACAAAATCGGCTTTATTTGCTGCCCCCGATCCACTGGAGAATTACAGATACTAGTGGATTCTCCACAGTTCTGTAACAGCCACAGGTTGTCATTTGCTATTATTAGCCGCCTTTATTATACTTTTTAAGATCAGAGGACAAGCACAGGGGGACATCTTGACATTTTGTCATCCAAGGCTGTACTGTGCCAAACAAGATTCATCTCCAAAAAAAAAAAAATAAGGATGCCAAGCAGTTCTGCCCCCGACGTGCAGATTTAAGGGTTAATCCCATAGCTGTAAAGTACAGGAGGACAAGAACAGCCTCAGCTTTTATACACTGCTCTATGCATATATTTTAGCATTTATAGATTGCTCTATACATTTCTTTTAGCTTTTATACATTTCTCTATGTATTTCTTTTAAATGCACAAATACTTCTCCACTAATTAGCATCATCCTGTTATTAGTGTTGACTGACAGTTGTATAATGAATTATATTGCAATAATATGAATGTTAGTAATTAATATGATATTGATATAATATAGTAACTTCCTACAAAAATTAGCTGTCACTTTTTCGATCAATTAAAATACAACTTTACCGACTATATCCCGTTAATATAATACCCCATTCTAATAATAATAAGACAGTTTAATGTAAGAGACTTAATATTAATAATCACTATAACCCCCAAAATAATCACTATGACCCCATAATATTAATAATCACTATGACCCCATAATATGAATAATCACTATGACTCCTATAATATTAATAATCACTATGATCCTCATAATATTAATAATCACTATGACCCCCATAATATTAATAATCACTATGGCCCTTACAATAATAATCACTATGACCCCCATAATAATCACAATACCCACCATAATTTTAATAATCACTGACCCCATAATATTAATAATCACTATGATCCTCATATTAATGATCACTATGACCCCTATAATATTAATAATCACTATAGCCCCCATAATATTAATAATCACTATGGCCCCCATAATATTAATAATTCACTATGACCCCCATAATAATCACTATGACCCCTATAATATTAATAATCACTATGGCCCCCATAATATTAATAATCACTATGGCCCCCATAATATTAATAATCACTATGACCCCCATAATAATCACTATGACCCCATGCTAACCACATAACAGGGACCATTTGCACTAGAAATCCCAGAGATATTACAGGTGCATCCAGACATTATACAATCCTGCTCCCTTAGGGGTTTACTCTTCACAAAACACCAATTACCACTTCACCAATAAATAATAAAATTAGCTAGGCATGTCATAGTGGTAAGAGAGGGAGGAAAGTAAAGGTCTCACAAATAAAGGATCGTCTGGAATTCGTTATTGTTCGTTGTGTAGATGCTAAACAACTGCAAATTAGGGGAATGAGGTCCAGATAGACAATGGCTATCAGGGAAAGATAGATAAATGGATAGATATACATCTGGGTACATCTTGTTCTTTGTCTACAGAGGTCCAAAAAACTGCATTACTCTTATAAAAGGCAGCTGTGAAATATAATAGAAGTGTGTCTTAAAGTCCACTTTATTTTTGTCATTTTATTAGTCGGGGTTGAAAGTGTCCTAAGAGTATTGTGAGCACTATGCAGGGGTAACACCCTCTGAAGTTCTTCTTTCTTACTTTTCTCCAAACATCCGGATCCTAAGGGGACCCAGTCAGCCATATAGATGTGAACCTGCCTTATCAGGGGCAGAAGCAGAGCCCATTCACCAGGACATAGCTTCCAAGATTAGCACAAGAATACATCCCATGTCAATCACTGACAAGTGCCTTGTAGCAGCACTTAAGGGGATAAAATAGAGATGTGCCTCGTTTCATCTCCAAAATCTGTTTACAATAAATCATTTCCATCACGGAGATTGCATTTATATCATTTACTCCCAGAACATCAGCTCTTAATACAGAAAATGGATAACTGGGAATTCTAATAATAATAATCATCATCACAATAATCTGTATTACCGGCCGGCAATTGAATAAATGCATAATTCCCATCTTTTCAACATTCTCCCTAAGTAGCTAAAGTGGTTTCAATAAAGTATCGCAACTTGTAGTAATTGCATTAAATTGATTTCCTAAACGTGCCCCCCCGGGCTTTAATTATTGTAATTAATTACCACTGTCCAAATTGGGGGGAATATTTCCCTTATCCATCAATCTGCAAATTAAACATATTTAATAGAGACGTTTTTTTTTTCCTGAAAGAGACAAAAAGAAGAGGGATTTGGAATAGAAATGAATTAATTAATTATCGGAGGAAGCAGAGAGGTAATTTCTCAAGGGCTTTATTCGTTATCCTGCGAGGATCTACGATAAGTGAAGGCATCAGAAATTCATTACAGCCCAGAATAATTAGGCGCAGATTACAGTTGTTAGTAAATAATCCTAATTTTAGGCGAAATAGATCATTCCAGTCTCTTATGCAACATTGTGCAAATCCATCATTATTCTAGATCTTCCCACTTACCGCTTCAGGGCATGAGGCTCCCAAATATTCACTTATTATAGGAGTGCAACGTCCTTATTAGTTAAATGCCTGGCTTTGCAAACATATTAGTAATTTGATAATAAAAGGGAGATGAGCTGCAGCTGCACCAGGACAGTGCACAAATGGTTACAGCAGACCCCAGGATTGACTGTGCTGCAATCGCGCCCTCTATTGGTGAAACGTGGCTACAGCAACCAGAGCTCCACGCAAATTTCTCGATGTAGCGTTCAAAACACAGAAGAAGCAAGTGACACATTATCAAACTGTGATGTTTATAAAAGCTCCAGATTTTATTAATAACTAGTATTTAATTAGGATTATACACAAGAGAGTCTGTAGAACTGCAAGTCCCAGCATGACTATGGTTATAGGTAGTTGTAAATTTAATCTGGATCATGCTGATATCTTTTGATGTCTATAAGAAGAGATTAAACAGGTAGATTAGGATGGCAAATGTACTTCACAATCTCAACATTTTGGCATCACCATACTTAAGTATTAAAAAATATTTTGTGTACAGTAGGGAACGAATGGATCATTTTTATGTAATTTTCAGATGGCAGGTGTATGGACATATATATGGTAACTTATAACTTACATTTCATACAGTATTGGAAAACTGATAAATTGGATTTTGATGACCATACAATGCTAAGGATAGCTTCACATGTTGCATATTTGGTGCAGATTTTATGTTCAGGTTTTACTCCCATAAAATCAGCAGATTTTTACAAACCCAGCAAAGTGGATGAATTTTAATTCAATCTCATCCAAATGTTGCTTAATCCGTGTGGAAAAATTTACCTTTTCCTTTTTTTTGTAACACATCAATTTTTTGTTGCAGAAATGCTTATAAAAGTTGTGGATTTTTTTTTTGTTCGAAGACTAGTTTCACACGTTGCTTATTTGGTGTTTAGTTTTCCACTTCACATCTGCAGCTTTTGTGCGGCAGAATTTATGAGTTTTAGGCTACGTTACCAATGAGCTTATTGTGAGTTTTTGATGTTGCAGATTTTCTGGACCGTTTCTGCACCCATTATGTAAAATAGGTTACTTGCATTTTTTTTTCAAAAATACGCAGCTTAAAAAAAAAAACTCACCAAAATCTCATTGTGGGAACGTAGCCTTACACGTGGAATTTGCAGGTTAGATGCAGATTTCACCTTTTCCTTTGGCAAAGGGTGACATTTGCGCTGATTCTGCGCAAAGCATTGATATAATGAGGGTCTATAAAGCGCCTAAAAAAACAATTTCTTTAAAGATTCCACTCCTAAAAATAGAATTCAGTATATAGATGAGATTAAATTAAAACTCATGAACTAGGGATTTATATATAGAAAATCTGAAAGTTATAATTGCAGCCAATATGGGTAAGGTACTTTTACACTGTACGATTGCGGTGTAAACAGGCTGCTCATCATCATCACTGCTCGTCACCCCATGAACAAACAAAATGCTCATTGATTGGATAAAATGATCTTTTGGTTTGCATAAAGATAATTTTTCTCGGCAGCACATCATTGTGAGTGACGGCGTGCTTGCGTGGCTTTAGTCATTGTGAGCAGCGGCTATAAGCACACCTGTCACATTGATTGACAGCTCATGCTTACAGGTGCTGCTCACTGTATACTGAGCTGTGACTGTAGCTGCATCGGGCACGACTCTATGACTGAAAGATGAGAACAGTTCATTTTCTCTCTATAGCCGCTCTTTCAGTATGGTAGCCAGACAGTATCATAAAGCAATTAACCTGTAGATTAACCCCTTTATCTGCAGGTTTATAGCATTTAAGGAAATCACAGATTCCCTTGAATGCCTCAGATAACATAATGCAAATGGACCCCTAGTGTCTGTAAGGCCTTGTCTCTCAGAGCTGCAACAGAAAACTGCCTCCTCCTACCTGCAGAAAGGACATCAGAACTGTGCACAAAGTACAGAAAGTTGCATTAGTCCAGTCCAGCTCAGACATAAAAAAAAACTGAGATATGAGCCCAGCCAAGTCCAAAATTAGGAATAAAAAAATGCATGACAAGTATAGTGGAAATATTGATACTCTGTAGTGTTTTTTTTTTAACAAAACCTCATTTAAGCTTTGGATGTGTTCACCTATCCAGTGTTATTATCCTCATGTCCAGTATAGAATTGTTGGAGGGAAACTGATGTCAGAACTGATCCCACTGTTTTCTATGGGATAATTTATGGTATCTGACAGGACAGATGAGTTGATTCTCTGACCATGTACAGCAAAGGAATAAAATAAATATTTTTGTGGATTAAAAGTTTTTTTCTGTCCATCCATTACTGTTAAATAGAATGGTATTTGACAGAGAGAAATGCAAGATTCTACATCTGGGAAAGAAAAACGAAAATGACGCCTACAGAATGGGAGGAATAGAACTAAGTAACAGCAAATGTGAAGACTTGGGTATAGTAATAGATCACAGACTGCACATGAGTCAACAGTGTGATGCAGCAGCAAAAAAAGGCAAACACAATTCTGGGATGTATTAAAAGAAGCATACAGTCTAGATCACATGAAGTAAATATCCCCTCTACTACTACTTGGTCAGACCTCATCTGGATTACAGTGTCCAGTTTTGGGCACCATATTTAATAAAAAAAACACATTGAAAAACTGGAGAAAGTTTAGAGAAGAGTTATCAGGATGGTGAGCGAACTGCAAAGTATGTCCTACGAGGAACCGTTAAAGGATCTGGGAATGTTTAGCTTGCAAAAAAGATGTCTAAGAGGAGAATTAATAGCGGTCTACAAATATCTGAAGGGATGTCACAGTGTAGAGGGTAGTGTTGAGCGATACTGCTCGATATCTAAAAATATCGTATCGAAATGGTATCGCCGATATCACTAAATATCGTCGATATCCGATTCTGATACCGGAAGTCCCATGTAAGTCTATGGGAACAAAATATCGCAACAAAAAAAACCCTTTCTTTCGTTGTAAACACAAAATATACACACAAAATAGAATATAATATTATATATATATATATATATATTATAAACATGTCATTGTGACATATATATATATATATACATATATTTATAGTTTATACACTTCTACATAGTAAAATAGACTCTGATTCAATTGCCGGGTAAAGCCGTGACATACCCCATAGAAGTCGACGGGCTCGGTGCCGAGTACCCCCAAAACCTCTGGCTCTGTGCGACTCAACTTGGGCGTCACGAACAGGATTCTGTAGCTCGCTATAAGCGAGTCCTGTGGCCTGAATTGAACTGGTTTTGTGCTTGAGAATTGCTAAAATCATCAGAGAATGTATTTGCCATTTTTCAGCCATATCTGCATCACGACGAGGCACTGGTGAAGAAGAAGGGCGTGCTCTTCGTGGGTGTCACTCAGTGGCGCGAAAACGATGGCCGACCACTCTAAATGGTACTGCAATGTAACATCGTGCCCCACAGCTCTTCAGTTCCGCCTCCTCATCCTCCTCAGTGTGCGGAAACTAACACGAAGGTCCCGCCTCCCTACAAAAGAGGGGCCCTCTCCAGATGCTAATGACACATGTGACTTGGCAGAGATGGCTAATGGACACGAGCAGAAGTGTGAAGGGATGGAGCAGTCAGAGCTCTCCCCCACGGAAGCGACCCGATCGCCACGGAACCACCGTTGGGCACCCGGCCTGGAAACCCTCCTACGCTGCAAGAAGCGGAGGATACCCTAAGAGGCCTGGCCCGGCACCGGGAGGAGGTCGCCAGGATGGAAGCCAGCTGGCGTGCCCTAAAAATAAACTTGGAGCGGCGCCAATCCCTCTTACCTGAAGTGTCTGTACCGGAAGGTGAGGCACCCGTTCTAGTAGAGGAGCCCTTGCAATGTGATCCGGTTGACGTTGTCACAGTGGAGGCACCGTTCCTGCAAAAAACTCTGCACCGGCAGCACCCCAGATCCCGCTGTCTGCCCCCGTCGCTGAGACAGAAGAAGCGACACCCGTCCTCATGGAGGAGGCCGCGCAGGCACCAGAGGTCTACCTGCCTGTACCGGAGCCCCGACTGTCATCTGTTCCAGAGCCGGCTGCTTCCTCCGCAGGTGAGCGCCGCCAGGACTGGGGGGCGCCAGGAGAGCTGCCGCAAACCGGACACTGTAAGCTGCAGTTTGATGGTGGAGACATGGAGCTGCTGGTGGAGGAGAATTTCAACCGGCGTCAGGAGGAAGAGTGGAGACGTTGGGAGCGGGAAGCAGAGCGACAAAGGGAGCAGCGAGAAACCCAAAAGCTTCCCAACGTCAGCTGGAGAAGGACCGGGCAGATAAGGACCGGATGAGAAAAGATAAAGGAACCTGTGGGAGCCGCGGCGTAAGGGTGCAGTACGGAGCTTTAAATTGAAAGGTGGTTGGGGCTTCATCCAGGAGCCTGGACTTTATTTAGAAGTTTTTGTGAACCGGCGGGACGTGGACCAGGAGACTTGGTGACTTACACCCGACACTGGGTTACAATGGATGGTACGCCCTAAATGTTACCAGGTGCGACCCTACTCCCCAGAGTGTCAGGAACCTGTGAGACCCTCGGAGCCTTCAGCCTCCCACATCCAGGCCTCTGCAAAAGTGCCCACCCCACGCCGTAAATCTCCCCAGCCTCCCTCAGTGGTCTCCTCAGCAGCCCCAGCTATGGACATGATAAGTATAGCTGGCCCGTACCCGGCGCCTGTTAGGCCCCTGGGGTTCGTTCAGTCCGGGACATAGGGTTCCAGACCCGGAGGGAGATGAAAGAGGTGGCCACACAGACCCAGATAGCGGGTCACGACTTGACTGTACAGGCCACACGACGTCATCAGGTCTGGTGGTCCTTGGTGCCTCAGGATGTTTGGCAAGCATCAGAAGAGTACCAGGTGGTACCTGGAACACCCCTGCCAAAGAATTATAAATAACCCGGACAGGGTCCCTGTATGTAAATAGTTAAATTGTTGATGTACCCGGACGGGTGAATGTTCATAAAAAAGTTTTTTAATTTAATAAAAAAAACAAAACACAGTTTTCATTACTTTTATTACAGTCTCATCCTGCGACACCATCGATCTCCTGTAAAAAAATGAAAAAAAAAAAAAAAGTATACCACCTGACCGACGCAGTCCATAGTAACGAGTGTCCCACGACGATCCAGCTCTGCTACATCAGAATGACAGGCAGAGCCTGTCATCCCGGCGCAGCACAGCTGATTACCTGCTTCCCCGGCGGTGACGTCATCGGACTGGTTTACGGCCGGGATTACCCTGCAGTCACTGCAGTTATCGCGAAAAACTGCATGTGACCGCCAGGGAGAAGATAATGGCGGCCATCAAGCAGTCCAGGACGTGACCGCCGGAGATCTTCTGCCAGGTAAGTGCCGCTGACTCCTGACAGACCCGACCGACGGACACTCACAGTGACAGTGACAAATCCGATTCCGGTATTCGATAAGATGAAAATATCGAAACAATTATCGAAAGGCCGATAGAGCTAATATCGGCCGATACCCGATATTTGCAGTATCGTATCGCTCAACACTAGTAGAGGGCTCATCCTTTTTCTTATTTGTACATGGAAACATGAGAAGCAATGAAATTAAACTGAAAGGGAGAAGATGCAGATTAGAGATTAGAAAAAACTTTTTGACAGTTAGGGTGATCAATGAGTGGGACAGGCTGCAATGATAGGTGGTGAGTTCTACTTCAATGAAAGTCTTCAAGCAGAGTCTGGACAGACATCTGTCTGAGATGGTTTAGTAAATCCTGCATTGAGCAGGGGGTTGGAAACAACGACCTCGGAAGTCCATTCCAACGCTAACATAATATGATTCTATGGAGGCATGACTGGTGCTCACAGAGCACAATTCTTTTTTTGCGTTAGTTGTGTCTGTCTCCAGGCATGGACACTACTGATTTTTATAAATCTAGCATTACAAATACTGGATGCAAACTGAATAAATGGTATGTAAAGCCGTGCACAAGTGGAAGCAAGGATCCAGCTCCAGCAGGTAAAATATGTAACCCTTTATTTAGATTAGTATAAAAAGTTGTGACACACAAGTTAGGAGTAGTTGGAATATGGAAGAGAAATGGAGATAAGCAAACGCGTTTCGAACACAGTACGTGTTCTGAGACTTGTGCAACAGACTTTTCTTATTTCCAGGTGTTCTATTGCAGGCATAGAAATTTGTTGCAAATTCAGGAGCCTGGGAACTTTTATGGCACCTAGATGCTATCAATGGAATATTTCCTTCTATGACCAGGTCATACTCGCTTTTAATTCTTCTATGAGCAAGTGCCAAGCTTTCAAGCCATCACCTAATAATAATGGGTGTCTGATTTGGCCTGTGATAGTGCCATACTAGACCTCCATGCATCATTATTACTTCCACACTTTGCTTTTTACAGAACATGACTGTTGGTTCCAGCACTGGAATTGTCAGTATAGGCTGAGAACATTTTTTATAAGGTGATGTAGTTGCTGGTAGAAGGGTAAAGTGTATTAATTGTGCTTACAGCTGAAATTTCACCACTGTGCCTTTTGGCCTACATAATACAATCCCACATCCATCCACATAATGAATAATTCTTCATTCCTGAATTAATCGGATTTGTAGAAATAACTTTGGAATGCTTTCCACTGTTCACTTGTAACACATTCTTTTTTTTCAATTTATTATTTAATGGAAAACATATCAGGGGTCATTAACTGATTTCACGGCCGACATTTAACTTTAATATAACTTTCTAACATTTCTCTTTCTTCTTCACCCATTTAAGGGACGGCTTGCATACAGTATATCTGTATGTTTGCTTGCTTCCGTCTAATCTTTCCCTTATGGTTAGTACACAAATATCTGAGGGTAATAGATCGTAAACTGATGTCAAAGGACCCAATATATCATGACCGGCGTATGCCTCTTCATGAATCAGTAGCTCCGGACGAGTCCACCTCTCCGCAAATTATAATCAGCCCCCGCTGGAGTATGATTTGTGGCAAAATGAACACTGCCACTTGTCATGAATTTGATGAGTGGTGGTCGTTAGGCCCTTGTCCGCCCCAGCTCCACCCACTTTGTCAGGGATAGGCCAAAATGGTGTGAAAATCGCAAGAGTCACATAATTCTAGCTCTAGTTGAGCCAAAATTTTGCCATTTTTCAAAGATGTTTACCCCCAATTCTGGCAAAAAAGCTTAGATGAATCTGGCACTAAGTTTTTTTATGAAAGCAGTGGCCATCAGTTTTGGTTCCAAAATTCTTCCTTAAAAGAACATTTAGATATTGTTTTTTTTTTAAACACAAAACTAAACAAACAATTTTTTTTCTATGAGTTCTAGACCCGATATTATCAATTTTTGGTCAGTCTGTCCACTTTCACTATCCGTTTTTCTCATATGCAAAAAAAAAAATCCAAGTTTTTCCAACACATTAAACAGATGACACCTAAATGGCATCTGTGTACTGTCCTTTTCTGACTCATCAATTCCAAGAGCGAGTTTGATCTGTAACTCAGACATGTGACCAGCCATATAGACTTTAAAGGGCAAGTGTTCTGTCCATGAAAAGCAGACATCTGAATTTCTCTGTCTGGCAGTGGAGGATATATGGTGCACAGTACTTATTTTTTAATTGAACAGTCAAGATAATACAAAATAATTACCAATACTATATATTTGTAAGCATAATCCACATTACAAGCCGCAATTGCAAACATAGTCATATAAGAATAATGTAAAACAAAAAATTACTAAACTACAGGTGCTTCTCACAAAATTAGAATTACATCAAAAAGTTAATTTATTTCAGTTCTTCAATACAAAATGTTAAACTCCTATATTAACCCCTTAACAGCCAAAGGTGGTTTTCACTTCAATGACCGGCCAATTTTTACAATTCTGACCACTGTCCCTTTATGAGGTTATAACTCTGGAACGCTTCAACGGATCTTCGCAATTCTGAGTTTGTTTTCTCGTGACATATTGTACTTCATGATAGTGGTAAAAATTCTTCGATACAACTTGCATTTATTTATGAAAAACAGAAATATGGTGAAAATTTGGAAAATTTAGCAATTTTCAAACTTTTGAATTTTTATGCCTTAAAACAGAGAAACACATCACACAAATTAGTTGCTAAATAACATTTCCCACATGTCTACTTTACATCAGCACAATTTGGAAACAAAATGTTATTTTGTTAAGAAGTTATAAGGGTTAAAATCTGACCAGCGATTTCTCATTTTTGCAACACAATTTTTTTTTTAGGGACCACATCACATTTGAAGTCACTTTGAGGGGTCTATATGATAGAAAATACCCAAAAGTGAAACCATTCTAAAAACTGCACCCCTCAAGGTTCTCAAAACCACATTCAAGAAGTTTATTAACCCTTCAGGTGCTTCACAGGAATTTTGGTATTTTAAAAAAAATGAATATTTTACTTTTTTCCACAAAAATTTACTTCAGATCCAATTTTTTTGTCCTGAGTACGCTGATACCCCATATGTGGGGGGAACCACTGTTTGTGCGCACGGCAGAGCTCGGAAGGGAAGGAGCGCCGTTTGACTTTTCAATGCAAAATTGGCTGGAATTGAGATCAGACGCCATGTTACGTTTGAAGAGCCCCTGATGCACCTAAACAGTGGAAACTCCCCACAAGGGACACCATTTTGGAAAGCAGACCCCCTAAGGAACTTATCTAGATGTGTGGTGAGCATTTTGAACCCCCAAGTGCGTCACAGAAGCTTATAACGTAGAGCCGTAAAAATATAAAATCATATTTTTTCACCAAAAATGATCTTCTCGCCCCAATTTTTTATTTTCCCAAGGGTAACAGGAGAAATTGGACCCAAAAGTTGTTGTGCAATTTGTCCTGAGTATGCTGATACCCTATATGTTGGGGTAAACCACTATTTGGGTGCATGGCAGAGTTTGGAAGGGAAGGAGCGCCGTTTGACTTTTTCAACGCAGAATTGGCTGGACGCCATGTTGCGTTTGGAGAGCCACTGATGTGCCTAAACAGTGGAAACCCCCACAAATGACACCATTTTGGAAACTAGACCCCTCAAGGAACTTATCTAGATGTGTGGTGAGCACTTTGAACCCCCAAGGGCTTCACAGAAGTTATAACGTAGAGCCAAAAAAATTCAAAAATCATATTTTTTCCTCAAAAATAATAGTTTCACCCCTAATTTATATTTTTCCCAAGGGTAACAAGACCACAAAAGTTATTGAGCAATTTGTCCTGAGTGCGCTGATACCCCATATGTGGGAATAAACCACTGTTTGGTTTGCATGGCAGAGCACGGAGGGGAAGGAGCGCCGATTGACTTTTTCAACGCAGAATTGGCTGTAATTGAGATCTGACACGATGTCGCGTTTGGAGAGCCACTGATGTGCCTGAACATTGGAAACCCCCCACAAGTGACCCCACTTTGGAAACTAGGCCCCCCAAGGAACTTATCTAGATGTGTGGTGAGCACTTTGAACCCCCAAGTGCTTCACAGAAGTTTATAACGCCCGGGCGTGAAAATAAAAAAATAATCATATTTTTTACACATACATGATTTTTTGGACCCCAATTTTTTATTTTCACAAAGGTAACAGTAGAAATTGGAGCCCAAAAATTGTTGTTCATTTTGTCCTGAGTACGCTGATACCCCATATGTGGGGGAGAACTACTGTATGGACACACTTCGGGGCTCGGAAGGGAAGTAGTGACGTTTTGGAATGCAGACTTTGATGGAATGGTCTGTGGGCGTCATGTCGCATTTGGAGAGCCCTTGATGTGCCTAAACAGTGGAAACCCCACAAGTGACACCAATTTGGAAAATAGATCCCCTAATGAACTTATCTAGATGTGTTGTGAGCACTTTGAACCCCCAAGTGCTTCACAGAAGTTTATAATGTAGAGCCATAAAAATAAAAAAATCATTTTTTTTCCACAAAAATATTTTCACTCCCAATTTTTTATTTTCCAAAGGGTAACAGAAGAAATTGGACCCCAAGAGTCATTTTGCAATTTGTCCTGAGTACGCTGATACCCATATGTGGGGGTAAACTACTGTTTGGGCACATGGCAGAGCTCGGAAGGGAAGGAGCACCGTTTGACTTTTTCAACGCAGAATTGGCTGTAATTGAGATCAGATGCCATGTCACGCTTGGAGAGCCACTGATGTGCCTAAACAGTGGAAACCCCCCAATTCTAACTCCAACCCTAACCCCAACACACCCCTAACCCTAATCCAACCCTAACCGGAAAATGGAATTAAATACATTTTTTAATTTTATTATTTTTCCCTAACTAGGGGGTCATAAAGGGGTTTGATTTACTATTTATAGCGGGTTTTTATATGGGTTTTTATGATTGGCAGCTGTCACACGCTAAAAGGCGCTTTTGATTGCAAAAAATAGTTTTTGCATCACCACATTTTGAGAGCAATAATTTTTTCATATTTTGGCCCACAGAGTCATGTGAGGTCTTATTTTTGCGGGACGAGTTGACGTTTTTATTGGTACCATTTTTGGGCAAATTACATTTTTTGATCGCTTTTCATTATTATTTTTGGGAGGCAGAATGAACAAAAACCAGCAATTCATAAATTTCTTTTTTGGGGGGGCGTTTATACCATTCTGCTTGTGGTAAAATTGATAAAGTAGTTTTATTCTTCGGGTTAGTACAATTACAGCGATACCTCATTTGTATAAGTTTTTTATGTTTTGGCGCTTTTATACAATAAAACTATAACTTTTTAATTTTTTTGCTGATGATGCTGTATTGCTGCTCATTTTTGCGGGACAAGATGTTTATTTATATCCGTCATTTTGATCGCGTGTTATTCGACTTTTTTTCAACGGTATGATAATGAAGCTTTTTTTTGCCTTTTTTTAAGGGGTTCACTAAAGGGGTTATCTAGTGGAACAGTTTTATAGGGAGGGGTTTCCAGATGTGGCGATACTAAATATGTGTACTTATTGTTTTTTTATTTACATAATAATAATGTGTTTATTGGGGAAATATATATATATATACTAGCTGAACAGCCCGGCGTTGCCCGGGCATAGTAACTAACTGTGGTTAGTTGTGAGCCCCATCACTTTGCAGTGTGAAACTCCCTGTGTATTGTGAGCCCTCCTGTGCAGCGTGAGCCCAGCTTGTAGCGCTGGCCATGACAGGGCTGTGACAGGTTGAGGGCAGCGGAGTCATATGGGGACACGGGGGAGTGTGCTGGGTGAGAGGGGGAGGACACGTTGTGAGACACCCTGTGTATTGTGAAATACTGACCAAATTCTGAACGTGTGAATGTGGCCTTATACACAGCATCCACCTGCAGCGTCTCACTCTTCTATATACACAGCCTCATACTGAAGCAGCACCTCACTTCTCATTTTCCCATCACGCCTCTAGGTTGAAGAGTGAACTGTGTTTTAGAGTTTGTGAAGCTCTAATCAGTTATAGTTGGAAATAAAGATGTGGGTTACACAAATAGTCCAGAGCTAGAGATGGCTTGATACATACAGCTCTGGTTAAATGTAAGATACTCCGTGATTGGTTGGTGGCTCTGGT
Source organism: Oophaga sylvatica (assembly GCA_033576555.1). NCBI lineage: Eukaryota > Metazoa > Chordata > Amphibia > Anura > Dendrobatidae > Oophaga > Oophaga sylvatica. The sequence goes on from JARQOD010000008.1 coordinate 77,938,193, forward strand.
TATATGTAAGATACTCCGTGATTGGTTGGTGATACACACATACACACATTCAACTTTTTATATATAGATATTTTATTTAGGATTGTTAAAAATATTTTTACACATTGTTTATTTTTTTACATTTTTATATTGCCCCAGTGGTGACACTATATAGTGTCAGATCGCTGATCTGACAGTTTGCAGAGCACTCTGTCAGATCAGCCATCTGACAGGAAGTGCAGGAGGCTTGCCGGCGTCTGCTCTCAGCAGGCACTGACAAGCCACCTCCCTGCAGGACACCGGAAGGACCACAAGGCCATCTTAGATCTGGGAGCCTGCAGGAAGGAGGCCCTCGGACCAAAGCAATCACATTGTGTTGTTCTGAGGGTCTCAGGGAAGCACGCAGGGAGCCCCTCTCCTGCGCGATGCTACCCTATGCCACCGGAACGCTGCGATCATGCTTGATCGCAGTGTGCCGGGGGTTAAAGTGCATAGCACTTAGTGCCGGGTGTCAGCTGTGAACATCAGCTGACTCCCGGCTGCAATTGTCCACGTCCCCCCCTGAGTGCGGCTGATCGCACATGACGTACTATCCCATCCTTAGGAATTAAGTTCCAGGGCAAATGGACGGGATAGTACGTCAGTGATACAAAGGGGTTAAATAGAGTCATAACAAACGGAGTGATCTATTTCAAGTGTTCATTTCTGTTAATGTTGATTATGGCTTACAGCCAATGAAAACCCAAAAGTTATTTATCTCAGTAAATTAGAATACTTTATAACACCAGCTTGAAAAAATGACTTTAAAATCTGAAATGTTGCCCTACTGAAATGTATGTTCAATAAAATGCACTCAATACTTGGTCGTGGCTCCTTTTGCATCAATTAGTGCATCAATGCGGCGTGGCCTGGAGGCAATCAGCTGTGGCACTGCTGAGGTGTTCTGGAAGCCCAGGTTGCTTTGATAGCAGTCTTCAGCTCGTCTGCATTGTTGGGTCTGGTGTCTCTCATCTTCTCTTCATATTACCCCATAGATTCTCTATGGGGTTAAGGTCAGGCGAGTTTGCTGGGCAATGAAGCACAGTGACACTGTTGTTTGTAAACAAGGTATTGGTACTTTTGGCAGTGTGGACAGGTGCCATGTCCTGCTGGAGAATGAAATGCCATCTCCAAAAAAGCTTGTCGCAGAGAATATAAGTGCTCTAAAATTTCGCGCGGCTGCGCTGACTTTGGTCTTGATATAAAACACAATGGACTTACACAAGCAGATGACATGGCTCCTCAAACCACCACTGATTGTGGAAACTTCTCATTAGACCTTAAGCAGCTTGGATTGTGGCCCTCCACTCTTCCTCCAGACTCTGGGACCTTGACTTCCAAATGAAATGCAAAATTTACTTTCATCTGAAAACATCACCTTGGACCACTGAGCAACAGTCCAGTTCTATTTCTCCTTGGCCCAGGTAAGATGCTTCTGGCTATGTCTATTGATCATGAGTGGCTTGACACAAGGAATGTGACACTTGTAGCCCATGTCCTGGATATTGTCTGTGTGTGATGGCTCTTGAAGCAATGACCCCAGCAGCAGGCACTCCTTGTGAATGTCCCCCAAATTTTTGAATGGCCTTTTCTTAACAATACTTTCAAGGCTGCAGTTATCCCGGGTTGCTTGTGCACCTTTTTCTACTACACTTTTTCCTTCCATCAATGTCCATTAATATGCTTGGATACAGCACTGTGAACACCCAGCTTCTTTAGCAATGACCTTTTGTGGCTTACCCTCCTTGTGGATGTGTCAGTGACTGCCTTCTTGACATCTGTCAAGTCAGCAGTCTTCCCATGATTGCGGAGTCTACTTAGACTAAGGTTTATTTTCACACTTGCGTTTTTGCGCAGCGCATCGTGCGCCATCAGACGCATGCGCATATGTTCCCCTATTTTAACATGGCGGGCGCAGGGTCTAGCGCTTGCACGCGTTCATCTGCGTTAGGCGGTGAGCTGCACTTTTTCCGGTGTGCGCCCATACGCGCTGGGACGCTACATGTTGCTTTTTTTTTTTGGGCCCCAAACCCGCTTTAAAAAAGTGTGCGCATGCTATGCGCAAAAAATAAACATTGCAATTTTATGGGTGCGCTGGGCATGCGCATGGCTTTGCGCTTCATCAGCGCTTTTGCGTGCACGCGATTTTGGAGTAAATAATGTCTAACTTGTTTAAACAACCCCTACACAAGCAACATTGTGAGGAGTGTAGATAAAAAGATGATAGAGACAGAGATGATAGAGACAGATGATAGGACAGAGATGATAGAGACAGTTTGATAGAGACAGTTGATAGAAATGTGACACGTAGACAACCCATGCGCCAAAAAACCGCAAACGCATGCAAAAACGCTTGAAATCCCATACAAACGCTGCATTTTTGGTCACAATGAAACACGCTGATGAGACTAAATATCGCAGCGTTTATAAGCGTTTGCATGCGTTTTTTAATGCGTTTCATTTGCGCACTATGCGCTGCGCAAAAAAACGCAAGTGTGAAAGTAGCCTAAGGGACCTTTTTTAAACTCATAGGAAGCCTTTGCAGGTTTTTTTTTTTAATTATTCTAATTTACTGAGTATAATTTTGAGTTTTCATTGGCTGTAAGCCATAATCTTTCAACATTAACAGAAATAAATACTTGAAATAGGTCACTCTGTAATGACCCTATATAATATGAGTTTCACTTTTTCTATTGAAAAATCTGAATAATTAACTTTTTGATGCTATTTTAATTTGTCAGAAGCACCTGTATATCCATGATAGGTTGGATTTCTACATTCAGGTAAGCTATATCTCTAATAAAGTGCATCAAAAATAAGTCACTCTCTAACGTCACACTGGAAGACAAAAAGTAGATACAAAGTGTCTCTTGTATATAAATGATAGAAATGAGAATTGGTAATAAAAACATCTTATTTATATTAGTATAGAAACTGCATATACTGCCCAACGATCCTAGCACGTGTACACACAGGCAAAAAAAATAAAATAAATAAACGAAATGCACTCTTGAAACAGCCTTGTGAGGAAGCAGGTTGAATTTGCGTGTCAGGATGGAGGGACACGTGACATAATCTTTTACTATGACCTAGGCAAATTGTATTTGGCCAGAATGCTACCTGTTGCGCATTGGGGTTGTCCAAAATGATGATGTCTGCAGTGACTTTATGATTCCAGACTTATAAATACCCCAGTGCACACACTGTGACGCTGCGGGTATTCGACAGTTTCTGATCGGGACTAGCTGGTAATATTTCATTATGCATACTCCTGACCAGAGCTGATAATGGGCGCTGCCTCGCTCCATACACTTGTATGGAGAGAGGCCAAACTACCGTCTAGTTACTAGGCCGTCCAGTCCCAGAAGGCACGACCTCGCTCAATACAAGTATATGGAGCGATTCGCGCCCACTAGTCGGGGTTCCAGCTGGAATATGTATAACGCATACATCACCTCCGTTCAAGGCTCAGACACGGGCGAATCCTCCCAGTGCATCAGAGCATTGAAATATAATAGTTCTGAAATAAAATCCTACATGCCAAGTTAATTTGTTGACTTAAGGAAGCAATTTTGATTGATTTAGTTTCACACATACATATATGGGCCACAAACTTTAATACTCTTTACACTGATACAAAATATATATTATCAATTTTTGAATAAACCGATCCAACTCTATTTTTTCCTTCTTTATTCCTAAGAGTCAAAAAAGTGTTTCCTTTTTTGCTTGACCTCCTCCATCTTATGCTCAATGGACGCTCCAAGATATATATATATACACACATGAAACTAGTCACACTGTGGACTGTAGAATGGTTCCATATTGAGAGGCAATATCACAGACATGAATGCTTTGAGCCAATCTGATCAGAATGAAAAAATGGGAGAAACACCACGTATTTCTCTTAACACTGCGCGCTTTGGGCCAGTTGGCTATAATCTCTGCTGCTCACCAGGCTCCTTGTTGCTTCTGTCACTGGAGTTTACAAAGGAAAGATTGTTCTCATTATGGAAACCGGCCAATTTCTTAATTAGGAAGTTCCTTAACGCTTGGTCATTCAGGTGTTCTCCTGGAATTTGTTTATTAGGTTGAGACAAACTGATCCTCTGGTAATCCCTAGCACTAATAGGGGCAGCAGTAGGGGAGGTATTGCCAGGACAGGGATGCCTTGTTAATAAAGGATTTTTTTCTTTGAACAAGCTTCTAAATTATCAGCGTTGTAAAGAAGACCACCAGTATTTGTGTGCAACCATGGTGCTGAAGGGACAGTTGAAGATGTTCCAGGCAATGTCACATCAGACATTAGCAATTAGCTGTGAGAGAAGAAAGGGAGTCTCTCAAAGTTATTATGAATGGCACACATCCTTCAATAATTAGCAGGCAAAACAAAATGGTCTTTGGAAAGCAGTCCATTCATGGACCATTGCACATGATACATATATACATTTTATCTATATACTTTTATTTATTTACAAAAGCAATCAGTATAGATAGATATAATAGTTGACCTACAGAGTAATCATTGCAACCTAAGGGTTGTTCACAATACATTTTTTGGAGCAGAAACTGAGTGGAACCTCCCCAAATTCTCCTCAAAACGTCTCGAAAACTTGGAGATTCTGCTCAGAATTTATGTGCACATGGTGTTTTTTTTGTACAGTTTTCAGAGGAGAAAGAGCCAAAGCTGCACGTTTTTAAATAGTTTTGAGATTTTGAGGAGGATTTGGAGATTTTCCAAAAAGTTTCTGCTCAGTGACTATATGCGCAGGGATGCATTTTGCAGAGTTTTTTTTAAGAAACTGAGCAGAAACTCAAAATGTTTGAGAAGTTTTGCAGTTTTTGTAATGGATTCGGAGAGTTTTCTTGCAGTTTCCATTCAGTTTTGCTCCAAAACCTCCTAAAAAAATTAAAAGTTACTCAGTTTTTAGCACATGTGCCAAATCTTAAAAGTGATGAAAAATGAAATGATTCAGGTTTGTACTTGATATATGAAATTATTTCTGATTGCATTTCTACATAAAAGTTTCATATTTAGACAGGTCAAATTTTGTCTTAAAATAGGCGAGATTAATACGCTGTGTGCAGAATTATTAGGCAAATGAGTATTTTGATCACATCATCCTTTTTATACATGTTGTCCTACTCCAAGCTGTATAGGCTTGAAAGCCAACTGCCAATTACGAAAATCAGGTGATTTGCATCTCTGTAATGAGGAGGGGTGGTGGTCTAATGACATCAACACCCTATATAAGGTGTGTTAAATATTAGGCAACTTCCTTTCCTTGGCAAAATGGGTCATGAAGAGAGATTTGATGGACTCTGAAAAGTCAAAAATTGTGAGATGTCTTGCAGAGGGGATGGCAGCGTCTTGAAATTGCAAAACTTTTGAAGTGTGGTCACTGAACAATCAAGCGTTTCATGGCAAATAGCCAAAGGGTCGCAAGAAGCGTGTTGATAAAAATCAAACGCAAAATAACTGCCCATGAATTGAGGAAAATCAGTGTGACCCCGCCAAGATGCCATTTGCCACCAGTTTTGCCATATTTCAGAGTTTGCAACGTTACTGGAGTATCAAAAAGCACAAGGTGTGCCATACTCAGGGACATGGCCAAGGTCAGGAAAGCTGAAAAAACGACCACCTTTGAACAAGAAACTTTAAAATATAAAACGTCAAGACTGGGCCAAGAAATATCTTAAGACTGATTTCTCTAAGGTTTTATGGACTGATGAAATGAGAGTGGCTCCTCATAAAATGTGAGAATCTACAGGGAGGGAAAACAGTCCACCTCTCGGAGCAGTGTGCTGGGAGGCTGTGGGGGCTGCTGCACGCAATGTGATCGTAAACAGATCACGGAACTGACAGAATCTTTGGTATGGAAGCCTTTTGAGTGTCATCGTTTAAAAAAAGGTGGCTATATTGGTCACTGATTTTTTTGTTTTTGTTTTTGAATGTCAGAAATGTTTATTTCTAAATTTTGTGTTGTTATATTGGTTGTACCTGGTGTATATAAAAAAGTGAGATGGGTATATATTTGGTTTTTTTTATTACGTTGCCTAATAAGTCTGCACAGTAATAGTTACCTGCACAAAAAAGATATCCTCCTAAGATAGCCAAATCTTTAAAAAAAACCCACTCCAACTTCAAAAATATTAAGCTTTGATATTTTTTGAGTCTTTTGGGTTGATTGAGACATAGTTGTTGTTCAATAAAAAAAGAATTCTCTCAAATACAACTTGCCTAATAATTTGCACCCCAGTGTATATTTGTGTTGCAAAAAAATAAAAAAGTTACAATTTGTGCAAAATTTTGAAACATTTGACTTGTGTCATTGATACTTTGGTCTTAGGCTTCTATCTAATATTGAGAAGTCTACTACCATCCTTAGAAAGTTATTCATACAGCTCTTGCCAAATTTATCATTAAAGGTAAATCTGTCACTAGGACCAATCCTGTTAGGCCTTTACATGTGCATGCAGGTCATGGGAAGCTGAATAAAATGATACATTGATATCTGTGATCAAATGTCTTATTCTAGAGAAATCCACACTTTCAGACACAGCCATTACACAGAACCCACAGGGATACATGTATAAAAATTATCTCAGCTCAGGAACATTTTATTTAAACACATCCAATTGTGGAAATTATTATTATTTCAGATCTATTGATCAAAATCAACTTTGGTTCGTGGGAAAACCCCTTTAAGGAAGCTGCTGTCTTTTTCTCTTATTCTGCAACAATGTTACTCCTCTGTTTTTGTTTGTTGGTTTCTGTGAAAAATTCTATAATTCTGTTTTTTTTTCATTTAATTCATATGTTATTTTTATAAAGAATTTTTTATTGGGAAGATACCAGTTCTTTTGTGCATTTTTATTATAATAGAGAAATAGTCACTGCACACTCTCAAGAATATATGCAAATAAGGAATATTTATTATATACAAGGGAGCCAATAATAAGGTCAAATAAATGGAGACTAGAAAACAAGTGAACGTTTCGACCCTCCTGGGTCTTTTTCAAGAGTCGCTGGGGAAAAACATAACAAACATAAAATTAATATTAACAAGAAAATACACTAGAAAATAGATCAAAAACATCCTACAATAAATGAAAAAAATAAAGGGAAGGAAACTAGGTGAGAAAAACAACTTGAAAAAATAAGAAAATTGGAGATCCATCGAGTTGTGAGGCACCAACCGTGTTTGAAATTCAAATTTAGTGAATAGTAGGTGACAGAGCCAAGAATATGTAACCATTGAGGAATACTTAATAACGGTGCAAAGGTATGTAGAAAAGCTTTTCATAACAGTATAAGTATGCTGTGAAAAATAATAAGGCAAATTAAAAAACTTTAATTAAGAAACCAAATAAACACTCTGGAGGTTTAGAGATACACTGAGGTGTATGGAATAGATAACTTAAAAGGGTTTTGGACCATATAGGCTTTATTAGGACCTGAATAGGTAAAAAGAGAAGGTAAGTAATTATGGCCTAATAATGGTAAAGGGGCATAATAAATGTCAGGTATGGGACAGCATGGCAAAATTAATGGTAAGTCAGGTAAAAGGTACTTTAGATGGTAATGCGGTTTTTATTTTAGCGATAGAAGATATTTCAAATTTGCCTCATATATTCCTTAAAGTAGTCCTCAAAGAATGGAATGGAAAGAGTGACCCAGTTTTAGGGGTAATACTAGGGCAGTGAGCTAGCAAAGAATGGGGGAAAAATTTGCCTAAGGAATGTTACCTTGTTTCAGAAAGTGAATAGCGGCGATCCCGCGCCCCTGTTGGCGTGGGCTACCCAGCTGTAGTGTTATGGCTGTCTTTTTATGCAGCTCTATGTATCGCCAGACAGGAAAGGTGGGGTACTTTTAAGGACCGGAAGTGATGTACACAGTGTAATACTATTGTAGGAACCTAAAGGATTCGGGATAGCGTGGGGCAAGAACAATCAGAGACGGGTTTCTTTGAATGCAAATAATGTATTTGTGAAACAGCAAAAACACCCAAAAACAATATTCAAACAACCGTAGTGATTTTGAAAATGAAAAAAAAGGTCCTTTATATATACACAAGTCCAGTTAAAAGAATACGGATATTTTAGTCCTTGAACTTTTATAGCAGGGCGGTAAAGTTTTACGCGGAGCCCTACACAAATGTGACCACAAGGTAAGTCTGATGCACGGAAACGTGGCTGGATTTACAAAATTGCTGGTGTGTGAAGAGTCAGATCCAGGTTATGCAGAAAAACAGGGGGTCAGGAACAAGTTAATCTCAGTTGTGGCTTAATTCAGTGAAGTCCAAACAAAGTTCTTATGTCAGAAAGATTCAGGAACATTTTCCAACAGCTCTCACCGGGAGGTAGTGCACGAAGGGTTAAACAGCAACGGGTTCAGAAACACAGTTCTTATCAGATGGAGTGAACAAGGGTTAAATTCCCAAGTCAACAGGTTAGTGATAAAAAACAGTAAGTGAAACTTAATATGCAAAAGAATGTCCAGACCAGGGGTAGAAAAATGCTGTGGCTGAGAAACACCTGAAAAATAAGGTTATGCCTTTCCTGGTAAATACACAAAAGAAACTGTGAGGAACAAAGCAGCTGGGTTGAAAGGGGAAAAGGAAGCAGAATACTCCAGCAGGGAAGCCAGCACCTGAGGGGTTTTAAACAAAACGGAACAGGAGTAGGGCACACCAACAGCAAACTCCATTTTAACAAAGGGCAAATCATTGACAAAGGGTTTCTTAGAAAAACCCCGGGAATTCTGACATTACTCCCCCCCTAAAGGGAAAACCTCCGGACGGTCCTGGGGCCAGGCCTGTCGGGTATTCCCCATGAAACTGAGCAATCTTCAGAGGCGCATTTTATGTTACTTACTTTGGGTTTCCCCAAAAAACATTTCAGGAGAGTAACCTTGCCATCTAACTAGATACTGAAGCCGGTTTCTATGAAGTCTCGAATTAACAAAAATCCTGTACCACCAAAAATTTTTCTTCGCCATCAACCAACACTGGTTGGGGGGGGGGAGGACGATTTCGTCCTGAAAAGTTGTTAGGAGGAGGTGGTTTTAATAAGGAAACTTTGAAATACTGGGTGTTTCCTTTAAAGTTCCGTGGTGCTTCTATCCGACAGGCAACCCGAGCTCACTATCCAGTGATCTTGAATGGACCGATGAATTTCTGTCCCAGTTTCTGCGAAGGAAAAACCCCAAATTTTTTTTTCTTGGGGACAACCCAAAAAGAGTCTCCTACCTTATACATAGGTGCTGGTTTCCGGAATCTATCGGCCGACTTTTTGGGAACGCTCCTGTGCTGTGGTCGGGAAGTCCTTCAAAACTTCAAGATTAGTTGCAACGCCGTTTACCCCCTCTTCAAACCCCTGGGTACCGAAATCGTAACAGGAGACTAGGAAAAAAACTTGGATGATAACCCCCGGTTGGCCCCCAAAAAGGCGTTACCTTCGTGGAATGCTTTGGGAAATTGTTGTACGAAATATTCCGCTAAAGGAAGTGCTTCTGCCTAAATTTTCTGCAAAAGACTGACGTAACAGCGTAGATTTTTGTCCAAAGGGTTTTATTTTGTCCGTTCGGTCTGCGTTGGTCTGGGAGGGTATTTCAGAAGACAAGCAAATATTAATGTGGAGCGAGAAACAAAATCCTTTCCAAAATCTAGAGGTATTTGTATTCCCGGTCAAAAATTTGATGTCTCTGGTACCCTGCAGCCGGAAAATGTTCTGGATAACTAGATCTCCCCTGTTCTGTAGTGAGGGAGACAGCACCGGAATAAAATGGAGCTTCGTTAAACGATCTACTCCCACCAAAATAGTATTTTACCACCAGGGTGGGTAACCCAAACAATAAAGTCCATCGTTTATAGACCCCCAAAGGGCGAGACGGTACAGTGGGTTTAGAAGACCAGTAGGTGAACGCGGGGAACTTGTACCGGGCACAACTTCACAAGAGGGAAATTTGTCATTCACATCTTCAAGCAGGTAGGCCACCAAAAAAAACGAGTTAAAATTCCTGCGTCTTCTGTCCCCCCCTATGACCAGCCATTTAGGTCTTTGGACCAATTTGAGAACTCGAGTCTTACACCCTCTGGACATAAATACACCCGATCTCTAACCCACACACATCCAAAAAGGACAATTCACTTTGTCAGTGGAGCTGCAGAAATACGTCCACGTTTTAGGCCAGTTTGACTCCGGGCCAAAAGTCCGGGTTTTCCGGAGCACCCCAAAGAAAATTGGGCCTCCGACAGTTGGTCTTCGAGGGGTTTTTCCCGGGCCCGGGAAATTTTCCACGGTTTGGTTGGGTTTTTAATGCGTCGCTTTCCCTTACTTTGAAACTGGGTGGTACGAAATATAAAATTAAATGGTTCAATGAACAAACTCCCCCCTAGCTTGTGAGGAGAAAGACACCTGGCAGGATTAAGGATTTCCAATTTGCAATGATCGTGAGTACTAAAATTTGCTGAGTTGCCCTGCTTGGTGTCTTTTTTCCCTTAAAGGCAAAAATAATTCCCAAATTTTCCCTTATCTCCCACATTAGTTAAGTTCTGCAGAAGTAACCTACGGAGAAAGGCACCGGGTGCAGCAAACCTTTGTCCCCGGTATTTGTGGAGGATAGCTCCTATGCCCAGTCAGACGCGTCCACCTCCCTTTAAAGGTGTGCGGACCCGGGATGCTTCATTATTGGAGCCGGGGAAAAAAACAACCCTTCAGGCGACCCAAAGGCTTCCTGGGCTTGCAAAAGACCTTCAATTTCTCCCCTTCTTGGTGAGGAGTTTGTTGGCGGAAATTTTTGAAAAAATTCGGATAAAAGTTTAAATTTTTTGCAAAGCCAATAAATCGTTTTTCCTCCTTATTTTTTCCCCGGGGACCGGCCGGTCCAAGTTTGCTGGTTCTTGTGGCTCCATTTTCCTTTCCTGAGGCGAGATAACTTTGCTAAAATTGAATTCAAAACAATGGACTAACATTTTTTTGGGGTTTGGGGTACATTTGTTTTTCTTCAAGTCAAGTACGGTTTTGACTGTCTGATGTTCCTGTAAGGGGGCAAAAAGGGGTAAGTTGTCATCGGGGGGTTTTTACAAATTTGGGGGTCATAAATCCCTGAAAATGTCGTTGTTTTAAATGTAAAAAGCCCAGGCGTTACAGAGTCGAATGGAATCACCAAATATTCAAAATGTCCTTTCCGGGCCATCTAAAAGCTGTCTTCCATTCGTTTTCCGGGGGTATACGGAGTAATTATTGCCCACGAAGAAACTTTTTGGTAAATACTTTGGCGGGGGAACTCTTCCAACCCAAATTTTGGTTAGGGGGGAAGGGTCCTGTTACGATTTGGGTTCCTTATTAACTCCCGGTAGTCAATGCAGGGTCTTAGGGGTACCATTCCCTTTTCTTACAAAGAATATTGGAGCTAGGGTGGTGAGAAGATGGTCGGATAAACCCCTTGGTAATTTCTCATAACTCTCGTAAAGATTTAATTCGGAGCGGCAACGGTTTAAACATGGCCCCAAAGGTTCGCCCGCTCAGGAGCAATTTATGGGGCAGTCATACGGTTTTATGTGGGGGAAGTTGATCTGCTTCCTTTTATCACATAAAGTCTGGGAAAATTTCCTGATAATTTAGAGGGGTGAGTGGTACCTGTATCACTCTTCCAAGTTTGGGTAAAAAATGGAAACCGCTACAGTTGGACTGTGGTAGAATGCACTTGGGAGAAAGGTTATCCCCCTTGGTTTCCCCAAATTTATGATGGTTTTGTGACCGTTAAACCCCGGGAATTCCAAAATTCAGGAAAATGAGGGAAAAATATTTAAATGAATAAAGGTTTTTGTGGTTGGTTCCTCTTCACTCCAGAGCCGTCTCCCCCTTACTGGCCGAAATAATGGGAAAATCCCCCGTTCCAGGATGGTGAAGCTCTTAGTTGGTCTTTATACCATGTTTCCCTTTTCAAAGAAGAAACCCGAAATTCCCCATGTCCAAGTCTATATGGAGAAATTGAATCCATGTTTCCCCCATGAATCTGAATAGGAAAAAAACAATGAATATTTTCCCCTTGATTTTTTAGGGGGGGGCGGATCGTAGGGGGGGAAAACCGCTTAGATGTAGAGGTTCCAAACTTTGGACTCGCGTTGTGTTATCTAAACCCATACGCCAAAAAACCCCCTTTTGGGTCGCAGGCATTTGGGCAATATGGGAAATTGGCCATTACCACAATAAAAACATAAGCCTCCGGGCGGTATTGCGGCGTTCTTTTTTCACTCTCTCAGTGAGTCCCCTGCTAGGCACCTCCTCGCCTCTGGGGTTTTTTTTCCTGGGGTTTTCCCCCGGAGGGAAGGGGAAATTAGAAAAGCGATTTACAGGGCCCTTTTTTCTTGTTGGTTTAGTTAAAAAGGATTTAATACAACCGTGCTTTAAAAAATTCAAACTCCGTGGAGCTCTGAACGAGCTGCATCTTGATTGCATTTGAAAAACCCTTTTCAAAGATTGGTAATAAAGCATTTTTTCCCACGGGGGGTCCCCACTAACCTTTTAAATTCATAATTTTCATGTGCTTTTTTTACCCTGGCGAAGGAAAGCAAGGCGATTGCTTTGCACGGGGTTGGGATCGCGAACATTTGGCCAGGGCCCAAAAATTTGTCCAAATTTTTTTAGACGGTTTTGATTTAACTGGTTTTTCCCAAACCCCGTGCCCTATGTCAACAACAAATAATACATAGCCTTTAATTATCAGCGGAAGGGGGCTGTACTAAAAAATATTCCATTGATTAACAAACCCCGGAATTGACTTGGTCACCATTAACCGGAAGGGGAAAATTTGGGATAGGTGGTGGGTGGCTCAGTAGGAAGGCCTCCGGATCCTAACCTACCCCCCCGTAGTTTGGGACCTGCCCAAAAACCCCCTGTGCATTGGGTTAACCCGGCTCCAAGTCTAATTGTTGTGTGCCCCGCCCCTTGCTGCAAGGGTTCTTGGTAAAACAGTTTTTCTCCCCCTGTCTCCGTCATTGCCCCCCAAACCCCTTTTTTAGGTGGGATCCTGTAATACTATTGGGGGAATGGGATTCTGTACTGGGGAAGAACAATCGGGAAGGGGGTTTTTTTGAATGCAAATAATGTATTTTTTAAACAGCAAACCCCCCAAAAAAAATATTAAACAACCCGAGTGACATGCAATAAAGAGTCCTATATATACCAATCCGTTATATAAAGGTTATAAGTTTAAAACCCCATGCGAGGGCGGTGATTTTACGCGGGGGGCCCTCACACAAATGTGACCACAAGGTAAGTTGATACACGGAAACGGGGCTGGATTTACAATGTGGTGTGTGAAGATCGCCCAGGTAGCAAAAAACACGGGGGCCCCGGAAAATTTAAAACCCATTTGTGGCTTAATTCAGTGAAGCCCAAAAAAAGTTCTATTCAAAAATTTCCGAACCCCAACAGCTTCACCAGGGGTAGTCCCAAAAAAGGGTTAAACAGCAACTTTTCGAAACACAGTTTTATCAATGAGTAACCAAGGGTTAAATTCCAATCAACGGTTAGTGATAACACAGAAGTAAAATAAAGGTACTCCCACAAGCTACCCGCTGGACTCGTTTAGGTTGCATATAATGGATGAGCGGGATTTTTCTATTCGAAAATCGGCCACATTAGGATTTGTTAACGACGCTATCGCCTTTTTGAATTTCTTAACGTTTAGCGGAAAAAAGTACGCTAAACGAGAAAAGGTCCACACAGCGATTAGAAATTTCCCCCAGCGGGAGCGCCAGCTGAAATAGGGTCCGGAACGTTTCCCACGACGAGCGAGATCACGCGGAACTCGTCGCTGGAAAAGCCCCCACTGAACAAAAATCGCTAACGGGACGCTAAATGTGGTTTTTTGCGACCCTTTTTCTTTGTTTTTTGGGCATCCCCCCTTTAGCAGAGAATGTCCGAGCCAGGGGGAAAAAACTGTGGGCGAGAAACACCCCAAGAAAAAGGGTTTTGCCTTTCCTGGAAATAACAAAAGTCTGTGAGGACAAAGCAGCGGGTTCAGGGAAACGGAAGCAGAAACTCCAGAGGAAGAACCTGAGCCGGGTTTTAACAAAGAAAGGAAGTAGGGCCACAAAACAGCAACTCCTTTTTCAAAGGGCAAAAAACATTGAAAAGTTCCCCAAAAACCCGGGAATACTGACCAACCTAAAAAATTTCAGTAACGGAAGGTGTTGTTTATAAAAACATTTTTTGGGGGACGCCCCTGTCTAAGGGAAAAAAAAATTTTCTTTTTGTGTAGGGCTGATATTAAAAGGGGTGTTAATTAGCTTTTTAACCCCGGGAAATCATGTCCCGGCCCCGGGAAATGAGGGCGCTATGTTTATAGTGTAGGGCATGAACCAAGGAAACCCCGGGACATCGCTTTGGAAAAAACGGCTGTTAAATCCTTTTGTAAAAGGGAATTAGGGGTTAAATTAATGAAATTTTTAAAAGGGGGGGAGGGAAAATGAATTGAGGTTTGGAAAAAAAAAATAAAAAAAATAAAATGAAACAAAATAAGTGGGGAAAATGTTCAAAAAAAAGGGGGGGGCTACAAGAATTTGGACCCTAAATCACCGAGTTGTACCAAAATCGAGTCGCAATGGAATTAATAAGAAATTAATAAACTCAAAGACTTATAAACAATCAATCTCTGGAAGGCCCTTTGGGGGAAAAGGGGACCCCGGGGATGATCGTGGACCCCCTTTTTTTCAGTAATTTGAATGGTTACCCCCCCCCCTGGGGCGAGGACCGTTCTTGTTTGGGAAACCGAGTTGGGCACAGGTGTTGCTTTTAAAAAATTTTAGGGAAAGGGGAGCCGTTTGCCCCAAACGAGATTTTTTTGGGGCTATGCGATCCTTAATGTGTTTTGGGGGTCGTCCCCCTAGGGGACCACGGGGGAAATTTAAGAAATAAAAAAAATTGGGGGTCACATGTATAAACCCCCGTAGGGGTAGGTTTTTCCTTTTTGGATGGGTAACACAGCAGCCTTAGGACATTAAATGCCCCACAATTAGGCCCTGGGGGTGCCGTTACGGGGCAAATATTTTTCCGTTTGGGGGAGGGTCGCTTTTCCCTTCCGCTCGAGAGTTGGTCTCGATATTGGGGGTTTCGGTCTCATGAGAAGGGTTTAAATGATCTGATTGGATAAAATCTACTTAAAAGAGGCCAATTTTTTGATGCGAGTAGATCCCGGGATGAAAAAGGGGGGTGTGTGTGGCGAAGGCTTGCCTTTTGTTGGAAGGGGGGTTTTTTCCGGTTTAAAAAGTGTGGTTTTGGTTAAGTGTGGAGGGAATTCTATCACGGAATTTTTTTTACTTTTTTAATCTCTGTGGCTTTCTCGGGTCGTCCAAGTTGTGTTCTAAATTGTGAATAAGGCAGGCTGTTTTTAGTGGATTTTGGGGTGACAACTGGGGGAAAATGCAAACTGTGCAATTGTGGGTTTGAGAAAAATCGTAGCGACAGCCTTCATGTCTTTTTCGATAAGGTATCAAGAAAAGGTACTTGTAGAAAAAAAAACGTATAGTGAATTGTAATTCTGGAAAATAGAATTGAGTGTGAAAAAAA
>JARQOD010000008.1:77953889-77992959 GCA_033576555.1 Oophaga sylvatica
TATTTCAATACTATATGTTAGTAAATAAATATATATTGAATATCATATAGTAACTTCCTACAAAAATTACTGTCACTTTTTCCGATCAATTAAAATACAACTTTAACCGACTAATCCCGTTAATATAATACCCCATACTAATAATAATAAACAGTTTAATGTAAGAACTTAATATTAATAATCACTATAACCCAAAATAATCACTATGACCCCCAGAATATTAATACACACTAAGACGCCATAATATGAATAATCACAATGCTCCCATAATATAATCAACACTAATTATCCTCTAATTAATAATCACTAAGACCCCCATACATATTAATAATCACTATGGCACCATACAATAAAAATCATTCTAAGACCCGCCATAATAATCACAAATACCCCACCATTAATTTTAATAATCACTGTCCCCATAATATTAAAAATCCCTATATCCACATAGTTAATGATCACTATGACCCCTATAATATTAATAATCACTATAGCCCCCATAATATTAATAATCACTATGGCCCCCATAATATTAATATCACTATGACCCCCATAATAATCACTATGACCCCTATAATATTAATAATCACTATGGCCCCCATAATATTAATAATCACTATGGCCCCCATAATATTAATAATCACTATGACCCCCATAATAATCACTATGACCCCATGCTAACCACATAACAGGGACCATTTGCACTAGAAATCCCAGAGATATTACAGGTGCATCCAGACATTATACAATCCTGCTCCCTTAGGGGTTTACTCTTCACAAAACACCAATTACCACTTCACCAATAAATAATAAAATTAGCTAGGCATGTCATAGTGGTAAGAGAGGGAGGAAAGTAAAGGTCTCACAAATAAAGGATCGTCTGGAATTCGTTATTGTTCGTTGTGTAGATGCTAAACAACTGCAAATTAGGGGAATGAGGTCCAGATAGACAATGGCTATCAGGGAAAGATAGATAAATGGATAGATATACATCTGGGTACATCTTGTTCTTTGTCTACAGAGGTCCAAAAAACTGCATTACTCTTATAAAAGGCAGCTGTGAAATATAATAGAAGTGTGTCTTAAAGTCCACTTTATTTTTGTCATTTTATTAGTCGGGGTTGAAAGTGTCCTAAGAGTATTGTGAGCACTATGCAGGGGTAACACCCTCTGAAGTTCTTCTTTCTTACTTTTCTCCAAACATCCGGATCCTAAGGGGACCCAGTCAGCCATATAGATGTGAACCTGCCTTATCAGGGGCAGAAGCAGAGCCCATTCACCAGGACATAGCTTCCAAGATTAGCACAAGAATACATCCCATGTCAATCACTGACAAGTGCCTTGTAGCAGCACTTTAAGGGGGATAAAATAGAGATGTGCCTCGTTTCATCTCCAAAATCTGTTTACAATAAATCATTTCCATCACGGAGATTGCATTTATATCATTTACTCCCAGAACATCAGCTCTTAATACAGAAAATGGATAACTGGGAATTCTAATAATAATAATCATCATCACAATAATCTGTATTACCGGCCGGCAATTGATAAATGCATAATTCCCATCTTTTCAACATTCTCCCTAAGTAGCTAAAGTGGTTTCAATAAAGTATCGCAACTTGTAGTAATTGCATTAAATTGATTTCCTAAACGTGCCCCCCCGGGCTTTAATTATTGTAATTAATTACCACTGTCCAAATTGGGGGGGAATATTTCCCTTATCCATCAATCTGCAAATTAAACATATTTAATAGAGACGTTTTTTTTTTCCTGAAAGAGACAAAAAGAAGAGGGATTTGGAATAGAAATGAATTAATTAATTATCGGAGGAAGCAGAGAGGTAATTTCTCAAGGGCTTTATTCGTTATCCTGCGAGGATCTACGATAAGTGAAGGCATCAGAAATTCATTACAGCCCAGAATAATTAGGCGCAGATTACAGTTGTTAGTAAATAATCCTAATTTTAGGCGAAATAGATCATTCCAGTCTCTTATGCAACATTGTGCAAATCCATCATTATTCTAGATCTTCCCACTTACCGCTTCAGGGCATGAGGCTCCCAAATATTCACTTATTATAGGAGTGCAACGTCCTTATTAGTTAAATGCCTGGCTTTGCAAACATATTAGTAATTTGATAATAAAAGGGAGATGAGCTGCAGCTGCACCAGGACAGTGCACAAATGGTTACAGCAGACCCCAGGATTGACTGTGCTGCAATCGCGCCCTCTATTGGTGAAACGTGGCTACAGCAACCAGAGCTCCACGCAAATTTCTCGATGTAGCGTTCAAAACACAGAAGAAGCAAGTGACACATTATCAAACTGTGATGTTTATAAAAGCTCCAGATTTTATTAATAACTAGTATTTAATTAGGATTATACACAAGAGAGTCTGTAGAACTGCAAGTCCCAGCATGACTATGGTTATAGGTAGTTGTAAATTTAATCTGGATCATTGCGATATCTTTTGATGTCTATAAGAAGAGATTAAACAGGTAGATTAGGATGGCAAATGTACTTCACAATCTCAACATTTTTGGCATCACCATACTTAAGTATTAAAAAATATTTTGTGTACAGTAGGGAACGAATGAATCATTTTTATGTAATTTTCAGATGGCAGGTGTATGGACATATATATGGTAACTTATAACTTACCTACATTTCATACAGTATTGGAAAACTGATAAATTGGATTTTGATGACCATACAATGCTAAGGATAGCTTCACATGTTGCATATTTGGTGCAGATTTTATGTTCAGGTTTTACTCCCATAAAATCAGCAGATTTTTACAAACCCAGCAAAGTGGATGAATTTTAATTCAATCTCATCCAAATGTTGCTTAATCCGTGTGGAAAAATTTACCTTTTCCTTTTTTTTGTAACACATCAATTTTTTGTTGCAGAAATGCTTATAAAAGTTGTGGATTTTTTTTTTGTTCGAAGACTAGTTTCACACGTTGCTTATTTGGTGTTTAGTTTTCCACTTCACATCTGCAGCTTTTGTGCGGCAGAATTTATGAGTTTTAGGCTACGTTCCCACAATGAGCTTATTGTGAGTTTTTGATGTTGCAGATTTTCTGGACCGTTTCTGCACCCATTATGTAAAATAGGTTACTTGCATTTTTTTTTCAAAAATACGCAGCTTAAAAAAAAAAACTCACCAAAATCTCATTGTGGGAACGTAGCCTTACACGTGGAATTTGCAGGTTAGATGCAGATTTCACCTTTTCCTTTGGCAAAGGGTGACATTTGCGCTGATTCTGCGCAAAGCATTGATATAATGAGGGTTTATAAAGCGCCTAAAAAAACAATTTCTTTAAAGATTCCACTCCTAAAAATAGAATTCAGTATATAGATGAGATTAAATTAAAACTCATGAACTAGGGATTTATATATAGAAAATCTGAAAGTTATAATTGCAGCCAATATGGGTAAGGTGCTTTTACACTGTACGATTGCGGTGTAAACAGGCTGCTCATCATCATCACTGCTCGTCACCCCATGAACAAACAAAATGCTCATTGATTGGATGAAATGATCTTTTGGTTTGCATAAAGATAATTTTTCTCGGCAGCACATCATTGTGAGTGACGGCGTGCTTGCGTGGCTTTAGTCATTGTTAGCAGCGGCTATAAGCACACCTGTCACATTGATTGACAGCTCATGCTTACAGGTGCTGCTCACTGTATACTGAGCTGTGACTGTAGCTGCATCGGGCACGACTCTATGACTGAAAGATGAGAACAGTTCATTTTCTCTCTATAGCCGCTCTTTCAGTATGGTAGCCAGACAGTATCATAAAGCAATTAACCTGTAGATTAACCCCTTTATCTGCAGGTTTATAGCATTTAAGGAAATCACAGATTCTCTTGAATGCCTCAGATAACATAATGCAAATGGACCCCTAGTGTCTGTAAGGCCTTGTCTCTCAGAGCTGCAACAGAAAACTGCCTCCTCCTACCTGCAGAAAGGACATCAGAACTGTGCACAAAGTACAGAAAGTTGCATTAGTCCAGTCCAGCTCAGACATAAAAAAAAAACTGAGATATGAGCCCAGCCAAGTCCAAAATTAGGAATAAAAAAATGCATGACAAGTATAGTGGAAATATTGATACTTCTGTAGTGTTTTTTTTTAACAAAACCTCATTTAAGCTTTGGATGTGTTCACCTATCCAGTGTTATTATCCTCATGTCCAGTATAGAATTGTTGGAGGGAAACTGATGTCAGAAACTGATCCCACTGTTTTCTATGGGATAATTTATGGTATCTGACAGGACAGATGAGTTGATTCTCTGACCATGTACAGCAAAGGAATAAAATAAATATTTTTGTGGATTAAAAGTTTTTTTCTGTCCATCCATTACTGTTAAATAGAATGGTATTTGACAGAGAGAAATGCAAGATTCTACATCTGGGAAAGAAAAACGAAAATGACGCCTACAGAATGGGAGGAATAGAACTAAGTAACAGCAAATGTGAAGACTTGGGTATAGTAATAGATCACAGACTGCACATAAGTCAACAGTGTGATGCAGCAGCAAAAAAAGGCAAACACAATTCTGGGATGTATTAAAAGAAGCATACAGTCTAGATCACATGAAGTAAATATCCCCCTCTACTACTACTTGGTCAGACCTCATCTGGATTACAGTGTCCAGTTTTGGGCACCATATTTAATAAAAAAAAACACATTGAAAAACTGGAGAAAGTTTAGAGAAGAGTTATCAGGATGGTGAGCGAACTGCAAAGTATGTCCTACGAGGAACCGTTAAAGGATCTGGGAATGTTTAGCTTGCAAAAAAGATGTCTAAGAGGAGAATTAATAGCGGTCTACAAATATCTGAAGGGATGTCACAGTGTAGAGGGTAGTGTTGAGCGATACTGCTCGATATCTAAAAATATCGTATCGAAATGGTATCGCCGATATCACTAAATATCGTCGATATCCGATTCTGATACCGGAAGTCCCATGTAAGTCTATGGGAACAAAATATCGCAACAAAAAAAACCCTTTCTTTCGTTGTAAACACAAAATATACACACATAGAATACATATATATATATATATATATATATATATATATATTTATATATATATATATATTATACATGTCATTGTGACATATATATTATATATATACATATATTTATAGTTTATACACTTCTACATAGTAAAATAGACTCTGATTCAATTGCCGGGTAAAGCCGTGACATACCCCATAGAAGTCGACGGGCTCGGTGCCGAGTACCCCCAAAACCTCTGGCTCTGTGCGACTCAACTTGGGCGTCACGAACAGGATTCTGTAGCTCGCTATAAGCGAGTCCTGTGTGCCTGAATTGAACTGGTTTTGTGCTTGAGAATTGCTAAAATCATCAGAGAATGTATTTGCCATTTTTCAGCCATATCTGCATCACGACGAGGCACTGGTGAAGAAGAAGGGCGTGCTCTTCGTGGGTGTCACTCAGTGGCGCGAAAACGATGGCCGACCACTGTAAATGGTACTGCAATGTAACATCGTGCCCCACAGCTCTTCAGTTCCGCCTCCTCATCCTCCTCAGTGTGCGGAAACTAACACGAAGGTCCCGCCTCCCTACAAAAGAGGGGCCCTCTCCAGATGCTAATGACACATGTGACTTGGCAGAGATGGCTAATGGACACGAGCAGAAGTGTGAAGGGATGGAGCAGTCAGAGCTCTCCCCCCACGGAAGCGACCCGATCGCCACGGAACCACCGTTGGGCACCCGGCCTGGAAACCCTCCTATGCTGCAAGAAGCGGAGGATACCCTAAGAGGCCTGGCCCGGCACCGGGAGGAGGTCGCCAGGATGGAAGCCAGCTGGCGTGCCCTAAAAATAAACTTGGAGCGGCGCCAATCCCTCTTACCTGAAGTGTCTGTACCGGAAGGTGAGGCACCCGTTCTAGTAGAGGAGCCCTTGCAATGTGATCCGGTTGACGTTGTCACAGTGGAGGCACCCGTTCCTGCAAAAAACTCTGCACCGGCAGCACCCCAGATCCCGCTGTCTGCCCCCGTCGCTGAGACAGAAGAAGCGACACCCGTCCTCATGGAGGAGGCCGCGCAGGCACTAGAGGTCTACCTGCCTGTACCGGAGCCCCGACTGTCATCTGTTCCAGAGCCGGCTGCTTCCTCCGCAGGTGAGCGCCGCCAGGACTGGGGGGCGCCAGGAGAGCTGCCGCAAACCGGACACTGTAAGCTGCAGTTTGATGGTGGAGACATGGAGCTGCTGGTGGAGGAGAATTTCAACCGGCGTCAGGAGGAAGAGTGGAGACGTTGGGAGCGGGAAGCAGAGCGACAAAGGGAGCAGCGAGAAACCCAAAAGCTTCACCAACGTCAGCTGGAGAAGGACCGGGCAGATAAGGACCGGATGAGAAAAGATAAAGGAACCCTGTGGGAGCCGCGGCGTAAGGGTGCAGTACGGAGCTTTAAATTGAAAGGTGGTTGGGGCTTCATCCAGGAGCCTGGACTTTATTTAGAAGTTTTTGTGAACCGGCGGGACGTGGACCAGGAGACTTGGTGACTTACACCCGACACTGGGTTACAATGGATGGTACGCCCTAAATGTTACCAGGTGCGACCCCTACTCCCCAGAGTGTCAGGAACCTGTGAGACCCTCGGAGCCTTCAGCCTCCCACATCCAGGCCTCTGCAAAAGTGCCCACCCCACGCCGTAAATCTCCCCAGCCTCCCTCAGTGGTCTCCTCAGCAGCCCCAGCTATGGACATGATAAGTATAGCTGGCCCGTACCCGGCGCCTGTTAGGCCCCCTGGGGTTCGTTCAGTCCGGGACATAGGGTTCCAGACCCGGAGGGAGATGAAAGAGGTGGCCACACAGACCCAGATAGCGGGTCACGACTTGACTGTACAGGCCACACGACGTCATCAGGTCCTGGTGGTCCTTGGTGCCTCAGATGTTTGGCAAGCATCAGAAGAGTACCAGGTGGTACCTGGAACACCCTGCCAAAGAATTATAAATAACCCGGACAGGGTCCCTGTATGTAAATAGTTAAATTGTTGATGTACCGGACGGGTGAATGTTCATAAAAAAGTTTTTTAATTTAATTAAAAAAAACAAAACACAGTTTTCATTACTTTTATTACAGTCTCATCCTGCGACGCCATCGATCTCCTGTAAAAAATGAAAAAAAAAAAAAAAAAAAGTATACCACCTGACCGACG
Organism: Oophaga sylvatica; assembly: GCA_033576555.1. Classification (NCBI taxonomy): domain Eukaryota; kingdom Metazoa; phylum Chordata; class Amphibia; order Anura; family Dendrobatidae; genus Oophaga; species Oophaga sylvatica. The sequence goes on from JARQOD010000008.1 coordinate 77,961,089, forward strand.
CAGTCCATAGTAACGAGTGTCCCACGACGATCCAGCTCTGCTACATCAGAATGACAGGCAGAGCCTGTCATCCCGGCGCAGCACAGCTGATTACCTGCTTCCCCGGCGGTGACGTCATCGGACTGGTTTACGGCCGGGATTACCCTGCAGTCACTGCAGTTATCGCGAAAAACTGCATGTGACCGCCAGGGAGAAGATAATGGCGGCCATCAAGCAGTCCAGGACGTGACCGCCGGAGATCTTCTGCCAGGTAAGTGCCGCTGACTCCTGACAGACCCGACCGACGGACACTCACAGTGACAGTGACAAATCCGATTCCGGTATTCGATAAGACGAAAATATCGAAACGAATTATCGAAAGGCCGATAGAGCTAATATCGGCCGATACCCGATATTTTCAGTATCGTATCGCTCAACACTAGTAGAGGGCTCATCCTTTTTCTTATTTGTACATGGAAACATGAGAAGCAATGAAATTAAACTGAAAGGGAGAAGATGCAGATTAGAGATTAGAAAAAACTTTTTGACAGTTAGGGTGATCAATGAGTGGGACAGGCTGCAATGATAGGTGGTGAGTTCTACTTCAATGAAAGTCTTCAAGCAGAGTCTGGACAGACATCTGTCTGAGATGGTTTAGTAAATCCTGCATTGAGCAGGGGGTTGGAAACAACGACCTCGGAAGTCCATTCCAACGCTAACATAATATGATTCTATGGAGGCATGACTGGTGCTCACAGAGCACAATTCTTTTTTTGCGTTAGTTGTGTCTGTCTCCGGCATGGACACTACTGATTTTTATAAATCTAGCATTACAAATACTGGATGCAAACTGAATAAATGGTATGTAAAGCCGTGCACAAGTGGAAGCAAGGATCCAGCTCCAGCAGGTAAAATATGTAACCCTTTATTTAGATTAGTATAAAAAGTTGTGACACACAAGTTAGGAGTAGTTGGAATATGGAAGAGAAATGGAGATAAGCAAACGCGTTTCGAACACAGTACGTGTTCTGAGACTTGTGCAACAGACTTTTCTTATTTCCAGGTGTTCTATTGCAGGCATAGAAATTTGTTGCAAATTCAGGAGCCTGGGAACTTTTATGGCACCTAGATGCTATCAATGGAATATTTCCTTCTATGACCAGGTCATACTCGCTTTTAATTCTTCTATGAGCAAGTGCCAAGCTTTCAAGCCATCACCTAATAATAATGGGTGTCTGATTTGGCCTGTGATAGTGCCATACTAGACCTCCATGCATCATTATTACTTCCACACTTTGCTTTTTACAGAACATGACTGTTGGTTCCAGCACTGGAATTGTCAGTATAGGCTGAGAACATTTTTTATAAGGTGATGTAGTTGCTGGTAGAAGGGTAAAGTGTATTAATTGTGCTTACAGCTGAAATTTCACCACTGTGCCTTTTGGCCTACATAATACAATCCCACATCCATCCACATAATGAATAATTCTTCATTCCTGAATTAATCGGATTTGTAGAAATAACTTTGGAATGCTTTCCACTGTTCACTTGTAACACATTCTTTTTTTTCAATTTATTATTTTAATGGAAAACATATCAGGGGTCATTAACTGATTTCACGGCCGACATTTAACTTTAATATAACTTTCTAACATTTTCTCTTTCTTCTTCACCCATTTAAGGGACGGCTTGCATACAGTATATCTGTATGTTTGCTTGCTTCCGTCTAATCTTTCCCTTATGGTTAGTACACAAATATCTGAGGGTAATAGATCGTAAACTGATGTCAAAGGACCCAATATATCATGACCGGCGTATGCCTCTTCATGAATCAGTAGCTCCGGACGAGTCCACCTCTCCGCAAATTATAATCAGCCCCCGCTGGAGTATGATTTGTGGCAAAATGAACACTGCCACTTGTCATGAATTTGATGAGTGGTGGTCATTAGGCCCTTGTCCCGCCCCAGCTCCACCCACTTTGTCAGGGATAGGCCAAAATGGTGTGAAAATCGCAAGAGTCACATAATTCTAGCTCTAGTTGAGCCAAAATTTTGCCATTTTTCAAAGATGTTTACCCCCAATTCTGGCAAAAAAGCTTTGATGAATCTGGCACTAAGTTTTTTTATGAAAGCAGTGGCCATCAGTTTTGGTTCCAAAATTCTTCCTAAAAGAACATTTAGATATTGTTTTTTTTTTAAACACAAAACTAAACAAACAATTTTTTTTCTATGAGTTCTAGACCCGATTTTATCAATTTTTGGTCAGTCTGTCCACTTTCACTATCCGTTTTTCTCATATGCAAAAAAAAAAATCCAAGTTTTTCCAACACATTAAACAGATGACACCTAAATGGCATCTGTGTACTGTCCTTTTCTGACTCATCAATTCCAAGAGCGAGTTTGATCTGTAACTCAGACATGTGACCAGCCATATAGACTTTAAAGGGCAAGTGTTCTGTCCATGAAAAGCAGACATCTGAATTTCTCTGTCTGGCAGTGGAGGATATATGGTGCACAGTACTTATTTTTTAATTGAACAGTCAAGATAATACAAAATAATTACCAATACTATATATTTGTAAGCATAATCCACATTACAAGCCGCAATTGCAAACATAGTCATATAAGAATAATGTAAAACAAAAAATTACTAAACTACAGGTGCTTCTCACAAAATTAGAATTACATCAAAAAGTTAATTTATTTCAGTTCTTCAATACAAAATGTTAAACTCCTATATTAACCCCTTAACAGCCAAAGGTGGTTTTCACTTCAATGACCGGGCCAATTTTTACAATTCTGACCACTGTCCCTTTATGAGGTTATAACTCTGGAACGCTTCAACGGATCTTCGCAATTCTGAGTTTGTTTTCTCGTGACATATTGTACTTCATGATAGTGGTAAAAATTCTTCGATACAACTTGCATTTATTTATGAAAAACAGAAATATGGTGAAAATTTGGAAAATTTAGCAATTTTCAAACTTTTGAATTTTTATGCCCTTAAAACAGAGAAACACATCACACAAATTAGTTGCTAAATAACATTTCCCACATGTCTACTTTACATCAGCACAATTTTGGAAACAAAATGTTATTTTGTTAAGAAGTTATAAGGGTTAAAATCTGACCAGCGATTTCTCATTTTTGCAACACAATTTTTTTTTTAGGGACCACATCACATTTGAAGTCACTTTGAGGGGTCTATATGATAGAAAATACCCAAAAGTGAAACCATTCTAAAAACTGCACCCCTCAAGGTTCTCAAAACCACATTCAAGAAGTTTATTAACCCTTCAGGTGCTTCACAGGAATTTTGGTATTTTAAAAAAAATGAATATTTTACTTTTTTCCACAAAATATTTACTTCAGATCCAATTTTTTTTGTCCTGAGTACGCTGATACCCCATATGTGGGGGGAACCACTGTTTGTGCGCACGGCAGAGCTCGGAAGGGAAGGAGCGCCGTTTGACTTTTCAATGCAAAATTGGCTGGAATTGAGATCAGACGCCATGTTACGTTTGAAGAGCCCCTGATGCACCTAAACAGTGGAAACTCCCCACAAGGGACACCATTTTGGAAAGCAGACCCCCTAAGGAACTTATCTAGATGTGTGGTGAGCATTTTGAACCCCAAGTGCGTCACAGAAGCTTATAACGTAGAGCCGTAAAAATATAAAATCATATTTTTTCACCAAAAATGATCTTCTCGCCCCAATTTTTTATTTTCCCAAGGGTAACAGGAGAAATTGGACCAAAAGTTGTTGTGCAATTTATCCTGAGTATGCTGATACCCTATATGTTGGGGTAAACCACTATTTGGGTGCATGGCAGAGTTTGGAAGGGAAGGAGCGCCGTTTGACTTTTTCAACGCAGAATTGGCTGGACGCCATGTTGCGTTTGGAGAGCCACTGATGTGCCTAAACAGTGGAAACCCCCACAAATGACACCATTTTGGAAACTAGACCCCTCAAGGAACTTATCTAGATGTGTGGTGAGCACTTTGAACCCCAAGGGCTTCACAGAAGTTTATAACGTAGAGCCAAAAAAATTCAAAAATCATATTTTTTCCTCAAAAATAATAGTTTCACCCCTAATTTATATTTTCCCAAGGGTAACAAGACCACAAAAGTTATTGAGCAATTTGTCCTGAGTGCGCTGATACCCCATATGTGGGAATAAACCACTGTTTGGTTTGCATGGCAGAGCACGGAGGGGAAGGAGCGCCGATTGACTTTTTCAACGCAGAATTGGCTGTAATTGAGATCTGACACGATGTCGCGTTTGGAGAGCCACTGATGTGCCTGAACATTGGAAACCCCCCACAAGTGACCCCACTTTGGAAACTAGGCCCCCCAAGGAACTTATCTAGATGTGTGGTGAGCACTTTGAACCCCCAAGTGCTTCACAGAAGTTTATAACGCCCGGGCGTGAAAATAAAAAAAAATCATATTTTTTACACATACATGATTTTTTGGACCCCAATTTTTTATTTTCACAAAGGTAACAGTAGAAATTGGAGCCCAAAAATTGTTGTTCATTTTGTCCTGAGTACGCTGATACCCCATATGTGGGAGAGAACTACTGTATGGACACACTTCGGGGCTCGGAAGGGAAGTAGTGACGTTTTGGAATGCAGACTTTGATGGAATGGTCTGTGGGCGTCATGTCGCATTTGGAGAGCCCTTGATGTGCCTAAACAGTGGAAACCCCACAAGTGACACCAATTTGGAAATAGATCCCCTAATGAACTTATCTAGATGTGTGTGAGCACTTTGAACCCCCAAGTGCTTCACAGAAGTTTATAATGTAGAGCCATAAAAATAAAAAAATCATTTTTTTTCCACAAAAATATTTTCACTCCCAATTTTTTATTTTCCAAAGGGTAACAGAAGAAATTGGACCCCAAGAGTCATTTTGCAATTTGTCCTGAGTACGCTGATACCCCATATGTGGGGGTAAACTACTGTTTGGGCACATGGCAGAGCTCGGAAGGGAAGGAGCACCGTTTGACTTTTTCAACGCAGAATTGGCTGTAATTGAGATCAGATGCCATGTCACGCTTGGAGAGCCACTGATGTGCCTAAACAGTGGAAACCCCCCAATTCTAACTCCAACCCTAACCCCAACACACCCCTAACCCTAATCCCAACCCTAACCGGAAAATGGAATTAAATACATTTTTTAATTTTATTATTTTTCCCTAACTAAGGGGGTCATAAAGGGGTTTGATTTACTATTTATAGCGGGTTTTTATATGGGTTTTTATGATTGGCAGCTGTCACACGCTAAAAGGCGCTTTTGATTGCAAAAAATAGTTTTTGCATCACCACATTTTGAGAGCAATAATTTTTTCATATTTTGGCCCACAGAGTCATGTGAGGTCTTATTTTTTGCGGGACGAGTTGACGTTTTTATTGGTACCATTTTGGGCAAATGACATTTTTTGATCGCTTTTCATTATTATTTTTGGGAGGCAGAATGAACAAAAACCAGCAATTCATAAATTTCTTTTTTGGGGGGCGTTTATACCATTCTGCTTGTGGTAAAATTGATAAAGTAGTTTTATTCTTCGGGTTAGTACAATTACAGCGATACCTCATTTGTATAAGTTTTTTATGTTTTGGCGCTTTTATACAATAAAACTATAACTTTTTAATTTTTTTGCTGATGATGCTGTATTGCTGCTCATTTTTTGCGGGACAAGATGTTTATTTATATCCGTCGTTTTGATCGCGTGTTATTCGACTTTTTTTTCAACGGTATGATAATGAAGCTTTTTTTTGCCTTTTTTTAAGGGGTTCACTAAAGGGGTTATCTAGTGGAACAGTTTTATAGGGGGGGTTTCCAGATGTGGCGATACTAAATATGTGTACTTATTGTTTTTTTATTTACATAATAATAATGTGTTTATTGGGGAAATATATATATATATACTAGCTGAACAGCCCGGCGTTGCCCGGGCATAGTAACTAACTGTGGTTAGTTGTGAGCCCCCATCACTTTGCAGTGTGAAACTCCCTGTGTATTGTGAGCCCTCCCTGTGCAGCGTGAGCCCAGCTTGAGCGCTGGCCATGACAGGGCTGTGACAGGTTGAGGGCAGCGGAGTCATATGGGGACACGGGGGAGTGTGCTGGGTGAGAGGGGGAGGACACGTTGTGAGACACCCCTGTGTATTGTGAAATACTGACCAAATTCTGAACGTGTGAATGTGGCCTTATACACAGCATCCACCTGCAGCGTCTCACTCTTCTATATACACAGCCTCATACTGAAGCAGCACCTCACTTCTCATTTTCCCATCACGCCTCTAGGTGAAGAGTGAACTGTGTTTTAGAGTTTGTGAAGCTCTAATCAGTTATAGTTGGAAATAAAGATGTGGTTACACAAATAGTCCAGAGCTAGAGATGGCTTGATACATACAGCTCTGGTTAAATGTAAGATACTCCGTGATTGGTTGGTGGCTCTGGTTATATGTAAGATACTCCGTGATTGGTTGGTGATACACACATACACACATTCAACTTTTTATATATATAGATATTTTATTTAGGGATTGTTAAAAAATATTTTTACACATGTTTATTTTTTTACATTTTTATATTGCCCCAGGGTGACACTATATAGTGTCAGATCGCTGATCTGACAGTTTGCAGAGCACTCTGTCAGATCAGCCATCTGACAGGAAGTGCAGGAGGCTTGCCGGCGTCTGCTCTCAGCAGGCACTGACAAGCCACCTCCCTGCAGGACCCCGGGAAGGACCACAAGGCCATCTTAGATCTGGGAGCCTGCAGGAAGGAGGCCCTCGGACCAAAGCAATCACATTGTGTTGTTCTGAGGGTCTCAGGGAAGCACGCAGGGAGCCCCCTCCCTGCGCGATGCTACCCTATGCCACCGGAACGCTGCGATCATGCTTGATCGCAGTGTGCCGGGGGTTAAAGTGCATAGCACTTAGTGCCGGGTGTCAGCTGTGAGCATCAGCTGACTCCCGGCTGCAATTGTCCACGCTCCCCCCCTGAGTGCGGCTGATCGCACATGACGTACTATCCCATCCTTAGGAATTAAGTTCCAGGGCAAATGGACGGGATAGTACGTCAGATGATACAAAGGGGTTAAATAGAGTCATAACAAACGGAGTGATCCATTTCAAGTGTTCATTTCTGTTAATGTTGATTATGGCTTACAGCCAATGAAAACCCAAAAGTTATTATCTCAGTAAATTAGAATACTTTATAACACCAGCTTGAAAAATGACTTTAAAATCTGAAATGTTGCCCTACTGAAATGTATGTTCAATAAAATGCACTCAATACTTGGTCGTGGCTCCTTTTGCATCAATTAGTGCATCAATGCGGCTTGGCCTGGAGGCAATCAGCCTGTGGCACTGCTGAGGTGTTCTGGAAGCCCAGGTTGCTTTGATAGCAGTCTTCAGCTCGTCTGCATTGTTGGGTCTGGTGTCTCTCATCTTCCTCTTCATATTACCCCATAGATTCTCTATGGGGTTAAGGTCAGGCGAGTTTGCTGGGCAATGAAGCACAGTGACACTGTTGTTTGTAAACAAGGTATTGGTACTTTTGGCAGTGTGGACAGGTGCCATGTCCTGCTGGAGAATGAAATGCCATCTCCAAAAAGCTTGTCGCAGAGAATAAAGTGCTCTAAAATTTCGGCGGCTGCGCTGACTTTGGTCTTGATAAAACACAATGGACTTACACAAGCAGATGACATGGCTCCTCAAACCACCACTGATTGTGGAAACTTCTCATTAGACCTTCAAGCAGCTTGGATTGTGGCCCTCCACTCTTCCTCCAGACTCTGGGACCTTGACTTCCAAATGAAATGCAAAATTTACTTTCATCTGAAAACATCACCTTGGACCACTGAGCAACAGTCCAGTTCTATTTCTCCTTGGCCCAGGTAAGATGCTTCTGGCTATGTCTATTGATCATGAGTGGCTTGACACAAGGAATGTGACACTTGTAGCCCATGTCCTGGATATGTCTGTGTGTGATGGCTCTTGAAGCAATGACCCCAGCAGCAGGCCACTCCTTGTGAATGTCCCCCAAATTTTTGAATGACCTTTTCTTAACAATACTTTCAAGGCTGCAGTTATCCCGGGTTGCTTGTGCACCTTTTTCTACTACACTTTTTCCTTCCACTCAACTGTCCATTAATATGCTTGGATACAGCACTGTGAACAGCCAGCTTCTTTAGCAATGACCTTTTGTGGCTTACCCTCCTTGTGGAGTGTGTCAGTGACTGCCTTCTTGACATCTGTCAAGTCAGCAGTCTTCCCCATGATTGCGGAGTCTACTTAGACTAAGGCTACTTTTCACACTTGCGTTTTTTGCGCAGCGCATCGTGCGCCATCAGACGCATGCGCAATGTTCCCCTATCTTTAACATGGCGGGCGCAGGGTCTAGCGCTTGCACGCGTTCATCTGCGTTAGGCGTGAGCTGCACTTTTTCCAGGTGTGCGCCCATACGCGCTAGACGCTACATGTTGCATTTTTTTTTCGGCCCAACCGCTTTAAAAAAACGTGTGCGCATGCTATGCGCAAAAAATAACATTGCAATCTATGGGTGCGCTGGCATGCGCATGGCTTTGCGCTTCATCAGCGCTTTTGCGTGCACGCGATTTTGGAGTAAATAATGTCTAACTTGTTTAAACAACCCCCTACACAAGCAACATTGTGAGGAGTGTAGATAAAAAGATGATAGAGACAGAGATGATAGAGACAGATGATAGAGACAGAGATGATAGAGACAGATGATAGAGACAGTTGATAGAAATGTGACACGTAGACAACCCATGCGCCAAAAAACCGCAAACGCATGCAAAAACGCTTGAAATCCCATACAAACGCTGCATTTTTTGGTCACAATGCACACGCTGATGAGACTAAATATCGCAGCGTTTATAAGCGTTTGCATGCGTTTTTTAATGCGTTTCATTTGCGCACTATGCGCTGCGCAAAAAAACGCAAGTGTGAAAGTAGCCTAAGGGACCTTTTTAAACTCATAGGAAGCCTTTGCAGGTTTTTTTTGTTAATTATTCTAATTTACTGAGATAATTTTGAGTTTTCATTGGCTGTAAGCCATAATCATCAACATTAACAGAAATAAATACTTGAAATAGGTCACTCTGTAATGACTCTATATAATATGAGTTTCACTTTTTCTATTGAAGAACTGAAATAAATTAACTTTTTGATGCTATTTTAATTTTGTCAGAAGCACCTGTATATCCATGATAGGTTGGATTTCTACATTCAGGTAAGCTATATCTCTAATAAAGTGCATCAAAAATAAGTCACTCTCTAACGTCACACTGGAAGACAAAAAGTAGATACAAAGTGTCTCTTGTATATAAATGATAGAAAAGAGAATTGGTAAAAAACATCTTATTATATCATAGTATAGAAACTGCATATACTGACCAACGATCCTAGCACGTGTACACACAGGCAAAAAAAATAAAATAAATAAACTGAAATGCACTCTTGAAACAAGCCTTGTGAGGAAGCAGGATGAAGTGCGTGTCAGGATGGAGGGACACGTGACATAATCTTTTACCTATGACCTAGGCAAATTGTATTTGGCCAGAATGCTACCTGTTGCAGCATTGGGGTTGTCCAAAATGATGAGTCTGCAGTGACTTTATGATTCCAGACTTATAAATACCCCCAGTGCACACACTGTGCGCTGCGGGTATTCGACAGTTTCTGATCCGGGACTAGCTGGTACATATACATTATCATACTCCTGACCAGAGCCTGACTAATGGGCGCTGCCTCGCTCCATACACTTGTATGGAGAGAGGCCAAACTCCGTCTAGTTACTAGGCCGTCCAGTCCAGAAGGCACGACCTCGCTCACTACAAGTATATGGAGCGATTCCGCGCCCACTAGTCGGGTTCCAGCTGGGAATATGTATAACGCATACATCACCTCCGTTCAAGGCTCAGACACGGGCGAATCCTCCCAGTGCATCAGAGCATTGAAATATAATAGTTTCTGAAATAAAATCCTACATGCCAAGTTAATTTGTTGACTTAAAGGAAGCAATTTTGATTGATTTAAGTTTCACACATACATAATATGGCCACAAACTTTAATACTCTTTACACTGATACAAAATATATTATCAATTTTTGAATAAACCGATCCAACTCTATTTTTTCCTTTCTTTATTCCTAAGAGTCAAAAAAGTGTTTCCTTTTTTGTTTCGACCTCCTCCATCTTATGCTCAATGGACGCTCCAAGATATATATATAACACACATGAAACTAGTCACACTGGGACTGTAGATGGTTCCATATTGAGAGGCAATATCACAGACATGAATGCTTTGAGCCAATCTGACTCAGAATGAAAAAATGGAGAAACACCACGTATTTCTCTTAACACTGCGCGCTTTGGGCCAGTTGGCTATAATCTCTGCTGCTCACCAGGCTCCTTGTGCTTCTGTCACTGGAGTTTTACAAAGGAAAGATTGTTCTCATTATGGAAAACCGGCCAATTTCTTAATTAGGAAGTTCCTTAACGCTGGTCATTCAGGTGTTCTCCTGGAATTTGTTTATTAGGTTGAGACAAACTGATCCTCTGGTAATCCCCTAGCACTAATAGGGGCAGCAGTAGGGGAGGTATTGCCAGGACAGGGATGCTTGTTAATAAGGATTTTTTTTCTTGAACAAGCTTCTAATTATCAGCGTTGTAAAGAAGACCACCAGTATTGTGCAACCATGGTGCTGAAGGACAGTGAAGATGTTCCAGGCAATGTCACATCAGACATTAGCAATTAGCTGTGAGAGAAAGGGAGTCTCTCAAAGTTATTATGAATGGCACACATCCTTCAATAATTAGCAGGCAAAACAAAATGGTCTTTGGAAAGCAGTCCATTCATGGACCATTGCACATGATACATATATACATTTTATCTATATACTTTATTCTATTACAAAAGCAATCAGTATAGATAATATAATAGTTGACCTACAGAGTAATCATTGCAACCTAAGGGTATGTTCACAATACATTTTTGGACAGAAACTGAGTGGAACCTCTCCAAATTCTCCTCAAAACGTCTCGAAAACTTGGAGATTCTGCTCAGAAGTTATGTGCACATGGTGTTTTTTTTGTACAGTTTTCAGAGGAGAAAGAGCCAAAGCTGCACGTTTTTAAATAGTTTTGAGATTTTGAGGAGGATTTGGAGATTTTCCACAAAGTTTCTGCTCAGTGACTATATGCGCAGGGATGCATTTTGCAGAGTTTTTATTAAGAAACTGAGCAGAAACTCAAAATGTTTGAGAAGTTTTGCAGTTTTGTAATGGATTCGGAGAGTTTTCTTGCAGTTTCCATTCAGTTTCTGCTCCAAAACCTCCTAAAAAAATTAAAAGTTACTCTAGTTTTTAGCACATGTGCCAAATCTTAAAAGTGATGAAAAATGGAAAATGATTCAGGTTTGTACTTGATATATGAAATATTTCTGATTGCATTTCTACATAAAAGTTTCATATTCTAGACAGGTCAAATCTGTCTTAAAATAGGCGAGATTTAAATACGCTGTGTGCAGAATTATTAGGCAAATGAGTATTTTGATCACATCATCCTTTTTATACATGTTGTCCTACTCCAAGCTGTATAGGCTTGAAAGCCAACTGCCAATTACGAAAATCAGGTGATTTGCATCTCTGTAATGAGGAGGGGTGTGGTCTAATGACATCAACACCCTATATAAGGTGTGCTTAATATTAGGCAACTTCCTTTCCTTTGGCAAAATGGGTCAGAAGAGAGATTTGATGGACTCTGAAAAGTCAAAAATTGTGAGATGTCTTGCAGAGGGATGCAGCAGTCTTGAAATTGCAAAACTTTTGAAGTGTGGTCACTGAACAATCAAGCGTTTATGGCAAATAGCCAAAGGGTCGCAAGAAGCGTGTTGATAAAAAACGACGCAAAATAACTGCCCATGAATTGAGGAAAATCAAGTGTGAATCCGCCAAGATGCCATTTGCCACCAGTTTTGCCATATTTCAGAGCTGCAACGTTACTGGAGTATCAAAAAGCACAAGGTGTGCCATACTCAGGGACATGGCCAAGGTCAGGAAAGCTGAAAAACGACCACCTTTGAACAAGAAACATAAAATAAAACGTCAAGACTGGGCCAAGAAATATCTTAAGACTGATTTCTCTAAGGTTTTATGGACTGATGAAATGAGAGTGGCTCCTCATAAAATGTGAGATCTACAGGGAGGGAAAACAGTCCACCTCTCGGAGCAGTGTCTGGGAGGCTGTGGGGGCTGCTGCACGCAATGTGATCGTAAACAGATCACGGAACTGACAGAATCTATGGATGGAAGCCTTTTGAGTGTCATCGTAAAGAAAGGTGGCTATATTGGTCACTGATTTTTTTGTTTTTGTTTTTGAATGTCAGAAATGTTTATTTCTAAATTTTGTGTTGTTATATTGGTTTACCTGGTGATAATAAACAAGTGAGATGGGTATATATTTGGTTTTTATTACGTTGCCTAATAAGTCTGCACAGTAATAGTTACCTGCACAAACAGATATCCTCCTAAGATAGCCAAATCTAAAAAAACCCACTCCAACTTCCAAAAATATTAAGCTTTGATATTTATGAGTCTTTTGGGTTGATTGAGAACATAGTTGTTGTTCAATAAAAAAAGAATTCTCTCAAATACAACTTGCCTAATAATTCTGCACACAGTGTATATTTGTGTTGCAAAAAAATAAAAAAGTTACAATTTGTGCAAAATTTTGAAACATTTGACTTGTGTCATTTGATACTTTGGTCTTAGGCTTCTATCTAATATTGAGAAGTCTACTACCATCCTTAGAAAGTTATTCCATACAGCTCTTGCCAAATTTATCATTAAAGGTAATCTGTCACTAGGACCAATCCTGTTAGGCCTATACATGTGCATGCAGGTCATGGGAAGCTGAATAAAATGATACATTGATATCTGTGATCAAATGTCTTATTCTAGAGAAATCCACACTTTCAGACACAGCCATTACACAGAACCCAACAGGGATACATGTATAAGATTATCTCAGCTCAGGAACATTTTATTTAAACACATCCAATTGTGGAAATTATTATTATTTCAAGATCTATTGATCAAAATCAACTTTGGTTCGTGGGAAAACCCCTTTAAGGAAGCTGCTGTCTTTTTCTCTTATTCTGCAACAATGTTACTCCTCTGTTTTTGTTTTGTTGGTTTCTGTGAAAAATTCTATAATTCTGTTTTTTTTTCATTTAATTCATATGTTATTTTTATAAAGAATTTTTTATTGGGAAGATACCAGTTCTTTTGTGCATTTTTATTATAATAGAGAAATAGTACACTGCACACTCTCAAGAATATATGCAAATAAGGAAATATTTATTATATACAAGGGAGCCAATAATAAGGTCAAATAAATGGAGACTAGAAACAAGTGAACGTTTCGACCCTCCTGGGTCTTTTTCAAGAGTCGCTGGGAAAAACATAACAAACATAAACATTAATATTAACAAGAAAATACACTAGAAAATAGATCAAAACATCCTACAATAAATGAAAAAGAATAAAAGGGAAGGAAACTAGGTGAGAAAACAACTTGAAAAAATAAGAAAATTGGAGATCCATCGAGTTGAGAGGCACCAACCGTGTTTGAAATTCAAATTTAGTGAATAGTAGGTGACAGAGCCAAGAATAATGTAACCATTGAGGAATACCTTAATAACGGTGCAAAGGTATGTAGAAAAGCTTTTCATAACAGTATAAGTATGCTGTGAAAAATAATAAGGCAAATTAAAAAACTATAATTAAGAAACCAAATAAACACTCTGGAGGTTTAGAGATACCTGAAGGTGTATAGAATAGATAACTTGAAAGGTAGACCATATAGGCATAATAGGACCTGAATAGGTAAAAAGAGAAGCGTAAGTAATTATGGCCTAATAATGGTAAAGAGCATAATAAATGTCAGGTATAGGACAGCATGGCAAAATTAATGGTAAAGTCAGGTAAAAGGTCACTCTTAGATGGTAATGCGGTTATTATCTAGCGATAGAAGATAGTCAAAGTAGCCACTCATATATTCCTAAAGTAGTCCTCAAAGCAATGGAATGGTAAGAGTGATCCACGTATAAGGTAATACTAGGGCAGTGAGCTAGCAAAGAATGGTGAGAAATGCCTAAGGAATGTTACCTTGTTTCAGTAGTAAGAATAGCGGCGCTCCCGCGCCCTGCTTGGCGTGGCTAGCAGCTGTAGTGATATGGCTGTCATTTTATGCAGCTCTATGGTATCGCCAGACAGGAAGTGGTCATAAGGACCGGAAGTGATGTCACACAGTGTAATACTATTGTAGGAACTCAAGGATTCTGATAGCGTGGGGCAATGAACAATCAGAGACGGGTTTCTTTGAATGCAAATAATGTATTTGTGAAACAGCAAAACACCCAAAAACAATATTCAAACAACCCGTAGTGACATGCAATGAAACGAGTCCATATATATACACAAGTCCAGTTATATGAATCCGGATATATAAGTCCTTGAACCTCTATAGCGAGGGCGGTAAAGTTCTTACGACGGAGTCCTCACACAAATGTGACCACAAGGTAAGTCTGATGCACAGGTAACGTGGCTGGATTTACACACTGCTGGTGTGTGAAGAGTCAGATCCAGGTATGCAGAAAACACAGGGAGGTCCAGGAACAAGTTAATCTCAGTTGTGGCTTAATTCAGTGAAGTCCAACAACAAGTTCATATGTCAGTAAGATTCCAGTAACAGTTCCAACAGCTCTCACCAGAGGTAGTGCACGAAGGGTTAAACAGCAACAGTTCAGAAACACAGTTCTTATCAGATGGAGTGAACCAAGGGTTAAATTCCCAAGTCAACAGGTTAGTGATAACACAGTAAGTGCAACTTACATATGCAGAGAATGTCCAGAGCCAGGGGTAGAAACTGCTGTGGCTGAGAAACACCTGAAGATAAGGTTATGCACTTTCCTGGTAAATACACAAAAGATCTGTGAGGAACAAAGCAGCTGGGTTGCAGGGAAACGGAAGCAGAATACTCCAGCAGGGAAGCCAGCACCTGAGCCGGGTTTTAAACAAACGAACAGGAAGTAGGGCACACAAAACAGCAAACTCCATTTTAACAAAGGGCAAAATCATTGACAAAGTTACTTAGAAAACCCGGAATACTGACATTACTCCCCCCTAAAGACAGCCTCCGGACGGTCCTGGACCAGGCCTGTCCGGGTATCTCCGATGAAACTGAGCAATCTTCAGAGGCGCATTGATGTTACTTACTGGTTCCCAAGAATCATTTTCAGGAGAGTAACCTTGCCATCTAACTAGATACTGAAGCCGGTTTCTATGAAGTCTCGAATTAACAATATCCTGTACCACAAATTGTTCTTCGCCATCAACCAACACTGGTGGAGGGGGAGGTACGATACGTCCCTGAAACGTGTTAGGAGAGACTGGTTTTAATAAGGAAACATGAAATACTGGGTGTACCTTTAAAGTCCGTGGTAGCTTCAACCGACAGGCAACAGAGCTCACAATCCCAGTGATCTTGAATGGACCGATGAATTTCTGTCCCAGTTTCTGCGAAGGAACACCCAATTTTAGATTCTTGGTGGACAACCAAACCGAGTCTCCTACCTTATACATAGGTGCTGGTTTCCGGAATCTATCGGCCGACTTCTTGTAACGCTCCTGTGCTGTGGTCAGGGAGTCCTTCAAAACTTCAAGATTACGTTGCAACGCCGTCACTCTGTCTTCAACCGCTGGTACCGAAATCGTAACAGGAGACCTAGGCAAAATACTTGGATGATAACCCAGGTTGGCAAAAAAAGGCGTTACCTTCGTGGAACTGCTTTGGGAGTTGTTGTACGAAAATTCCGCTAAAGGAAGTAGCTTCAGCCAATTGTCCTGCAAATGACTGACGTAACAGCGTAGATATTGCTCCAAGGTTTGATTTGTCCGTTCGGTCTGCCCGTTGGTCTGAGGATGGTATGCAGAAGACAAGCAAATATTAATGTGGAGCGCAGAACAAAATCCTTTCCAAAATCTAGAGGTAAATTGTATTCCCCGGTCAGAAATGATGTCATCTGGTACCCCATGCAGCCGGAAAATGTTCTGGATAACTAGATCTACTGTCTCTGTAGCTGAGGGAAGACCAGCACACGGAATGAAATGAGCAGCTTTCGTTAAACGATCTACTACCACCAAAATAGTATTTTTACCACCAGAGGTGGGTAACTCCACAATAAAGTCCATCGAAATAGACCCCCAAGGGCGAGACGGTACAGGTAGCGGTTTAAGAAGACCAGTAGGTGAAACGCGAGGAACCTTGTACCGGGCACAAACTTCACAAGAGCGGACATAGTCATTCACATCCTTCAAGCAGGTAGGCCACCAAAAAAAACGAGTTAACAATTCCTGCGTCTTCTGTACCCCCCTATGACCAGCCAATTTAGAGTCGTGGACCAATTTGAGAACTCGAAGTCTTACAGCCTCTGGGACATAAATACATCGATCTCTAAGCCACACACCATTCCGAAGGACAAGATTCACATTGTCAGGTGGAGCTGCAAGAAATACGTCACCGTCATAGGCCAGCTTGATCTCCTGCCACAAGTCCCGGTTCCGGAGCACTCCAACGAAATTGGCCTCCGACAAGATGGTCTTCGACGGGGTCCCAGGCACGGAATCCACGGTATGGATTCGGGATAATGCGTCAGCTTTCCCATTACGTGAACCTGGGTGGTACGAAATAATAAAATTAAACTGGTTCAAGAACAAACTCCACCTAGCTTGTCGAGGAGAAAGACACTGGCAGACTTAAGGAATTCCAAATTGCAATGATCCGTGAGTACTACTACCTGCTGAGTTGCCCCCTGCAAATGGTGTCTCCATTCCTTAAAGGCAGAAATAATTGCCAAAAGTTCCTTATCTGCCACATCATAGTTCAGTTCTGCAGAAGATAACCTACGAGAGAAAAGGCACACGGGTGCAGCAAACCTTTGTCTCCGGTACGTTGTGAGAGGATAGCTCCCAATGCACAGTCAGACGCGTCCACCTCCACCATAAAAGGCTGTGCAGGATCCGGATGCATCAATATTGGAGCCGTGGTAAAACAACCCTTCAGGCGATCAAAGGCTTCCTGAGCTTGCGAAGACCATTCAAACTTCTTCCCCTTCTTGGTGAGGAGAGTGATGGGACGGACAATTTCTGAAAAATTTCGGATAAACCGTCTATAAAAGTTAGCAAAGCCAATGAATCGTTGTACCTCCTTAATGTTTCCTGGTACCGGCCAGTCCAAGATTGCCTGGATCTTGCTGGACTCCATATTCAATCCCTGAGGCGAGATAACATAGCCTAAAAATTGAATTTCAGAACAATGGAACTCACACTTTTCGAGTTTGATGTACAAATGATTATCTCTCAAACGTCTAAGTACGGTTTTGACATGTTCCTGATGTTCCTGTAAGGAGTCAGAAAAGATTAAGATGTCATCGAGGTAAATTACCACATATTGGTCCAATAAATCCCTGAAAATGTCGTTGGCTAAATGTTGAAAAGCAGCAGGAGCGTTACAGAGTCCGAATGGCATCACCAAATATTCAAAATGTCCATACCGGCATCTAAAAGCTGTCTTCCATTCGTCTCCGGGCCGTATACGGAGTAAATTATATGCCCCACGAAGATCTAATTTGGTAAATACTTTGGCCTGGCGAACTCTTTCCAACAATTCTGGAATTAGGGGCAACGGGTACCTGTTACGAATGGTTACCTTATTTAACTCCCGGTAGTCAATGCAGGGTCTTAGAGTACCATCCTTCTTCTTTACAAAGAATATTGGAGCTCCCGCTGGTGAAGAAGATGGTCGGATAAACCCCTTGGCTAAATTCTCATCTATATACTCTCGTAAAGATTTTAATTCCGGAGCGGCCAACGGGTAAACATGGCCGAAAGGAATCGCTGCTCCAGGAAGCAATTCTATGGGGCAGTCATACGGTCTATGTGGGGGAAGTTGATCTGCCTTCCTTTTATCACAAATGTCTGAGAATTCCTGATAAATCAGAGGGAGAGTAGGTACCTGTATCACCTCTTCCAAGTTCTGGGTAACTGGAGCCGCTACAGTTGGACTGATGGTAGAACTGCACTTCGGGAGAAAGGTTATCTCCTTGGTTTCCCAATTGATGATTGGATTTTGTGACCGTAACCAGGGAATTCCTAAAATTACAGGAAAATGAGGAGAAGATATTAACATGAATGAAAGTGTTTCTTGATGGTCTGGTTCCATCTTACACTCCAGAGTCACTGTCTCCCGATCTACTGGTCCAGAAACTAATGGGGAACCATCCACCGTTTCCATAGTGATTGGTGAAGCTCTTAGTTGTGTCTTTATACCATGTTCCTTTGCAAAAGAAGAATCCATGAAATTCCCACCTGCTCCAGAGTCTATCATGGCAGAACTTGATATCCACTGTTCCTCCCACTGAATCTGAATAGGAAGAGAACAATGTGAATATTTCTCCCCTTGATCTTTAGGGGAAGTCGGCATCAGTATTGGGGGGAAAACCGCATCTAGATGTAGACTGGTATCCGAAACTTCAGACTCAGCGTCTGTGTTATCATAATCCCCTACTACCGCCAACACCTTGTTGGGTCGCCTAGGACATTTAGGACAATTGATGAGGAAATGGTCCGATTGACCACAATAGAAACATAAGCGCTCACGGAGACGGTATTCGCGGCGTTCATTATTCTCACGTCTCTGCAGTGAGTCCACCTGCATAGGCACCTCCTCAGCCTCTCGCGGGTTTTTGCCTGTGGTTTCCCTGGACGGAAGAGAGAAATTAGTAATGCGATTTACAGCGGCCCATTTTTCTTGTCTGCGTTCAGTTAAACGGATATCAATACGTACACAGTGCTGTATAAACAATTCAAACTCCTGTGGAGACTCTGAACGAGCTAGCTCATCCTTGATTGCATTTGACAAACCTTTTCTAAAGATTGGTAATAAAGCATTGTTTTCCCACTGGGTGTCCACCACTAACCTTTTAAATTCAGTAACATATTCTATGACTGACCGTTTACCCTGGCGTAAGGAAAGCAAGGCAGATTCAGCGGTAGCACGGCGGTTGGGATCGTCGAACATTTGCGCCATGGCTGCCAGAAAATTGTCCAAATTATTTAGACGGGTATCGTGACTTTCAACCATAGGATTTGCCCAAGCCAGTGCCCGTGATGTCAACAACATAATAATACATAGAACCTTAGATCTATCAGACCGGTAATAGGAGGCATGTACATCAAAAAATAATATACATTGATTAACAAACCCACGGAATTGACTTCGGTCACCATTAAACCGGAATGGAGGCAATTTGGGCATACTGGTGGATGAGGTAGGCTCAGTAGGTAAGGCCTCCAGGACTCCTAACCTAGCACGTAGATCTTGGAGAGCCTGACCAAACCCCTGTGCATTGTGGTTAACCCGAGACTCCAAGTCTCTAATCTGATTGTGTGCAGCCGCCACCTCCTGCTGCAAGGAGTTAACTATGGTGAACAGTTTGTCTGCCCGTGTCTCCGTCATTGCCCCAGCAGAATCCCCTTTTTTAGGCTGGAGTATCCTGTAATACTATTGTAGGAACTCGAGGATTCTGATAGCGTGGGGCAATGAACAATCAGAGACGGGTTTCTTTGAATGCAAATAATGTATTTGTGAAACAGCAAAACACCCAAAAACAATATTCAAACAACCCGTAGTGACATGCAATGAAACGAGTCCATATATATACACAAGTCCAGTTATATGAATCCGGATATATAAGTCCTTGAACCTCTATAGCGAGGGCGGTGAAGTTCTTACGACGGAGTCCTCACACAAATGTGACCACAAGGTAAGTCTGATACACAGGTAACGTGGCTGGATTTACACACTGCTGGTGTGTGAAGAGTCAGATCCAGGTATGCAGAAAACACAGGGAGGTCCAGGAACAAGTTAATCTCAGTTGTGGCTTAATTCAGTGAAGTCCAACAACAAGTTCATATGTCAGTAAGATTCCAGTAACAGTTCCAACAGCTCTCACCAGAGGTAGTGCACGAAGGGTTAAACAGCAACAGTTCAGAAACACAGTTCTTATCAGATGGAGTGAACCAAGGGTTAAATTCCCAAGTCAACAGGTTAGTGATAACACAGTAAGTGCAACTAAAGGTACTGCCACACTAAGCTATCCCGCTAGCGATCTCGTTAGCGTTGCATACTAATGAGATCGCTAGCGGGATTGTTTCTATATCGCTAAATGCGGCCACATTTAGCGATATAGTTAACGACGCTATCGCCGTTAGCGATCTTCTTAACGACTTTAGCGGTACAAAAGTACCGCTAAATCGCTAAGAAAAGGTGCCACACAGCGATTAGATACTTACCCAGCGGGAGCGCCAGCGATGAAATAGGGTCCGGAACGATTCCAGCGACGAGCGAGATCACAGCAGGAAGCTCGTCGCTGGAAGCTGCCGCACTGAACAATATCGCTAACGGGATCGCTAAATAGTGACGTTTTTTAGCGATCCCGTTAGCGATATTGTTTAGTGTGGCATACCCTTTACATATGCAGAGAATGTCCAGAGCCAGGGGTAGAAACTGCTGTGGCTGAGAAACACCTGAAGATAAGGTTATGCACTTTCCTGGTAAATACACAAAAGATCTGTGAGGAACAAAGCAGCTGGGTTGCAGGGAAACGGAAGCAGAATACTCCAGCAGGGAAGCCAGCACCTGAGCCGGGTTTTAAACAAACGAACAGGAAGTAGGGCACACAAAACAGCAAACTCCATTTTAACAAAGGGCAAAATCATTGACAAAGTTACCTAGAAAACCCGGAATACTGACACACAGCTAGAAACTTATCAGTAACCTGAGAAGGTGTATGTTTATATAAAAACAGTTAATGGAGCAGCGCCCCAGTGTCTACAGGGTAAAAAATATTACTTGTGTGTAGTGGCTGATTATTAAAAGGGGTGTTAATTATCGCTGTACCGGAAGTCATGTTCCGGACCGGAAGTGATGCGGCGCTATGTTTTATATGTGTCAGAGGCATGTAACCAAGGAAACCTGGCACATGCGCTGTTGAGTAAATCAGGCTGTTCAAGTCCTATCTGTAAGAAGCTGGAATTAGGGATAAATTCAATGATAATATTTAAAGGAGGGGAGGGAAAATGAATTGATGGAATATTGGAAAATATAAATAAAATAAATAAATATGAAACAAAATAAGTGGGGAATAATGTTACAAAAAAAGAGGGGGGGCTACAAGAATATTGTGCACATAAACTCACCAGAGTTGTACCAAATTATCGAGTCTGCAATTGGAGATTAATAGAGAAATTAATAAGACATCAAAAGACCAGTTATACTAACCAATCAATCTCTCGGTTAAGGCCCTTGAGGGAGAGGGTATCCAGGGTATGAATCCAGTAGGACTCCCTTGATTTCAGTAATTTGACATGGTTACCACCTCTCCTGGGGCGAGGGACCTGTTCTATGATTTGGAACCTGAGTTGGGCCACAGAGTGTCTGCTTTTAGAAAAATGATCTGGAAGTGGGAGCCACGTCTTGCCACATCGTATCGTAGATTTGTGGCTGGCTATGCGATCCTTAATGTGTTGGGTGGTCTGTCCCACATAGAGGAGACCACAGGGGCACTTAATGACATATACAACAAAATTGGTGTCACATGTATAAAATCCACGTATGGGATAGGATTTACCCTTTCTTGGATGGGTAACACAGTCAGCCTTAGTGACATTGGAACATGCCGCACAATTTAGGCATGGAAAGGTGCCGTTACGGCGCGCACTAAGTATTTTCTGCGTGGAAGTAGGACGTGCGCTACCGATATCCGCTCGTATGAGTTGGTCTCTGATATTGGGTGGTTTCCTGGTACTCATGAGAACCGGTGTTTGAAATGATCTGATGTCAGGATAAGCTCTACTTAAAAGAGGCCAATGTTTTCTGATGATCGAGTAGATCCTGGGCATGAAAGGGTGGTGTGTGTGGACGAACGGAACTCTGTCCATTTGTTGCCTTGGAAGGGGGGATTCCTGGTTTAAAGAACGTGTGAGTTCTTGGTTAAGTAGTGTAGAGGGATAGTGTCTATCACGGAATTTTTTAGACATTGTTTCAAGTCTCATGTGGCATTTCTCGGGATCGGTCACAATGCTTGTGATCCTCCTAAATTGTGAATAAGGCAGGCTGTTTTTAGTGGATTTTGGGTGACAACTGGAAAAGTGCAGCAAGCTGTTGCAATCTGTGGGTTTTGAGAATAAATCAGTAGCCAGACAGCCTTCAGTGTCTTTTTCGACTAAGGTATCAAGAAATGGTACTTGTTGAGAATCAAAACGTATAGTGAATTGTAATTCTGGATAAATAGAATTGAGATGTGAAAAAAATCCATTAAGAGACTCTGTTGTTCCTGTCCAAATCATAAAAATGTCGTCGATGTAGCGATAAGTAGTGGCATGAGACCGAAAGAGCTCATGGGTGTAAATATGATTGATCTCGAATGTGTTCATGAACGCATTGGCATAGGCAGGTGCCACATTTGAACCCATGGCGGTCCCGCGTGTTTGCACATAATAGGTATCTTCATGTAGGAAAAAGTTCTCATGAAGGACTAAGTATAGTAAGTCAAGACACAAATTGATGGAGTTGGCTGATAGTGAGGAATCTTCCAAAAGAGACTTAGTTGCAGAAATACCTTTATCATGGGTTATAGAAGTATAAAGGCTGTTCACGTCAAGGGTTACAAGAAGGCTATGGGCAGGGACTCTATGGAGTTGATGGATGATGCGTAGAAAGTGATCAGTGTCAAGTAAAAATTACTGTGTATTTTTAACCCCTTAAAGACCAAGCCATTTTGTAGGTTAAAGACCAGGCCAATTTTTACAATTCTGACCACTGTCTCTTTATGAGGTTATAACTCTGGAACGCTTCAACGGATCTTGGCAATTCTGAGATAGTTTTCTCGAGACATATTGTACTTCATGATAGTGGTAAAATTTCTTCAATATAACTTGCGTTTATTTATGAAAAAAACGGAAATATGGCAAAAATTTTGAAAATTTTGCAATTTTCAAACTTTTAATTTTTATGCCATTAAATCAGATAGATATGTCACAAAAATTAGTTAATAAATAACATTTCCCACATGTCTACTTTACATCAGCACAATTTTGGAACCAAATTTTTTTTTGTTAGGAAGTTATAAGTGTTAAAAGTTGACCAGCAATTTCTCATTTTTCCAACAAAATTTACAAAACCATTTTTTTTAGGGACCACCTCACATTTGAAGTGAATTTGAGGGGTCAATATGACAGAAAATACCCAAAAGTGACACCATTCTAAAAACTGCACCCCTCAACGTGTTCAAAGCCACATTCAAGAAGTTTATTAACCCTTTAGGTACTTCACAAGAATTGAAGCAATGTGGAAGGAAAAAATTAACATTTAACTTTTTTTCCCAAAATTTTTCTTTCGACACAATTTTTTAAAATTTTGTCAAGGGTATCAGTAGAAAATGAACCACACTATTTGTTGTACAATTTCTCCTGAGTACAGCGATACCCATGTGTGGGGGTAAACCACTATTGGGGCGCATGGCAGAGCTCGGAAGGGAAGCAGCGCCATTTGACTTTTTTGGCTGGAATTGAGATTGGACGCCATGTCGCATTTGGAGAGTCCCTGTGTGCCTAAACAGTGGAAACCCCCACAAGTGACCCCATTTTGGAAACTAGACCCCCCAAGTAACTTATCTAAATGTGTAGTGAGAGCTTTGAACCCCCAAGGGCTTCACAGAAGGTTATAACGTAGAGCCGTAAAATTAAAAAATCATATTTTTTCCACAAAAATGATCTTTTCATCCCAATTTTTATTTTCCAAAGGATAAAAGGACCCCAAAAGTTATTGTGCAATTAGTCCTGAGTACGCTGATACCCCATATGTGGGGGTAAACCACTATTTGGGTGCATGGCAGAGCTCGGAAGGGAAGCAGCGCCATTTGACTTTTTTGGCTGGAATTGAGATTGGACGCCATGTCGCATTTGGAGAGCCCCTGTGTGCCTAAACAGTGGAAACCCCCACAAGTAACCCCATTTTGGAAACTAGACCCCCCAAGGAACTTATCTAGATGTGTAGTGAGAGCTTTGAACCCCAAGGGCTTCGCAGAAGGTTATAACGTAGAGCCGTAAAATTAAAAAATCATATTTTTTCCACAAAAATGATCTTTTCATCCCAATTTTTATTTTCCAAAGGATAAAAGGACCCCAAAAGTTATTGTGCAATTAGTCCTGAGTATGCTGATACCCCATATGTGTGGGTAAACCACTATTTGGGTGCATGGCAGAGCTCGGAAGGGAAGCAGCGCCATTTGACTTTTTTGGCTGGAATTGAGATTGGACGCCATGTCGTATTTGGAGAGCCCCTGTGTGCCTAAACAGTGGAAACCCCCCACAAGTAACCCCATTTTGGAAACTAGACCCCCAAGGAACTTATCTAGATGTGTGGTGAGAGCTTTGAACCCCCAAGGGCTTCACAGAAGGTTATAACGTAGAGCTGTAAAATTAAAAAATCATATCTTTTCCACTAAAATGATCTTTCCACCCCCAATTTTTATTTTCCAAAGGGTAAAAGGACCCCAAAAGTTATTGTGCAATTTGTCCTGAGTACGCTTATACCCCATATGTGGGGGTAAACCACTATTTGGGCGCATGGCAGAGCTTGGAAGGGAAGCAGCGCCATTTGACTTTTGGCTGGAATTGAGATTGGACGCCATGTCGCATTTGGAGAGTCCCTGTGTGCCTAAACAGTGGAAACCCCCCACAAGTGACCCATTTTGGAAACTAGACCCCCAAGGAACTTATCTAGATGTGTGGTGAAAGCTTTGAACCCCCAAGGGCTTCACAGAAGGTTATAACGTAGAGCAGTAAAATTAAAAAATCATATCTTTTCCACAAAAATGATCTTTCCACCCCCAATTGTTATTTTCCAAAGGGTAACAGGACCCCAAAAGTTATTGTGCAATTTGTCCTGAGTACGCTGATACCCCATATGTGGGGGTAAACCACTATTTTGACGCATGGCAGAGCTGGAAAGGGAAGGAGCGCCTTTTTCAAATGCAGATTTTGATGGAATGGTCTGCGGGTGTCATGTCACGTTTGGAAAGCCCCTGATGTGCCTAAACAGTAGAAACCCCCCACAAGTGACTCCATTTTGGAAACTAGACCCCCCAAGGAACTTATCTAGATGTGTGGTGAGCACTTTGAACCCCCAAGTGCTTCACAGAAGTTTATAACGTAGAGCCGTGAAAATAAAAATATCATATTTTTTTCCACAAAAATAATCTTTTTGCCCCCAAATTTTTATTTTTCTAAGGGTAACAGGAGAAATAGGACCCCAAAAGCTATTGTGCAATTTGTCCTGAGTACGCTGATATCCCATATGTGGGGGGGAACCACTATTTTGACGCATGGCAGAGCTGGAAGGGAAGGAGCCCTTTTCAAATGCAGATTTTGATGGAATGGTCTGCGGTGTCATGTCACGTTTGGAAAGCCACCTGATGTGCCTAAACAGTAGAAACCCCCCACAAGTGACTCCATTTTGGAAACTAGACCCCCCAAGGAACTTATCTAGATGTGTGGTGAGCACTTTGAACCCCCAAGTGCTTCACAGAAGTTTATAACTAGAGCCGTGAAAATAAAAATATCATATTTTTTTCCACAAAAAAATCTTTTTGCCCCCAAATTTTTATTTTTATAAGGGTAACAGGAGAAATAGGACCCCAAAAGCTATTGTGCAATTTGTCCTGAGTACGCTGATATCCCATATGTGGGGGGGAACCACTATTTTGACGCATGGCAGAGCTCGGAAGGGAAGGAGCCCGTTTTTAAATGCAGACTTTGATGAATGGTCTGCGGGTGTCATGTCACGTTTGGAAAGCACCTGATGTGCCTAAACAGTAGAAACCCCCCACAAGTGACTCCATTTTGGAAACTAGACCCCCCCAAGGAACTTATCTAGATGTGTGGTGAGCACTTTGAACCCCCAAGTGCTTCACAGAAGTTTATAACGTAGAGCCGTGAAAATAAAAATATTCATATATTTTTTCCACAAAAATAATCTTTTTGCCCCAAATTTTTATTTTTCTAAGGGAAACAGGAGAAATAGGACCCCAAAAGCTATTGTGCATTTTGTCCTGAGTACGCTGATACCCCATATTGGGGGTAAACCACTATTTGGGCGCATGGCAGAGCTTGGAAGGGAAGCAGCGCCATTTGACTTTTTTTGGCTGGAATTGAGATTGGACGCCATGTCGCATTTGGAGAGCCCTGTGTGCCTAAAGAGTGGAAACCCCCCACAAGTGACCCCATTTTGGAAACTAGACCCCCCAAGGAACTTATCTAGAAGTGTGGTGAAAGCTTTGAACCCCCAAGGCTTCACAGAAGGTTATAACGTAGAGCAGTAAAATTTAAAAAATCATATCTTTTCCACAAAAATGATCTTTCCACCCCCAATTGTTATTTTCCAAAGGGTAACAGGACCCCAACAGTTATTGTGCAATTTGTCCTGAGTACGCTGATACCCCATATGTGGGGGGGAACCACTATTTTGACACATGGCAGAGCTGGAAAGGGAAGGAGCGCCTTTTTCAAATGCAGATTTTGATGGAATGGTCTGCGGGTGTCATGTCACGTTTGGAAAGCCCCTGATGTGCCTAAACAGTAGAACCCCCCACAAGTGACTCCATTTTGGAAACTAGACCCCCCCAAGGAACTTATCTAGATGTGTGGTGAGCACTTTGAACCCCCAAGTGCTTCACAGAAGTTTATAACGTAGAGCCGTGAAAATAAAAATATCATATTTTTTTCCACAAAAATAATCTTTTGCCCCCAAATTTTTATTTTCTAAGGGTAACAGGAGAAATAGGACCCCAAAAGCTATTGTGCAATTTGTCCTGAGTACGCTGATATCCCATATGTGGGGGGGAACCACTATTTTGACGCATGGCAGAGCTGGAAAGGGAAGGAGCGCCTTTTTCAAATGCAGATTTTGATGGAATGGTCTGCGGGTGTCATGTCACGTTTGGAAAGCCCCTGATGTGCCTAAACAGTAGAAACCCCCCACAAGTGACTCCATTTTGGAAACTAGACCCCCCAAGGAACTTATCTAGATGTGTGGTGAGCACTTTGAACCCCAAGTGCTTCACAGAAGTTTATAACGTAGAGCCGTGAAAATAAAAATATCATATTTTTTTCCACAAAAATAATCTTTTTGCCCCCAAATTTTTATTTTTATAAGGGTAACAGGAAAAATAGGACCCCAAAAGCTATTGTGCAATTTGTCCTGAGTACGCTGATATCCCATATGTGGGGGGGAACCACTATTTTGACGCATGGCAGAGCTCGGAAGGGAAGGAGCACCGTTTTTAAATGCAGACTTTGATGAATGGTCTGCGGGTGTCATGTCACGTTTGGAAAGCACCTGATGTGCCTAAACAGTAGAAAACCCCCCACAAGTGACTCCATTTTGGAAACTAGACCCCCCAAGGAACTTATCTAGATGTGTGGTGAGCACTTTGAACCCCCAAGTGCTTCACAGAAGTTTATAACGTAGAGCCGTGAAAATAAAAATATCATATTTTTTTCCACAAAAATAATCTTTTTGCCCCCAAATTTTTATTTTTTAAGGGTAACAGGAGAAATAGGACCCCAAAAGCTATTGTGCAATTTGTCCTGAGTACGCTGATATCCCATATGTGGGGGGGAACACATGTGATCGCTTACTGCGATCTTTGGGAGGCACAATGAACAAATCCACAAAAGGTGAAGAATTGGTTTTCTTTTTTGCGCTGTTCCTCGTGCGTAAAGTGATACGACTTTAATTCCTTCGGATGTGCGATTCCAGCGATACAATTTAATCTTTTTATGTTAGCTTCTGTCACACACTAAAGTGCTTTTTTTGGAATAATTTATATTGAAGAAATTTTAAAATCATTTTTTTAACAAATTTTTTTTTTCGGCCGGAAGATTTTTTTTTGGGGGCTTTTTTTTTTTTGGGGAGAGCCCCCCTTTTTATTGGTAACCATATTTCAAAAAATTTTTTTTTTGATCGTTTCCTTTTCCCTTTTTTTTGGGGAATCAGAAGGAAAAAAAACCCAATTCAGGAATTTTTTTTTTTTTTTTTTTTTTTCCTCCGTTTTTTTGGGGTTTTAAAATTAAAAACCCCCGTTTTTTTTCGGGGGGGTCACCGGTTAGGGGGGTTTCCCTCATTTATATATTTTTTTTTTTTTTTTTGGGTTTTTTTTTACACAATAAAAAATTTTTTAAAAAAAAAAAATTTTTTTTTTGGGGATTTTTTTAAAATTTGCGAGCTATAACTTTTTTTTTTTTTCGCTGATGATGCTATAAAGGCTTGTTTTTTGGCCCCCAAAGATAAAAATTTTTTTCCGGGGTACCATGATTTTTATATCTTTTTTTTTGACCCCCGTGTTTTTTGCCCATTTTCCAAGCGGAAAAAGGGATCCCGCGGGGGAAAAAAAAAAGGTATAATTTCCCCCCCTTTTTTTTTTTTTTTTTTTTACGGCTTTCTTTAAAGGGGAAAAAAGGGGGGTTACGCTTTTTGGGGGTTTTTTTTTGGGGAGGGGAAAAACCCCCAAAAAACCAGGTGTATTTTTTTTTGTTTTTTATTTTTTTTTTACATAAAAATGTTTTTTTTGGGGGATTTTTTTAAAAATTTTTTTTTTTAAAAAATTTTTTTTTAAAAATTTTTTTTAAAAAATAAATTTTTTTTAATTTCCCCCCTTTTTAGGGGATTTCATTTTTTTACTTTTTGCGTTAAAATTTTTTTTAAATTTGCTCTGGCATTGCAATGCTTTTGCAACTGGGGGGGAAACTGCTGTGACATATCACACAGCTTTCCGTACTGATACCCAGGTTTTCAGAAAACCCCCCCGGGCATCAAGGCAGAGAGGGCCCCCCCGCAATACATTGCGGGGTTTTGCGATCTGAGGGGGGGAGCCCCAACCCTTGTTTCCCCCCCCCACGCTGCGATCGGCGCTCAAACGCAGCAGGGGGGTTTAAACCCAGCCAGGGGCGGGGGGGGCCCGCCCGGGCCTTTTCAGTGCGGAAGCCGGCCACTAGCGCCGGCTCCGGCACTGACGCGCGGGGGGGAAAACGAAATTTCAGCTTCTCCTGTGCGATTTTCTCTGTTTGGGGCAGCCCAATTTATGCCCAAAACACGCGCTGTAGGTGGGGGACCGACGGCAAAGGTCCCCGCACCCCTTGCCTTTGTTTCCCCTTTGTGCCGGGGGGTTTTTCGGACTGTTTCCCCCGCTTTTTTAAACACCAGGGTAATAAAACCCCTGACGCAGTTTCCTCCGGGGGCCGAACGGGCCCTGCCAGACACTCGCAGGAAAGGGGGAACTTTGGGGGGGTTTAAAACAATGGGGGGGAAAATTTTTTCCAGGAAGACAGAGGGTGAAAAATATGGAATGGGTTTTGAGGCAACGATGGGGCCACCAGGGGTTTAAAATGCGATTTTTTTTTTTTTTATGGGAAACATAAAAGGGGGATTATTGGGGGGGGTTAACCCCAAAATGTAGAATTTTTTTGGGATCGAGGGAAAAGGGGAAAAAATCCCTTTTTAAACAACCCTTGTTTTTTTTGATTAATAGAAAAAGGGGGGGTGGGGGGTTATCTAAAAAATGTCAATCAATAGTTGCCCTATTACCCCTGCAGTTTGGGAAGGGGCCATACACCCCGCACCCCCTTTTCTGCGGGTTTTTTTCAAAACTTATTTTTCCCTTTCGTAATGGGTGGGGGGTTTTTCTTTTCCCCTGAGGGTTTTTGTGTTAGGGAAAAGGCCCAAAGGGTTTTGGTGAAGAGTGTTTTAAATTTTCCCCCCCTCCACTATAAAAAAAAAGGCTTCATCATGGTGAGTATGAGGAGGAGAAAAGGTGCTGGATTGTGGGCCCAAGAGCAAAATGAAATTCTGGAGAAAAGGGGCCCTTCCCCCAGTTGGGGAAAAATTACACTTTTGGGGGTGGGTATAGTACCGAAGGGGGTTTTTCCCAACCTAAAGAAGGGAAAAATCGTTGTAATCCTTTTCTTTTTGGGGAAATGTCCCATTAGGATTTGGGAAAAAAAAGGGGAAAGTCCCTTTCCTGGGTACCTAAAGTTCCGCGGGGGAGAGGGAATAACGGAAATGTTAATCCCCGGGGGGAGGCTCACCGGGATGTGTCGTCATTCTTCTGCGGTTTTTTCTGGGGGGTTTTTGTTTTGCTGCCCCTCCCCTGGGGCCTTTGGGAAAAAAACGCGGGGGTTTTCCCTGTTCCCGAGTCGCTCCAGAGCTGAAACCCCCAAAAATTTTTTTGGGGTCCCTGTCCCTTCCCAAAGGGGTCCTTCTGCAGAGCCCTCCCTCTGTAGAGGGGGTTTTTTTGGGGAATAATCCCTTTTTCCCCCGGGGGAAATTTCCCTGCCTTTTTTTTTTCCCTAAAGGGAGTAGTTGGTGTCTAAAAATTTTTTTGCAGTCTTGGCTTGGTGCTGACCACCCCCCCGGGAGAGTGGTTGTGAGTGGTTCCTATACCCTTTAATTTTTTTTCCTTATATCGGAAACTTTCTTTTTGCAGTACTCAATGGTAATATAATGACCCCCAAAGTGGCATTTTTTTCCCGGGGTTTTTTTTTTTATACTTATCACAAAATTCCTTTTTCTGGAAAAAGGTAACGAAAATGGCTTCTAAAGACCTTTTGGAATTTTTTTTGGCAGTGATTTTTAGGCCAAATTTTTGAAAAAAAAGGGGGTCATTGAGACCAATCTACTTTTAAATTTTTTTTGTTTCTTTCTAAGGTCAAGGGAGGTTTTGGGGAAAATCTTTTAACTTAACCCGGGGATAAAATGGTATTGCTAGTTTCCCCAAAACAAGGCAAAGGAACTTTTAAAATTTTTTAAATAACCCGCACCCCAACCCTTTTGAGGGGGTTTTAACATTGCAAATTAAGTATTTATTTTAAATTGTCAAATCAAAAAGTAAGGAGGAAAGGTAGGTTTTTTGCCCTTCCCCGCGCGGCGGGGAAATTTTTAAAAAATTTTCAAACATGAGCCCTGTTTGATTATTAAAGGGTTTTTTGGCTTTCCTAATTTTTCATAAGGGAAAAACCTAAAATTTTTTTAACCGTTTTTTAAGCCCCTTGACCTTTTTTGTTGCAACAAAAACTTTTTTTTACCATCCCCTGTACTGTCATTTTTTTTACCGATTTTCGGACTATAAAACGCCCCGGGGCCATAAACGCCCCCCCCTTTTTTAGGAAAATGGGGAAAAAAATAAGGGTAAAAAAAAAGGGGGCCGTCTTACAGCCCAATTAGCTTACCAGCGAAGGGATCAGACAGGTGGGGGGAAAGGGTCACTGGGGGGGGCGGTAGTCCAGGGGTGGGGTTGGGGTGCTTTGGGGGTGGCGGTTCTGAGGGGGGGCTGTCTCTGGGGGGTTTGGGTGGTTTTTTTGGGGGGGGGGCTGGTTTTGGGGGGTTTGGGGGGGGGACGGGGGGGGGTTGGGGGACTGGGGGGGGGCTGTGTTCTGTGGGGTGGGTGGCTCTTGGGTGGAAATTTTCCACAAACCCCGGGGGGTCCCAATGCAGTTTTCCCGGGTGCGGGGGGGGTGTCGGGGACAGCGGGGCCTGGGGGGGCGGGGGGCTCTCCCCGGGTTTTTTGTCCTACCCCCAAAAAAAAAAAAAAAAACCCCCCCAGCTCCCTGTTTGCGACGCAGTCCCCTCCTGAAAGGTGGCCCCCAGGGGCCCCGGGGGGCGGTCCCCATGCAG
>JARQOD010000008.1:77993059-78041008 GCA_033576555.1 Oophaga sylvatica
ATGCCATTTTCTTATAATGGGGGCACAGTCTCTGGCAATTATTTTTTTCTCAGTGGCACAATATAGAGCATTATCTCATTTATAAAGCAGTGGTGTTATGGAAGTCAGTGGCATTTTAACTATTAAAACAACAAGACCTTGCATTCCATCACCATTGTTAGTAGCATACTTCATGTTGTTCAAAGCCTTTGCGCTGTTTCTCTGTACTGTTGGTTCCAAAAATTAAATTATACTGGAAGATTCATTTTTATCACCTATAAATGTACTGATTTTGGTTTTGTACAGTATGTTATCAGCTGGATTTTGGTAATTAATTTTTGTAATGAGCTATGCCTGTTTCGCATGAACTCAAGCTTTGTCAAGGCCTTGACAAAATATGATATAGCCGTAGGTTTACGTTTTTATTTTTTTTTAAATCTATGAAAATGATGTGATTGTATTTGGTAAGTGTTGTGGTCTCATTCTTTGTCGATCTCTTCTCCAAGAAAATAATTCCGTCACCCTCATGGGTTCTATAGAAATGCCAACAACAGGATCGATCTACTACGATCAGACTCTGGTCATAGTAACGGCAAGCTTCCCACTAAAAAGTAATAAATTACATTTCTTCTGGACGTATATGTAGGTGATTGGCACAATCCTTACAGTCTTATGTGCTGTGTTTCATGATGTGGCACTACTGGAGCAAGCTTTCTTTTACATCCCAATCTTATACTGTATGTCAACTTGACTTTTGGAGGCAATTTAGATGTAAAAAATGTGTGTTTGCTTGTGCAATAAGTGATCATCACAGAAAGAAAATATGTCTACATGTTTGACATCTCTTTGCTTAGGAAAAATTAACAATTTTTTAAGGTAAATTTTGTTACTTGCCATAGAACAAAATTTGAAAAAAAAAAAATATATATTTTCCTGTTCCTGAACACTTTTCTTACAAATGTTTTACAAAACAAAAAAGACTATAGCTTTAATTTGTATAAAAAGAAACTCATGTGTCCTTTAAAAAAAAAATTGGGAACACTAAGAAATGAAAGTGAAGTAAAGCTACTTTTCAAAATGTAAAATTTGGCTCTGAGCAGGCCATAATACACTTTGTCGTGAAAGGGCCAAAGGATTCATGTGCTACCTTCTTTTGCATTTTGTGATTGTCAAGAAAGCAATCCAATATTACATGACATGAGAAAAATGGTCCAAATAGGGATGTACCATAGTTTTTTTTAATGGGCCCCTATTTAACATACATGGGTTTTTTGCAATGATAAATACATGTTTTTTTCTTACATAGGAGTTATTGGGAATTAAATGGCATATTTTCAAAGCCTTAAAGATCCCTATCAGATGTGATGATTCAAGATATCTTTGACATTTTAGGAATTGTTACTTTAAATACATTGTTCACTTTTAGCTCATCTTCCCATTTGGCCAAAGGTAAGCCCACTTTACGGCACAAATTTGACCACACTTACTTGTGGGTAACTAAATTGGGTCACATAATGGTACAATGTTTTTTTTTTTGGCAATTTTGCTAAATTTTCTTATGCGGGCGTTCACAGGTATGCAGGAACCTTATATAGGGATATTATCGGGATGCTAACCGCTGGAGGGCGAAAGATGAGAAAAAATATTTTACCTGTAGAAATTGTAGTTTAAAAATTGTAGGTCACATTTTTTGTGGTGTGTAGGGGCAGGGGGCAATTAGTCAATATTCACCTTTGCTAACTTATTTAGAGTGCTATATCGGTACCGGCAATACTATATGGACTTCCAATTAACTTGTATATTTTGCTTCCTTCAGGAATCCTTAAGTTTCCTCCCAACTTTTTCAATTGATGATATTAATAAAACTTGTTGGAAGCCTCCGACATGATTAATAGAAAGGAATTGTTATCTTAATCTGTCACCAAAATTAATACACAAAGAAACCTTTTGAGCAAATTAAAAGCATGCCGGTAGCATCAGTATGTATGGCTGTATTGCCTAATTAAAACCTAGGACTTATTAGGTGAAAAAAGAAAAAATAACAAACAATTTTAATTTCTTCCATTAATTTAGTAGGCTGTCCCAGTTAATCAAATGATCCCTTGTGTTGACAATGACAAATCTCTGTGTCATGGTAGGTATGATATGGAAGATAAAGGTCATATATTTCCACTTCACCAAAGGTCTCCCTGAAAAGAACCTTAATTACACAAGGTAGTGAGGAAACATTAATTAAGTTCTGTCAAAAATAATTAGGTTCACGTTAAAAATGATTTAATTAAACATTTCCCCATCTTTAGTTTAAAAAAAAAATTATTAAAGTTACTAGATCAAGTAGCTGGCAGGAGAATTGATATAAGTCCTACTGTAACCTTGGTTACATTTTATCGTATACAATAGAAGGCATAGTAGAAGGAACATTCATTTTAAATAACAAGAAAAACATATGGAACGTAAGAAATGAACAATAATACAAGAATATCACAAATAAAATTTACATTATTTTATCATCCAAATATTGGTTACAAATTAATTAATTTAATCTATTACCTATCTATCTCTATTATCTATATCTATCTATTTATTATCTATCTATTATTTATCTAATTATTGTCTATCTATAAAAACCAAAGAAGCAGCACACTATCATTTTAGTGCAAAAAAAGCTATTTTAATTGCCCATTTGTGCGCACAGATGGGCTATTAAAATAGCTTTTTTTGCACTAAAATGATGGAGGCTGCTTCTTTGATATTTCTAATATAAGGACTGGTATGTACCTGTGAAGACTTGCTCCCAACTATTGCCATTGTTCAGGTGCTGCTCTCTGCTCAGTTTTTTCTATCTATTATCTATCTATCCATCTATATCTATCTATCTCCATATCTATCTCCATATCTATCTCTATCTATCTATCTATCTATCTATCTATTATCTATCTATCCATCTTCTATTATCTATCCATCTCCATATCAATTATCTATCTATCTATCCATATCTATATCTATCTATCTATCTATCTATCTATCTATCTATCTATCTATCTATCTATCTATCTATCTATCTATCTATCTATCTATCTATCTATCTACTATCTATATCTATCTATCTATCTATCTATCTTATCTATCTATCTATATCTATCTATCATCTATCTATCTATATACTATCATCTATCTATCTATCTATATCTATCTATCTATCTATCTATCTATCGTTTTATTAGTTGCTCTATCCTTTTATCTTAATATTATTCTAAATTCAATGCATAATAAATCTACATATTATATAGAAATATATATTAAACATGTAATATCCTACTTTAATTGCCCCGTAAAAATGAAAAATAAATCAATGTACTTAATATGTTACGGTATATATTGCCTTTAAAAGTCACAATGCGATAACCCAGCACGTTTTCTCTAAAATGTCTTAACATTGCACATTTTTAGAATGCATTTATTTTCCTTTCATGCATTCAATTAATAATTCCCAGCCTAATATAACATAAATCACGTCACACATTATTATATTTTTTAAAGCTTTGCATAAAGTAATTTAAAAAAAATCTAAAAATAATAATATTCGTGATGCATATAATTGTTTATCTTTATGTCTTTGGAAGTTTAAAATGGAGAATATTTAAAATGAAAAAAAAAAAAACACAATACAAAATTAACTCCACCCTTAAAAGAAAGGACAGAGGATCTCAGGTGGATGTATTTAAAGCTGCACTTACCTGTATGTCAGGCTGTGGTTAATATATGTCCTAGGAGGTTTGGCCAGTCAGTGCTGCTGCTTTAATCTATTGAGGGAGATAGAAATTTGCCCTATTATCAGTCACACACATTCATGCCCGGTCCTGTGCAGCACAGTAGATACAACCATAAGCTCTGGGACCTTCTCATTGAGCTAAGATTGCTTCATACAAAAGTTGACAATACACTAGTGAAAGCCATTGTTGATATTCAACATTTTTTAAATAGCTCAACAGAATAGACAATAAAGCCGGCAGGAAAACTTGGTCAGGATGAGAGCAGAAACTGGAGTCTGGATTTCAAAAAAGAAACATTGATGGGAAATTTTTGCGGAAGGCATAAGATAAAGAAATGATTTCACTAGATCTGTAGAACCACTCAATGAAATAAGGTTCTTCTGATAATATAAAAAAGGGATAAGACAAAAGAATAAAAACATATAAAAACAATCAGGTAAATGCAGCTGAAGAGAACTGAGATCTCACATATTCGGGTTCTTCCTTTATTTAAAAATCTTGTAGGAAAAAAATAAGAAACATTTCCTTTATGCTTCTGCCTCAGTTTTATTAGGATTCTAAGATCTTTTTTTTTACTAGTTATAGATTTACATAAAGCATGTTGGGGATTTATCTGAACTAGCATTTGATTCAGAGGGAAAGGATTTTCAATTTTTGTTTTTTTATTCTGCAATTCCTATAGTTAGACCCTTACCTAATGGGTATCAATTATTTGCTGCCGTGTGACATATAGTTAGCAAACAGTTTTTTTTTTTAATAATATGTTTTTGTTATTTTTAATTATTGTTATAGACTAGTGTTGAGCGATACGATACCGCAAGTATCGGGTATCGGCCGATATTAGCTCTATCGGCCTTTAGATACTTAGTTCCGATATTTTCGTCTTATCGGATACCGGAATCGGGATTGTCACTGTCACTGTCAGTGTCCATCGGTCGGGTCTGTCAGGAGTCAGCGGCACTTACCTGGCAGAAGATCTCCGGCGGTCACGGGCTGGACTGCTTCATGGCCGCCATCATCTTTCCCCGCGGTCACATGCAGTTTCTCGCGATAACTGCAGTGACTGCTGGGTAATCCCGGCCGTAAAGCAGTCAGTCCGATGACGTCACCGCCGGGGAAGCAGGTAATCAGCTGTGCTGCGTCGCGATGACAGGCTCTGCCTGTCATTGCGATGTAGCAGAGCTGGATCGTCGTGGGACTGTCGTTACTATGGACTGCGTCGGACAGGTGGTATACTGTTGGTTTGTTTTTTTTCTTTTTTTACAGGAGATCGATGGCGTCGCAGGAATGAGAGTATAATAAAAGAAATGAAAACTGTGTTGTCTCTTTTATTTCATTAAAAGACTTTTTTCTTGCTTTGTCTTTTTTTTATACATTTAAAAACTTTGGGATTAATAATGGATCGGTGTCTTATTGACGCCTCTCCATTATTAACCGGGCTTATTGTCACCGTGCAATCAACGGTGACATTAACCCCTTATTACCCCACTTGCCACCGCAGTGGGAAGAGTCGGGTAAAGTGCCACAATTGGCACATCTTTTGATGCGCCAAATGTGGGGCTGCTGTAGCCTGGTATTATCAGGCTGTTGAGGGCCAAAATCCATGGGCCTTGACAGTCTTTTAATACCAGGCCGCAGCAGTCTGCATTTTACTTGGCTGGTTAACAAAAATAGGGGGACCCCTACGCCGTTTTTTTTTCGAGGGGATCCCCTATTTTTGTTAACCAGCCAAGCTAAGCAGACTGCTGTGGCCTGGTATTATCAGGCTTGCAAGGTCCATGGATATTGGATCCTTACCAGCCTGAAAAACCAGGCCTCAGCGGTCTGCTTCATCTGGCTGGTTAACAAAAATAGGGGGGACCCCACGCCAATTTTTTTCGAGGGGATCCCCTATTTTTGTTAATCAGTTCCCTCTGACGTCACTGATTGTGTCCCTGGCTGACCTGAAGTGAAAGTGGAAAGCAATCAATTAAGCTTTCCACTTCCTCTCCTGTCAGCCAGGAGAGGAACTCATTCATTTGGGGGTTTACTGTGAGGCTGCAGCATTAACTGCGGTCCCTGCAGTAAACATTAACCCTTTCTGAAGGATTACACCGTGGGACCTGACTGTGCATGGGATAGGTAAGAATAATTTTGCTTTTTTATTTTATTTTTATTACAGGAAATGGTTTTTGCAGTCAAATAAAAGATGGTCAAAAACATGTGTCTTTATTTCATTAAAATGATTTTTAATTAAAGTGTGTGTGTTTTATTTTTATTTCATGCAATAGGATTAATAATTGATAGTTGTCTAATTGACAGCTCTCAATTATTAACCTGGCTTAAGGTCACCTTTCAATTGCAATGTGGCTTTAACCCCATATTAACCCATTCGCCACCGCTACAGGGCAATGGGAATAGACGGGCAAAGTGCCAGAAAGGGCGAATCTAATTATAGATTTGTCTTTTCTGGGGTGTCTGGGGGCAGATGTTAGTAGCCAGAGGGGGCCAAAAATAATGGTCCCTCTCTGGGCTATTATTATCTGCCCCATTCGCTGGCTTTGTCTGTCTGGTTGCGAAAATAGGGCGGGAGCCCACGCATTTTTTTAAACAATTTTACACCTCATATATATATATATATATATATATATATATATATATATATACATGTCATTGAATTTGTGACACATATATATATATATATTTATATTTATAGTTCATACACTTCTACATAGTATAATAGCCGCTAATTCAATTGACGGCTTTTGTGAAAATGCAGAACCCGACATGAAATGACACTTGGTGTACATAGGGTTAACCATGTCTTTTCATGTCCTTTGCTATCTGATTTGCACAAACAATTACATCAGTCTATGTGTGCAAAATTTCACACCTGTAGGGGTTAATTAAAGGTGTAAATTCGTAGCAAAAAAGTCAGGTTTTTTTACAACGAATTTACACCTTTAATTAACCCCTACAGGTGTGAAATTTTGCACACATAGACTGATGTAATTGTTTGTGCAAATCAGATTGCAAACGACATGAAAAGACATGGTTAACCCTATGTACACCAAGTGTCATTTCATGTCGGGTGCTTCTGTCTTTTCACAGAAGCCGGCTTTACCCGGCAATTGAATCAGAGGATATTTTACTATGTAGAAGTGTATAAACTATACATATATGTATATATATATGTCACAATGACATTATATATATATATATATATATGTATTCTATGTGTGTATATTTAGTGTTTACAAGGAAATAAAGGTTTTTTTTAGTTGCGATATTTTGTTCCCATAGACTTACATTGGACTTCCGGTATCGGAATCGGATATCGCCGATATTTAGTATATCGGCGATACCATTCCGATCCGATATTTTTAGATATCGAGCAGTATCGCTCAACACTATTATAGACTTGTGTGCACATCTGTATAACAGCCTCGTATATGGGGAGTTGTATAAAGCCCTATTATGGCACAAGTCGAACTGTATGGGCCCATTTTACAGACACATTGAAAGTTTTTGTTTGATTCATGTAAAATGCACACTATTCTCGTGCTAATGTCTAATCCCCTGATGATGCCTTGTTGGTGAAACGTTTTGGAGGAAGACATGTTGCATGACTGAGTTTTATATATATTCTGTATTTGCCATATTATCATTTGGTGGTACCTTGAGGTGCTTATCTTAATAATAGAGAGATAAGCGATCGCTATACAATATTACAATAATAAATAAAAAATGCAAATATGAATTTATTATTTTAATTCTGACCTCAGAATATGAATTTTAAAATGATACACAAGTATTGACTTGCTAGAAATGGGTTCTATTTAGTGGGACCCTTTAGGTTGTCTGGCTATTTTCATTAAGAAACGCCATGACACAAAGACCCTCAAGATTGCTTGAACTCTACATACTGCCATATAGGTTACATACAGTATTGACCACAGTGCACATAGGATTTATTGGCAAAGATCAAAGCAGAAGTGAAGCTGTGTGTGCCTGCCTGGTCACTGATATGTATTTACACATCACTATCGAGTACATTGCTTGCTCTTTTAATTCTTTGATAACTCCAGAATTAAATACTGTGACAATGATAATTTTCTATTTGATTTAGAATCATAGAATGTTAGCGTTGGAAGGGGCCTCCAGGGTCATCATGTAAAACCCCTGCTCAATGCAGGATTCACTAAACTATCTCAGCCAGATGTCTGTCCAGCCTCT
Organism: Oophaga sylvatica; assembly: GCA_033576555.1. Classification (NCBI taxonomy): domain Eukaryota; kingdom Metazoa; phylum Chordata; class Amphibia; order Anura; family Dendrobatidae; genus Oophaga; species Oophaga sylvatica. The sequence continues at coordinate 78,001,027 of JARQOD010000008.1, forward strand.
GTTTGAAGACTTCCATTGAAGGAGAACTCACCACCTCTCGTGGCAGCCTGTTCCACTCATTGAACATCCTCACTGCTCAAAAGCTTTTTCTAATATCTAATCTTTATTTTCTCACTTTCAGTTTCATCCCATTGCTTTCCATGTGCAAATGAGAATAACGATGATCCCTCTACACTGTGACATCCCTTCAGATATTTGTAGACAGCTAATAAGTCTCCTCTTAGCCTTTGTTTTTGCAAACTAAACATTCCCAGATCCTTTAACTGTTCCTCGCAGGACATACATTGCAGTGCGCTCACCAGCACTTGCTCCCCAAGGAATAATATCTCACCAGTGACATTATAAACAATGCAACACTGCATAGTAAAAATGATAATAACAAAGATAGAATATAGCAAAATAGTGGTCAATTGGGTTAAAGGGAATCTGTCAGCAAGTTTTTGCTATGTAATCTAAACACAGCATGAGGTAGAAGCTGAGACATTGATTTCAGTGATGTGCCACTTATTAGACTGGGTGATATTGTTTCAATACAATGAGTGTTTTATCAGCAGGAGATTAACACTACAGGACTACATTTGTGGTGCACCATGCCTCCAGCAGTGATTAGCATCTTATTGTCAATAAAAAATATAAATATAAAGCTGCTAATCAGGTGTGGGGTTGGGGGTCAGCTTTCTGAGCTCTTCTACCTGCTACATTTAAAAATTCTAATTGTATCACAACTGTTGAACCCAGTAAACTAAGTGGCACATCGTTGGAATCAGGATCTTTTTTTCTACATTATACTGTTCTCAGATGAGGTATCAAAAACCTGGTGACTAATTCCCTTTAAAATAAAAAGCACATAATATGCACCTGTCCTGAGCCCTCATCTAATGCCTTATGCCACCTCCGGCTCCATATTGGAGTATTCAGTTCTTACTGTTTTGAGGAGTCTGTGGTTAGGAGGGAGGCAATACAAGTCATTGACTGGTGTTCACCCTATGTTAACATTAGGGACTCAGTTGCAGAAAGACCAAAGAGAACCTGTGGAGGACCAGAGTGCTGTGATGGAGGCATCTCTAGTGAAAGGAGTTAGGTGAGTGCAGGGCCAGGATGAAGGGTAGACAGGGTAGGCACCTGCCTAGGGCGTTATCTCCTGTCTACCCAATGGGGTGCACTTTAAAAAAACAACAACTTTACATTGCTGAATGTCTGTGACTGCCCTGCACATTCCTCCAGGGGCAGGCTGCCTTCACCTGGCTGCCATTACCTCTCCGTACTTAATTGCAATAGTGTCTGCACCCTGATGAAGACAGTGCATGCAGGTGACATCAGATGGGCGATGCAGTGATATCATCATGCCATCCAGCGCCCACTGCTGTACAGGAAAGAAGAAAAAATAGCAGCTACAGTGTACAAGTAGCCTGGATTAGGTGAGTATAAGTGTTTTTATTTTTCTTATATAGTATTGTTCCTGAACGAGGGTCATCAAAAAGGGGCTGGCTGTGGAGGACTATAATACTGGTGGCTGGGTGTGGGGGACATACTACTGGGAGTTGCTGGCTGTGGGGGACATTCTACTGGGGGCTGCATAGTGAGGGGACAGTGTGGCGATGTAGAGAGTAAAATGGAAAACTGGAGAGGAGACAGACATGGCAGACTGTTGTTAATAAGGGCGGACAGTGGGGTACTTATAGCTGATAATGGCAGTGTGGCGGTTATAGCGCATTAAGACGCACAGTATGAAGGCCAAATACCATAGAAGGCTTAATTAGGTCATTGTATGGACAGTTATTTGTATGCAATGGGAATTTTAATAACACTCTTATTTTCAAGGGTACAGTGTTGGGATGTACTGCAAAACACATGAGAAGAAGGCAATCTGCAGAGACGAGATGTGGATGTGAAAAGTCATCATGGAGTCTGGACAAGATGAAGATGAAAAGAAATAACAACTCCAATCAGAGAAGATGTCACCAATAAGGTACCTGGATGTAAATGTTTATTTGTTGATACTGCAATAATGCAATGCAATAATGTACCGATGGTGCTTTTGGTGATGTATTCCTTTTGTTTATGGTGGTTCTTGTGCCATATTTATGCACTACTGATGGCTCTGGTGTTCAATTTATTATCTAATGTTAATTTTGGTTTCATATTCATGTACTGGTGATCGTTCTGGTAATGAAGTCTGCACCATAACCTTCATCACTACATGAATGCATCACCAGAACCATCAGTAGAACATGAATACAGCAACAGAACAATCACAACTACATGAATACGCCACCAGAACCACATTTTGTTGCAAACTGATTTGTCGCATGACGGACGCAAAACCCATCATATGTACCCTATTTTTCGACTATAAGACGCACTTTTTTCCTCCAAAAATGTGGAGGAAAATGGGGGGATGCATCTCATAGTCCAGATGTACCGGCTTTGGCTGTGGTTGGGCGCGGCGGAGCGGCATTGGCGTAGAAGCGGGTCACAAAGGCAGTAGCCCGGTGGTCAGCGCTTATAGCAAGTGAGGTATTCTGCTACATACAGGCGATCTGATCAATCACAGTTTATTTATTGTTGGCGACTTGTGATGTAATATGTGATCTGGCCAGTAGACGGCAGCGGCGAGAGGCCCAAGTTGGAGCTTGGGGTTTTTTGGCAGTTGGTGGGCCGTTGGTTGGAGTCGAAGTTGAGTCCAGATGGAAGTGAAGCTGCAGATCCTTGGAGAAAGTCTGTATAGGGTGGTGCAACTCTGGATCTGTTGTTGGTGACTCTGGGATGCATTGCTCTTGACATGAGCTGACTTGGTGAGAACAACTAAATACACAGCATCTTGGGCTAGACTACATGAGACCCTATCTATAAGGACTTAGAGAAGCCCTGCGTTGAAGAGATCGACATTCCCTAAGAGCTTCAAGACAGAGTTTCTGATTATTTGTGACTCAGCCCAACAAAGGACATTTCTACTTCAGTTTCAGGACATACCGGTACCATCTTACATCTGAATATATATGCGCATATATAAATAGCCTTATAGTGGTCCAGTTAGTTAGGAGAAAAGGCCTCTTCTGTAAGAAACACTTTGAAAACTGCTCAGAGTAGGCGATTACTAAAGTACTGGCACAACACTGTCATTTTAGTGATTTATGCATACAAGGGGTTAATCGCGTTGTATTTTGCTCACATATACACTAGTGGCCAAAATTGTGGATACACTTGAGGTTTTTAATAATTTTTGAGGCTTCTGGAACTTTCGACGATCTTACTTGCTTGATTATGTAATTATATGTATAGCCCAGGCACGCAATCTGTTGCTAAAGATATCGGGAGACTTGTTTTGATATTTTGTCGGTATTTTTTATAATTTTGACAAGCAGTTCTGGACTTCGTTCTCTGTGAGTAAAATTCATAAATTTTTAGTTACATGTTAACTTTTCTTTGTGTCCGCATTAAATTAAAAATAGTGTTTTAAAGCTACAGTCGTCACTTGATCCTTTCAGTATAGGTTCTACAGGCTTTAATTTCTTTACAAACTATTGAGAATTTTTATTTCTTGCATTTTATTAATATTTAAATTTATTTTTTAACTGAATAATTGCCGTATATACTCATGTATAAGCCGACCCATGTATAAGCCGACCCCCTAATTTTGCCACAAAAAACTGGGAAAACTTATTGACTCGCATATAAGCCTAGGGTGAAAAATGATTATGCCCCCATATGATGCTCCACAGATTAGGCCCCATAAACTGAACAGATTATGCCCCGTATGCTCCACAGATTATGCCCCCATATGCTCCATAGATTATGCCCCCATATGCTGCACAGATTATGCCCAATATGATCCACAGATTATGCCCCCATATGCTCCAGATTATGCCCAATATGCTCCAGAGATTATGACCCCATATGCTCCACAGATTATGCCCCATATGCTCCAGATTATGCCCCCATATGCTCCAGATTATGCCCCCATGTTCCACAGATTATGCCCCCATATGCTGCACAGATTATGCCCCCATATGCTGCACAGATTATGCCCCCATATGCTGCACAGATTATGCCCCGTATGCTGCACAGATTATGCCCCCGTATGATCCACAGATTATGCCCCATAGTATACGTCCATTATGCTGCTGCTGCAAAAAATGACATACTCACCTCTCATCGCTGGGGGCCAGGTGCCGGTGTCGTGAGCAGTCGGTGACACCGGCGCGCTATGGGGGACAGGTGCCGGTGTCACCGCTCGCTCAGGACCCTGGCACCTGAGATATTTACCTGTCCTCTCTCCATCGCTGCGCACTGCTCCCTCTTCCGGGTCCTCGGCAGTGAATGATCAGGCAGGGGGCACGGCATACACTAACAATGTCATCGCGCCCTCTGCCTGAACATTCACAGCCAGAGTAGTTGGACGAGGGAGCAGCGTGCAGCGGTGGAACGGGACAGGTGAATATCGCTATACTCACTCCTCCGCCGGCGCATCTCTGCAGCCTCTACTCTTCTCTTGGCGCTCTCCGCAGCGCTTCAGTCCTACAGCGGTCACGTGGTACCGCTCATTAAAGTCATGAATATGTGCATATTCATGACTTTAATGAGCGGTACCATGTGACCGCTGCAGGAAGGAGCCGAGATCGTGGGAGAAGCAGGGGGGCTGCAGAGACACGCCGGCGGAGGGGTGAGTATGATCCGACACCCCCGCCCACCGTTCCCCCGCCAACCCCCGTATATGACTCGCGTATAAGCCGAGAGGGGGACTTTCAGCCCTAAAAAATGGGCTGAAAATCTCGGCTTATACACGAGTATATACGGTATTAAATGTCTATTTTGAGCTCCCAAACTCCTGAATGATTGTTTTTTAGATTTTAATCATGCCAGCCACAAAGAGGCCTGATTGGTCTCCAAAAAAGAGAGCTATGGCTATTGTTTTGAGGAAGGAGGGATACAGTTTCAGAGAAATTGCTAGGAAGATGGGTGGTAGAGTCACTGCTTCTGGAGTGCAAAAGCTGTGTTCACGTTTTGCTGATAGTTACAGCATCAAAACTAAGAGTGGAAGAAGGAAGGAAAAAGTCAACAACTCCAAAAACAGACAGAAGAATTTTTAGGTTAGCCTTGCAAAACAGTAGAGCAACAACCAAGGAGCTCAACCAGTTCTTGCACGATGGAGGAGTTTCGGTGTCAGATAGAACAGTACATCGCCGATTACTTGATGCCGGTCTGAAAGCACGAACACCAAAGAAAAAGCCATACCTAAATCTTAAACAGAGACGTAAGAGAATTTCCTGGGCCAAAGAACATCTTAGCTGGACAACTGAAGATTGTATGAAAGTAATCTGGATCGATGAAAAGAGAATGTCAGTTTTTGGTAGTGAAGGAGTGCGTTATGTTCGGAGAAGGCCAAAGGAAGACTGTCTTTCAGAGTGTATTACAGCTACAATGAAACATCCTGAGAGTGTTATGATATGGGGCTGTACATCCTGGCATGGAATTGGGAGAATACAGGTCCTTGAGGAAACTGTAAATGCTTCGAAATACACTGCTCAAAAAATAAAGGGAACACTTAAAAACAGAATTTAACTCCAAGTAAATCAAAATTATGTGAAATCAAACTGTCCACTTAGGAAGCAACACTGATTGACATTCAATTTCACATGCTGTTGTGCAAATGGAATAGACAACAAATGGAAATTATTGGCAATTATAAAGACACACTCAATAAAGGAGTGGTTCTGCAGGTGGGGACCGCAGAGAGACCACATCTCAGTACCAATGCTTTCTGACTGATGTTTTGGTCACTTTTGAATGTTGGTTGTACTTTCACACTCGTGGTAGCATGAGACGGACTCTACAACCCTCACAAGTGGCTCAGGTAGTGCAGTTAATCCAGGATGGCACATCAATGCGAGCTGTGGCATGAAGGTTTGCTGTGTCTGTCAGCGTAATGTCCAGAGGCTGGAGATGCTACCAGGAGACACGCCAGTACACCAGGAAATGTGCAGGGGGCCGTAGGAGGGCAACAACCCAGCAGCAGGACTGCTACCTCCACCTTTGTGCAAGGAGGAACAGGAGAAGCACTGTCAGAGCCCTGCAAAATTACCTCCAGCTGGCCACAAATGTGCATGTGTCTGCACAAACGGTTAGAAACCAACTGCATGAGGATGGTCTGAGTGCGCGACGTCCACAGATGGGGGTTGTGCTCACAGCCCAACACAGTGCAGGACACTTGGCATTTGCCACAGAACACCAGGATTGGCAAATTCGCCACTGGCGCCATGTGCTCTTCACAGATGAAAGCAGGTTCACACTGAGCACATGTGACAGACATGACAGAGTCTGGAGATGCCATGGAGAATGATCTGCAGCCTGCAACATCCTTCAGCATGACTGGTTTGGGAGTGGGTCAGTAATGGTGTGGGGTGCCATTTCTTTGGAGGGCCGCACAGCCCTCCATGTGCTCGCCAGAGGTAGCTTGACTGCCATTAGGTACCGAGATGAGATCCTCAGACCCCTTGTGAGACCATATGCTGGTGCGGTTAGCCCTGGGTTCCTCCTAATGCAGGGCAATGCCAGACCTCATGTGACTGGAGTGTGTCAGCAGTTCCTGCAAGATGAAGGCATTGAAGCTATTGACTGGTCCACCCATTCCCCAGACCTGAATTCGATTGAGCACATCTGGGACAATATTGTCTCTCTCCATCCACCAACATCACATTGCATCACAGACTGTCCAGGAGTTGGCAGATGCTTTAGTCCACATCTGGGAGGAGATTCCTCAGGAGACCATCCGTCGACTCATCAGGAGCATGCCCAGGCATTGTAGGGAGGTCATACAGGCACAGGGAGGTCATACAGGCACGTGGAGGCCACACACACTACTGAGCATCATTTTGACTTGTTTTAACCCCTTAACGACCAAGCCATTTTGTAGGTTAAAGACCAGGCCAATTTTTTACAATTCTGACCACTGTCACTTTATGTGCTTATAACTCTGGAAAGCTTCAACGGATCTTGGAAATTCTGAGACTGTTTTCTCGTGACATATTGTCCTTCATGATAGTGGTAAAATTTCTTCAATATAACTTGCGTTTATTTATGAAAAAAACGGAAATATGGCAAAAATTTTGAAAATTTTGCAATTTTCAAACTTTTAATTTTTATGCCATTAAATCAGAGAGATATGTCACAAAAAATAGTTAATAAATAACATTTCCCACATGTCTACTTTACATCAGCACAATTTTGGAACCAAATTTTTTTTTGTGTTAGGAAGTTATAAGTGTTAAAAGTTGACCAGCAATTTCTCATTTTTCCAACAAAATTTACAAAACCATTTTTTTTTAGGGACCACCTCACATTTGAAGTGAATTTGAGGGGTCAATATGACAGAAAATACCCAAAAGTGATACCATTCTAAATACTGCACCCCTCAAGGTGTTCAAAACCACATTCAAGAAGTTTATTAACCCTTTAGGTACTTCACAAGAATTGAAGCAATGTGGAAGGAAAAAATGAACATTTAACTTTTTTTCCCAAAATTTTTCTTTCGACACAATTTTTTTAAATTTTGTCAAGGGTATCAGTAGAAAATGAACCACAATATTTGTTGTACAATTTCTCCTGAGTACACCGATACCCAATGTGTGGGGGTAAACCACTATTTGGGCGCATGGCAGAGCTCAGAAGGGAAGCAGCGCCATTTGACTTTTGGCTGGAATTGAGATTGGACGCCATGTCGCATTTGGAGAGTCTCTGTATGCCTAAACAGTGGAAACCCCCACAAGTGACCCCATTTTGGAAACTAACCCCCCAAGGAACTTATCTAAATGTGTTGTGAGAGCTTTGAACCCCAAGGGCTTCACAGAAGGTTATAACGTAGAGCTGTAAAATTAAAAAATCATATTTTTTCCACAAAAATGATCTTTTCATCCCAATTTTTATTCTCCAAAGGATAAAAGGCCACCAAAAGTTATTGTGCAATTTGTCCTGAGTACGCTGATACCCCATATGTGGGGGTAAACAACTATTTTGGACGCATGGCAGAGCTCGGAAGGGAAGGAGCGCCTTTTTCAAATGCAAACTTTGATGGAATGGTCTGTCGGGTGTCATGTCACGTTTGGAGAGCCCCTGATGTGCCTAAACAGTAGAAACCCCCACAAGTGACTCCATTTTGGAAACTAGACCCCCCAAGGAACTTATCTAGATGTGTGGTGAGCACTTTGAACCCCCAAGTGCTTCACAGAAGTTTAAAACGTAGAGCCGTGAAAATAAAAAAACATATTTTTTTCCACAAAAATAATCTTTTTGCCCCCAAATTTTTATTTTTATAAGGGTAACAGGAGAAATAGGACCCCAAAAGCTATTGTGCAATTTGTCCTGAGTACGCTGATACCCCATATGTGGGGGTAAACCACTATTTTGACGCATGGCAGAGCTCGGAAGGGAAGGAGCGCCTTTTTCAAATGCAGACTTTGATGGAATGGTCTGCGGGTGTCATGTCACGTTTGGAGAGCCCCTGATGTGCCTAAACAGTAGAAACCCCCACAAGTGACTCCATTTTGGAAACTAGACCCCCAAGGAACTTATCTAGATGTGTGGTGAGCACTTTGAACCCCCAAGTGCTTCACAGAAGTTTAAAACGTAGAGCCGTGAAAATAAAAAAACATATTTTTTTCCACAAAAATAATCTTTTTGCCTCCAAATTTTTATTTTTATAAGGGTAACAGGAGAAATAGGACCCCAAAAGCTATTGTGCAATTTGTCCTGAGTACGCTGATACCCCATATGTGGGGGTAAACAACTATTTTGACGCATGGCAGAGCTCGGAAGGGAAGGAGCGCCTTTTTCAAATGCAAACTTTGATGGAATGGTCTGTGGGTGTCATGTCACGTTTGGAGAGCCCCTGATGTGCCTAAACAGTAGAAACCCCCACAAGTGACTCCATTTTGGAAACTAGACCCCCCAAGGAACTTATCTAGATGTGTGGTGAGCACTTTGAACCCCCAAGTGCTTCACAGAAGTTTAAAACGTAGAGCCGTGAAAATAAAAAAATCATATTTTATTCCACAAAAATAATCTTTTTGCCCCAAATTTTTATTTTTATAAGGGTAACAGGAGAAATAGGACCCCAAAAGCCATTGTGCAATTTGTCCTGAGTATGCTGATACCCCATATGTGGGGAGGGGAACCACTGTGATCGCCTTACTGCGATCTTTGGGAGGCAGAATGAACAAATCCACAAAAGGTGAAGAATTGGTTTTCTTTTTTACGCCGTTCCTCGTGCGGTATTAGTGATCAGGCGACTTTATTCCTCGGGTTGGTGCGATTACGGCGATACCAGATTTATACCCTTTTTTCATGTTTAGCTTCTGTCACACTCTAAAAGACGCTTTTTTTTGGAATAATTTTTTGTAAGAAATTTTTGCATCGCCGTATTTTGAGAGCTATAATTTTTCCTTATTACGGCCGACAGAGTTATCTGTGGCTTATTTTTTGCGGAACGAGCTGACGTTTTTATTGGTACCATATTCGGGCACATGACGTTTTTTGATCGCTTCCTATTCCGATTTTTGTGGAAGCAGAATGAACAAAAACCAGCAATTCAAATTTTTTTTTTCCTCCGTTCCGCGTGTGGTAAAATTGATAAAGCAGCTTTTTTCTTTGGGTCACTTCGATTACAGCGATACCTCATTTATATATTTTTTTATGTTTTGGCGTTTTTTACACAATAAAAAGTTTTATAGAAAAAATAATTATTTTTGCATCAGTTTATTCCGCGAGCTATAACTTTTTAATTTTTTGCTAATGATGCTGTATGGTGGCTTGTTTTTTGCGGAACAAGATGACGTTTTCAGCGGACCATGGTTATTTATATCCCACTTTTTGATCGCGTGTTATTGCAATTTTTCCAAGCGGTATGATGATACCGCTTGGAAAAAGTATAATTTACTACTTTTTTGTGTTTGTTTTTTTACGGCTTTCACTGAAGGGGTTAACTAGGGATACGCTTTTATAGATAGGATTTTTACGGATGCGGCGATACCAAACGTGTGTTTTTTTTGTTTTTTGTTTTTTTTATTACATAAAAATGTGTATTTTTTAGGGGAATTTTTTAAAAAATATTTTTTAATATTTTTTTTACAATTTTTAAAAAAAAAATGATTTTTTTTAACTTGTCCCTTTATGGGACTTTCACTTTTTTACTTTTGATTGCAGTTACAATGCATTGCAATGCTCCAGCATTGCAATGCATTGTAACTATAGTGAAAGCTGCTGTGACCATGATCACAGCAGCTTTCCGTAGCTACATGACCCGGAGGTTGTCATGACAACCCCCGGGTCATCAAGGCAGAGATCGGGCCCTGCAAATACATTGCAGGGCGCCGATCTGAGGCAGAGGGAGCTCCCGACCCTCTGCCTCCCCCCTGAGCGCTGCGATCGCGCTCGATCGCAGCAGTCAGGGGGTTAACAGCCAGGGGCGGCGGGGGCGCCGCTCCTGGCTGTCAGTGCAGGAAGCCTGGCCACTGCAGCGCCGGCTCCTGCACTGATCGCGCTGGAGAAGCTGAAATTTCAGCCTCTCCTGCGCGATCGCTGCTGTGTTTGGTCAGTCAGATTGACTGTCCAATCACAGCGCTGTGGGTGCGGGGACCGACGGCAAAGGTCCCCGCACCGCTTGCCGTGCCTGTCAGCTGTCTGTGACAGCTGTCGGCACTGATCTACCACTGCGTGTTTACACGCAGTGGTAGATCAAAGGGATGACGTGCACAGTCCGTCCTGGTGCCGGAACTGACACCTTGCCATGACGGACTGTGCACGTCAATGGACATTAAAGGGGTTAAGGACATTACATTCCACTTTAATTTTATGTTTGACTCCAAATCCAGGCCTCCATTGGTTAATAAATTTGATTTCCATTGATGATTTTTTGTGCGATTTTGTTGTCAGCACATTCAACTTTGTACAGATCAAAGTATTCATTGAGAATATTTCATTCATTCAGATCTAGGATGTGTTATTTGAGTGTTCCCTTTATTTTTTTTTATTTTTTTGAGCAGTGTATATTCATGATGTCCTTGAACCAAAGCTCATCCCATCAATTTGTGACCTTGGCAAGGAACAGACCGGAATTATTTTTCAAGGCAAGGCAATGTCTAAAATGGTTTGAAAGCAAACAAATTTCTGTGCTTTCATGGCCAGGAAACAGTCCTGATCTGAACCCTATCAAAAAATCTATGGTCAAGATTAAAGCGATTGGCTTCTAATAAGCGACCGAGCAACAAACAGGCATTGACTGCAGCTGTTATCAGTTCCTGGTACCATGTTGTAACCACAGAGAACCTGAGAAGTCTTGTTGAATCAATGCCAAGGAGATGAAATTCTGTTATCAATGCTAAAGGATACCCTATACTCTACTAAAGAAAGAACACAAAGGGATAGCATGAAATTAACATGTTAGGACGTGATATTTTGATTCGGCCATTCCGTTGTTCTTATAGAAGTAATGAAATATTTTGTATTATGGTTACCTTTTTTCTATGAAGAGGTATTCCAATCTACCTTAGACTATTTGTGGAATTATTGTTATAAACACTTTTTATAATTGCATGCTAAAAACTTTAAAAAATGATAAAAATTTGAAGTGTATCCACAATTTTGGCCACTAGCATAACTGTTAATTCTGTGTATATCCTTAGTCGGTGTTATTGAGAGTAATTGCCACCATTGTATTTCTTAAGGTACTGCCACACTAAGCTATCCCGCTAGCGATCTCGTTAGCGTTGCATACTAATGAGATCGCTAGCGGGATTGTTTCTATATCGCTAAATGCTGCCGCATTTAGCGATATAGTTAACGACTCTATCGCCGTTAGCGATCTTCTTAACGACTTTAGCGGTATAAAAGTACCGCTAAATCGCTAAGAAAAGGTGCCACACAGCGATAAGATACTTACCCAGCGGGAGCGCCAGCGATGAAATAGGGTCCGGAACGATTCCAGCGACGAGCGAGATCACAGCAGGAAGCTCGTCGCTGGAAGCTGCCGCACTGAACAATATCGCTAACGGGATCGCTAAATAGTGACGTTTTTTAGCGATCCCGTTAGCGATATTGTTTAGTGTGGCATACCCTTTACTTGTACACTGATTACCTACCATCCTTTCCTTTGTTTTATAAACTGGTTAGCAAATATTCACATTATATTATGTAATCTTTGTGTGTGTCTGCTGATTGTTGCTGGACTCCTCGTTGCGTGGCCGTCCCTTGTCAATGTTTCATGGCATCAAAGATAAAGAACGGAGTGTCCAATATTTCGACCCACAAGTGATCTTTATCAAGGACATCTGTTTATGTAATGACAGGGTATTCAGTGCTTCAAGGCATGGGTGTATTCTCATTTGTGTTGGTGCTGAGATTTTCGATATTTGTTCTGTTACTTTTAATGTTATACTAAATTTTCAATTTTCAGTGGCTTTTCAATTAATTTATCTTTTTCAGAACTTCAAAATTACGTTCCATATCATTTTCATACATTTTTTTCTTCTACTAATTGTATCTTTTAAGCTTTTCTTTCAAGCTTATGCATAGACAGGAATATTGGTCTATACATTGAGATACATCAAATAATTAAGGAACAGCCCTCCAGTTGGCATCATATGTGCTTCAAGTGGTTTTACTAAATTGAATATTTTTAGATAAAAATATGCACAACACATGTGATAATCAATATATGACAGCAATGTTTTGGATGCTGTACCCTTCGTCAGGCATGCAACCACTGGTGAAAGAGAATTTCTGACAGACTCACAGGGCTAATGATCTGATATGGTTTTCCTCTGAAGCAGACCTAGTTACTGAAGGCAAGCTGGCTGGCACCGACACAGGACTCGCAGCCGCTAGGTCTGTTTCAGGGAAAACTACCTATTAGCACTAATCTTTTCAGTCTGTCAGCAATCCTCTTTAACCAATAATTTCATGCCCGATGATCAGGACAGCATCTGAAACATTGATGTCATTTGTTGCTTATCACATACGCATGTTTGGATCATGAAATATTCACTTTAATAAAATCACTTGAAGAAAAGCAATGGCATCGGGTGTGCTGTTCCCTAATTGTTTGATGTCTCACGTTGATTGGATGAGGTAGAATGTTGGCTCCTTGTTAGGCCGGCATCACACTTGCGAGTTTGATGCAAGTAAGTCGCACGACTTTCTCGCATCAACACCCGGCACGGCGGCCCGCTCTCGGACCCGAGTGTACGGCTGCATGTATTTCTATGAAGCAGCACACTCGGATCCGAGAGCGGGCGGCCGTGCCGGGTGTTGATGCGAGAAAGTCGTGCGACTTACTCGCATCAAACTCGCAAGTGTGATGCCGGCCTTACTGTGCACCCATCTATGTTGCCACATTGCTCGAGAGTTGCGCTGCCTGAGTTGTGTGTACTGGACTACACTGAGTGGTCTTGTTGCACATATTATAGGGGTTGTCCAGTACTTTAGTATTGATGGCTTATACTTAGGATAGGTCATCAATGCCAAATCGGTGGTTGCTCGACACCTGATCAGTTGTTCTCGGTGCTGGCAGCCAGATGTGATCAGTTGCAGAGCTGCACCGCTTGGTGCACATCAAATGAATGTGGGTAGATCTGCAATATCCCACAGTGGTTACTATGCAGTTGACGAAGCTGTACCTTTCTTCTCCACAGCACAATAGGCCGATGTTTGCACTTGAACAGCTGTTTGACAAGTGTGCCTGGTGTCACATCCCCATCAATCTGGTATTGGTGACCTGTTCTAAGGATTAGTTATTAATATTAAAGTACCATGCAACCTCTTTAACTTCAAGGGATTACATCTAAGATACAGTATCTATTACATGAGCAAACAGAAATCACCAATACAAGTCATTGAAAGCTGGCACCAGAAGTGAAAATTTGTGTGGATATGTAGAGCGTCAGGATGTGAAATATCAGAAGAGAAGCTTCCTAAGTGGAGTTATCTTTTACTATACTTTAACAATATGTATTCATGTACGTGCTCAACAACAAACATTTGTAAAGGGGAGACAATTCCTCGCTTGAAGTGATCAGCCTTTTTCATGAGAACTTTTGAAATGGAGATTTAAAAGGATTAGTCTACTTTTTGAACTAGAGAGCTGCTAAACAAAAAAAACTAGCTGCATGTAACATAAACTTGGAGTTGTCTGTTCACAAATGCTGACAACAGAGTGTTGTGCATTATTTCACTAATTGTCACCATTGTGTGTTTTTATTTAGCTTGTTTTTTATATATAACATTAATGGTAAAATATATTTTAAATAGACATAACTCCCATTAAGTAAATGGAAAGATAGGACAATCAAACCAAATCAATCAAAAGTAATATTAAAACAAATTTTTAATTGAGATTATTAAAATTTTTACAAGAATGAAGAACCACAAAAAGGACACAGTCCAAAGGGCATGTATAAAATACAAAGGCTATTCACACTATCAGGATATACCGTATATACTCGTGTATAAGCCGAGATTTTCAGCACGGCTTATACACGAGTCATAGGGCAGAAACCAGCGGGGGAGGGGGTGCCGCGGCAGGAGCCGGTGGCTGGGACATCATACTCACCCCTCCCCGTGCCATCGCTGAACGTCCCTGCAATCCTGCGTTTTCCCCGGCTTCCTGCAGCTCTCCAGCACTGAGCGGTGATGTAATACCCGCTCATTAAGGTCATGTAATATGGACGCGACGCCACTCCCATAGGCGTGGCGTCCATATTCATGGCCTTAATGAGCGGTATTATGTCACCGCTCAGCGCTGGAGAGCTGCAGGAAGCCGGGGAGAACGCAGGATTGCAGGGACGTTCAGCGATGGCACGGGGAGGGGTGAGTATGATGAAGGAGAGGACAAGGAGCACGGAGCAGGACGGGGGGAGAACGGTGGACGGGGGAAGCATGGAGGAGGACGGGGGGAGAACGGAGGACGGGGGAAGCATGGAGCAGGACGGGGGGAGAACGGAGGATGGGGGAAGCATGGAGGAGGACGGGGGGAGGACGGGGGAAGCATGGAGGAGGACGGGGGGGAGAATGGAGGACGGGGGAAGCATGGAGCAGGACGGGGGGAGAACGGTGGACGGGGGAAGCATGGAGGAGGACGGGGAGAACAGAGGACGGGGGAAGCATGGAGGAGGACAATGAGCACGGAGCAGGACGGGGGAGGATGGAGGGCACAGAGGAGCACGGAGCAGGACGGAGGGAGAGGATGGAGGGCACAGAGGAGCACGGAGCAGGACGGGGGGCACAGGAGGACAGAGAAGGAATAGGGGAGCACAGCGGAGGATGGAGCAGGAGGGGGGAGTACAGAGGAGAATGGGGGAGCACAGAGCTGGATGGGGGAGCAAGGAGCAGGACGGGGGCAGCACAGAGCAGGAGGGCAGTTTATACACCCGGCTTATACACGAGTCAATAAGTTTTCCCAGTTTTTTGTGGCAAAATTAGGGGGGTCGGCTTATACACGAGTATATACGGTAATTATGATAAATCACAAAAAACCCACAAAAATGTATCTATATGTAAATTGCAAATGTGCACATCAAAATATCTCGAAATCAGTGGGTATTTATGAAAACTTCATCAAAACTGCAGGTTGGTGCCATGTGCACTGCTGGAGATCATTGGGATAAATGCAGAGTTATAGGAAAGGACAGAAGTGATGAAGTACCATGGACAATTCAGGACTTCATGGACAACTTCATGCAGAGTTATAGGAAAGGACAGAAGTGATGAAGTATCATGGATAATTCAGGACTTCATGGACAACTTCAGACTTAGCTGAAATATATACAGTATATAAAAAAGCAAACACAGAAACTACCAAACCAAAGTTTGAAAGGGCAGGTGACTGCAGAAGGCAAATCAGGATGTAGCTGAAATCAAAGTACAGTACAGAAGTAATTAAAATACCTTCTAGCTGACAGAAATGCTAAACTAATGCTTTTAATAAGCCTGCCTGTGGTGACACAATCAGTGCCATCAGCCATTAGTTGGTTCAAGTGCTTTTGTAATGGTATTTTCACCATTAGATAGGACTCAATTGTTCAGGTCATTTAAATAACACCTTGGAGGGAAAATGAGTCACTGAGTCACTGAGATTTGTCACCAGATAGATGTGTCTTTAACATGGCACCAATCAGAGGTGGATGCAAAGCATGTGGAACCTGTTTTGCTCCACAGGAGCTCAGGGAAAGGCTTTGGTTTCAAGGGGTTGTCCTAGATAATGAAAAAATCTGGACACAGCCAGAAATTAATGTAACAGCATGCATCCAATCATCTTTAAGCTCTTTAGTGTGACCACAGCTTTAGTAATATCAAAGTGATCTGAATATATTTGACTTTAACCAATGATAGCCAACAGCCTGTTCCTCACACGCTAATCTTCACTGACATGTGATCACACTCTATCTGTACAGATTTTCTTACTGTTTTATGGCTTTCTTTACCTATTTCTATGGTTAAGCTGAGAGCTATGAAGTCCCTGCACTATCAAGATTAATCTAAAAATGGCTTCTGCTTTCACTGCTTCTGCTTTTATATAGGCAAAAGGGAGTCCTTTCTCCTTGGCTAGTCTATTCTATGCAATGTGATAGCTGCAAACCATTTTAGGATAGCTGTGACGGAAATAATTTGAGCCTTCGAGCAGCACGGTGGCTCAGTGGTTAGCACTGTTAATCTGCAGCGCTGGGGTTCTGGGTTCAAATTCCACCAAGGAGAACATCTGGAGTTTGTTTGTTCTCCCTGTGTTTGCATGTGTTTCCTACCACTTTCCAAAGACATACTGATAGAATTTATATTGTGAGCCCCAATGGGGACTGTGATGATGATGTCTGTACCTTGCTTTGGAATATGATGGTGTAAAATGCATAAATAAAGATGCAAATTGAACACCAAAGAAGTTATTCTTAACCTAGCCACGCTCAAGATGCCAGGACATTTTTTCATTGAATTTTTTCTGTGCTAGCCCTCTAGGGATGCTATCGTTACACTCAGGGCCGGCTCCAGGTTTTTATGGGCCCGGGCGAAAGAGTCTCAATGGGCCCCATTAACACAGACCACGATTCATGATGCACAGATACGGCAGAGAAATATGGGTATAGTACAGTGCCAAAGATTTCACTTCTTACATTACATGAGTGATATCTATTGTAAATTCTACAATAGCTCAGAAACCGCTGAATTCTCACAGCGCACAGAACAGACTGGACAGTACAGTCCTCCATACAATATTATGGGCACCACATAGTCTCCCCCTCATCACCCATATAATACCCATGCAGGGTGTCACCCCCTCATCCCCCATATAATGCTCCATACAGAATACTGGACCCAATATAATGCTCCATACAGAATACTGGACTACATAAATTGCTCCATACAGGATACTGGTCCCCATATAATGCTCCATACAAAATATGGAGCTCTCCTCTGCACTGCGCTGCGCTCTGCACTGTTATGGCTCAGGAGAGGCCGTATCACCTCCCCATCACCTCCATCATGGCCTTCTCCCCATCACCTCCATCAATGCCTTCTCCCCATCACCCCCCCATCATTGCTTTCTCCCATCACCTCCATCAATGCATTCTCCCCATCACCCCCCAATCATTGCCTTCTCCCCATCACCTCCGTAATGGCCTTCTCCCCATCATTGCCCTCTCCTCCACCTACACACACACACAGACACACACAGCAACATTCACCTGTCTGCACATTCACACACACACACATGCGCGCACACACACCACATCCCACCTGCCCCACGTCCGCACCGCAGGCATTCCCGCAGCATCACCGGCGCCCGCGCTTTCTCTGCCACAGCCGGCCGCTGAATGATGACATCATCCAGCGGCGCTGCTGTGAGAGGAAGCGTGGGCGCCCTGCAGGGGCCCCCTGGAGCCTGGAGCTGTGGAGGCACGGGGAGAGGTAAGTATTGTGCCGGCTGCCAGGACCCTGAGCAAGCGGGGGGGCCCAGTGGCGGCACTGGCACCGTTCTCCTCCGCTGACGGGGGCGGGGTGCCCGACGGCGAGTGGGCCCTCCCACCTGCTCAGGGCCCCGACACTTGCCCAGGTACTGACGCCAGCCCTGATTACACTCTTCACTTCCTAAATTCACAGGTGATGTTACTAACCACTTCATTACCCTGGACTACAAAAACAATTGTTCTTAATACCCTCACTGCTCTTGTCATCTAGAGATGTTATAATTAATCCTTTCACTGCCGTATACCAGTAGACTATGAGCCCACGCAGTCAGGGTCCTCTCTCCTTCTGTACTTGTGTGTCCCTTGTCTTACACATGTTTATTGTACTTGTCTATACTTCCCCTTTGCACATGTAAAGCGCCATGGAATAAATGGCACTATATAAATGTATAATGTATAATAATAATAATGATGTATAAGTTAAGTCATTAATTACTCTAGACCACCATGGCTGTTATCTATCACTGCAAGTGAAATAAAGTGTCACTGTTTCACATCTGACTGTGGCCTAGGGACGCCGTGAGTGACAGCTCAGCCACCCTATGCGATCTGTGGTGTGCTGGACTGTCGGTTTTGTGAGTGACAGTCCAGTCATCCAATCTAATCTTCTGATGGTCCCCACAGACTCATTGACTTGCATGGCCATATGCGATCCGAATATCAGATCAAACTTGGCCATGCAGCGATTTTTTTTTCCACGAAGAGACATTGTCGGAGGAAAAAAATTGGACATGTGCACGGCGCCATAGACTGGCATTGGTCCAAGTGCGATCCACTGTTTTGCTGTCAGTTCGAACTCAGCAAATAGGCTTATCTGCACCTGCCATAATTATGATAAATTATAATTTGCAGGTATGCTGTCAGAAGAGGCACCATGAGATGCTTTTGCAGAGAACTTTCTTGAACACTCTGTAAAGGTACTGCCACACTAAACAATCCCGCTAGCGATCACGATAACGACGCATACTAATGCGATCGCTAGCGGGATTGTTTCTATATCGCTAAGTGCGGCCACATTTAGCGATATAGTTAACGACGCTATCGCCGTTAGCGATCTTCTTAACGACTTTTGTACCGCTAAATCGCTAAGAAAAGGTGCCACACTAGCGATATATACTTACCCAGCGGGAGCGCCGACGAGAAAATAGGGTCCGGAGCGATTCCAGCGACGAGCGAGATCACAGCAGGAAGCTCGTCGCTGGCAGCTGCCGCACTGAACAACATCGCTAACGGGATCGCTAAATAGTGACGTTTTTTAGCGATCCCGTTAGCGATATTGTTCAGTGTGGCATACCCTTAACACCGCAATCTTTACAATGGCTTCTAGAATATTTGTAAAATCTCTCTTTTCTATGTGAACCCAATCATCATCCTATGTCTATATTTTTTAGTTCATATATCTAAGCATTAAGAAAAATATTTTAATATATACAAACAATAACTGAACACTATGTTAATGGATTAACCAGAAAGGAAAAAATGTGTTTGAGAATAGTTTGCAATGGGTTAACTAGAGCAGCAGATGTGTTTGTCAGAGCCACCATAACCGCGCTCTCCATGTCAATTTTATGATAATGTTACATGGCTTTCATTCTGCTCGTCTTGCTTGGAGCCTGTGGATTTGTGGGAAAGAGACATTTAATACTAATGTATCCCAGAACAAAGGAGAAAATGACAGATCTGTATTAGGACATACACACCTTAGTCACATTTCACCTGGATTTTACTAAATAGCTGCCAATTTCACCCTCCGTTTAAGTGTAGGGAATTGCACATATTGAATAGCAGTTTATTTTATTTTGCAGTTTTGAGTTTCTTGGTTAATTACAATTTATGGTAAAAGTGATTTCTGCCTATTGTTCAGATATCAGTTTGATGATTTTAGCTTGAATTAATGGGTGAGTTCAGATGCTGCCGGAATCAGTCCTTAAGAAATAAGTAAGGAAGTGCGCTTTTCAGGGATTAGGACTCTATCGCCTCTTTGGTTACATTTCGAAATAGTGATGAAAATAAAACCTTACACAATATCTAGACATTGCGCTTATCTGCACAACTTCTGATTTTCTCTGCAAATGGCTGATTGATGGACTATACATCTAAGTATGTTTTCCAATACAGACAAGACAAAATGAGAAGAGATTTTAATAGTGAAATAGAAAACTCTTAATTTCCAATGTAGTGTTGGCTCCCAGTGTATGTTGGTCCTTGGGCAACAAAGTCACTCTACTGTCTGACAATGCCCTCTCATTGGCCTGTTCACCTTGCTCTTTTTTTCACATCATGTTCCTTCAGCTGGAATATGCACAGGTTTACCTGTTTTCTTTGTATGCTTACATACTTAAAGGGGTTGTGCCCCAAACAAAAGCATATTTTAATCAACAGATCTTGGAATAAAAATAAAACTCCACAATTGGATATGTTTAAAAAAAATGTTCCTGTCCTGAAATAATGTTATAAATGTGCCCCAGTGTAACAGCTGTGTCTGACCATGCAGGAACAGGTCGGATATACCATAGTTACTGGCCAAGGGAGGAAGAAAAAACCTATACAGACATTACAGCATTGGTGTCATGCCTCAGGATTCGATCCAGCAATTTTGTAGTTGTCTGCTGGCATCTCTATCCACTTAGCCACTGGAGATCTTGTCTAGAGATGTGTGAACTTGTTCGGAACACATTTGCCAATCTCAAAATTGGCAGAAACATTGCAGATTGAATTCGTGTTAGGATTCCGAGCATTTTCTGCAGAATTCAGTAAATTAGTGAGTTTTCACTAAGGCAGGGATCTTACCAGCGGTTCTGATTGGCGGTAACGTTACGGCCAGTAAGATCATTACCGTTAATCAAAATGCTGCGGGGACACACTGTCAGATGTCAGCCTGACCCCTCAGCCATGACTGTGACCCGCGGTATGGTAAATCATTATTGCCGGTTAGAGAGCCGTTGTTCCCTCGCTGTCAAATGACAGCGTGACCCTGCAGCTGTAATCGTAGGTAAAAAGTTTACCTCTGGTAACTGGTGTTATAAGATGGGACTACTACTCCCATCAGCTGCCGCTTGCTGCCGCTAATAGCGAGAGCAGGCACGGCTGATGGGAGTATACATCAGCCAGTGCCTGCCCTCTAAATAAATAATAAAAAAAATGGCGTGGCTTCCTCTGTATTTATGACAACCAGCCATGCAAAACTGACAGCTGCGGGCTGTCAGTGTTAGCAAGGCTGGTTATCAAGAATAGAGGGCTCCCCACAAGGTTTTTTAAAAATTATTTAAATAATTTAAAAAAATGGCGTGGGTTCCCCCCATTTTTACAACCAGCCTTGCTAAAGCAGACAACTGGGGGCTGTTATTCTTAGGCTGGTAAGATGTCATGGATATTGGCCCCCAGTAGTGTTGAGCGATACGATAATGCAAATATCGGCTATCGGCCGATATTAGCTCTATCGGCCTTTCGATAATTCGTTTCGATATTTTCGTCTTATCGAATACCGGAATCGGATTTGTCACTGTCACTGTGAGTGTCCGTCGGTCGGGTCTGTCAGGAGTCAGCGGCACTTACCTGGCAGAAGATCTCCGGCGGTCACGTCCTGGACTGCTTGATGGCCGCCATTATCTTCTCCCTGGCGGTCACATGCAGTTTTTCGCGATAACTGCAGTGACTGCAGGGTAATCCCGGCCGTAAAGCAGTCAGTCCGATGACGTCACCGCCGGGGAAGCAGGTAATCAGCTGTGCTGCGCCGGGATGACAGGCTCTGCCTGTCATTCTGATGTAGCAGAGCTGGATCGTCGTGGGACACTCGTTACTATGGACTGCGTCGGTCAGGTGGTATACTTTTTTTTTTTTTTTCATTTTTTTACAGGAGATCGATGGCGTCGCAGGATGAGACAGTAATAAAAGAAATGAAAACTGTGTTTTTTTTTTTTTTATTAAATTAAAAAACTTTTTTAGGAACATTCACCCGTCCGGGTACATAAACAAGTTAACTATTTACATACAGGGACCCTGTCCGGGTTATTTAGACTTCTTTGGCTGGCCTCTTCCAGGTACCACCTGGTACTCTTCTTGAGATTGCCAAACATCCGAGGCACCAAGGACCACCAGGACCTGATGACGTCGTGTGGCCTGTACAGTGACGTCGTGACCCGCTATCTGGGTCTGTGTGGCCACCTCTTTCATCTCCCTCTGGGTCTGGAGCCCTATGTCCCGGACTGTACGAACCCCAGGGTGCCTAACAGGCGCCGGGTACGGGCCAGCTATACTTATCATGTCCATAGCTGGGGCTGCTGAGGAGACCACTGAGGGAGGCTGGGGAGATTTACGGCATGGGGTGGGCACTTTTGCAGAGGCCTGGATGTGGGAGGCTGAAGGCTTCGAGGGTCTCACAGGTTCCTGACACACTGGGGAGTAGGGGTCGCACCTGTTAACATTTAGGGCGTACCACCCATTGTAACCCCAGTGTCCGGTGTAAGTCACCAAGTCTCCTGGCAACAGGTCCCTCCCGGGTGTCCTTCTGGGAGGTGAGCCTCCACGTCCTGCCGGGTCACAAAGACTTCTAAATAAAGTCCAGGCTCCTTGATGAAGCCCCAACCACCTTTCAATTTAAAGCTCCGTACTGCACCCTTACGCCGCGGCTCACTCAGGGTTCCTTTATTCATCCAGTCCTTATCTGCCCGGTCCTTCTCCAGGTGACGTTGGCGAAGTTTTAGGGTTTCTTGCTGCTCCCTTTGTCGCTCTGCTTCCCGCTCCCAACGTCTCCACTCTTCCTCCTGACGCCGGTTGTAATTCTCCTCCACCAGTTGCTCCATGTCTCCACCACTCCACTGCAGCTTATAGTATCCGGTTTGCGGCAGCTCTCCTGTCGCCCCCCAGTCCTGGCGGCGCTCCCCTGCGGAGGAAGCAGACGGCTCTAAATCAGATGACAGTCGGGGCTCCGGTACAGGCAGGTAGTGCTCTGGTGCCTGCGCGGCCTCCTCCATGAGGACGGGTGTCGCTTCTTCTGTCTCAGCGACGGGGGCAGACAGCGGGATCTGGGGTGCTGCTGACGGTGCTGCAGTTTTTGCAGGAACGGGTGCCTCCACTGCGACAACGTCAACCGGATCACATTGCAAGGACTCCTCTACTAGAACGGGTGCCTCACCTTCCGGTACAGACACTTCAGGTAAGAGGGATTGGCGCCGCTCCAAGTTTATTTTTAGGGCACGCCAGCTGGCTTCCATCCTGGCGACCTCCTCCCGGTGCCGGGCCAGGCCTCTTAGGGTATCCGCCACTTCTTGCAGCGTAGGAGGGTTTACAGGCCGGGTGCCCAACGGTGATTCTGTGGCGATCGGGTCGCTTCCGTGGGGGGAGAGCTCTGACTGCTCCATCCCTTCCCACTTCTGCTCGTCGTGTCCATTAGCCATCTCTGCCAAGTCACATGTGTCATATCTGGAGAGGGCCCCTCTTTTGTAGGGAGGCGGGACCTTCGTGTTAGTTTCCGCACACTGAGGAGGATGAGGAGGCGGAGCTCCAGAGCTGTGGGGCACGATGTTACATTGCAGTACCATTTACAGTGGGCGGCCATCGTTTTCACGCCACTGAGTGAGTGACACCACGAAGAGCACGCCCTTCTTCTTCACCAGTGCCTCGTCGTGACGCAGATATGGCGGAAAAATGGCAAATACATTCTCTGATGATTTTAGCAATTCTCAAGCACAAAACCAGTGCAATTCAGGCACACAGGACTCGCTTATAGCGAGCTACAGAATCCTGTTCATGACGCCCAAGTTGAGTCGCACAGAGCCAGAGGTTTTCGGGGTACTCGGCACCGAGCCCGTCGACTTCTATGGGGTATGTCACGTCTTTACCCGGCAATTGAATTAGAGTCGATTTTACTATGTAGAAGTGTATAAACTATAAATATATGTATATATATGTCACAATGACATGTATATATATATATATATATATATATATATGTATTCTATGTGTGTATATTTTGTGTTTACAACGAAAGAAAGGGTTTTTTTTTGTTGCGATATTTTGTTCCCATAGACTTACATGGGACTTCCGGTATCGAAATCGGATATCGACGATATTTAGTGCTATCGGCGATACAATTTCGATACGATATTTTTAGATATCGAGCAATATCGCTCAACACTAGCCCCCAGTTTAAAAATAGCAGCCCTCGGCTGCCCAGAAAAGGCGACTCTATTAGATGTGCTAATTTTGGTGCTTTGCTCAGCTCTTCCCACTTGCCTGTGGTGGAGGCAAGTGGGGTTCATATTTGTGGGGTTGATGTCACCTTTGTATTGTCTGATGACATCAAGCCCACGGCTTAACATTGGAGAGGTGTCTATAAGATGCCTATCTGTTACTAATCCTATGGTTATATTGTAAACAAACACTCAGCAAGTAAAAAGTCCTTTATTTGAAATAAAAACAAAACACAGTTTTCCATTTCTATTTAAAAAATCACAAACACAGTTATACTCAACTAACGCCCATTCCATTGAAGGACTTGTCTCTTGTAATAAATAGAAAATAAAAGCCAATAATATCCCTCACCTGTCCATCGTTCTGTCCCATGTCGTTCGTTCCCCATGTCTGGGGATAAACAGTTTTCAACCTGGATGGTGCCAAGATGCGACCATCCAGACTGAAAACCATTGGGAAATGAGCTGCTGCGTGCGCAACCTCAGTGACTAGCAGTGACATGATCAAGGTTACCGCCGGTCACTGAGGCTGCGTTCCCAGCCGGCCCCTGAACTACTGGGACCTTTGTAAAATCACCGCTAGCACAAAGAGAAAAAGTCTCACGGTGCAGTGGTGAGCTCACCACAGTTCACTGGGAGACAGCGCATGAAAGCGTGGCAAAAACTGGATATTCTAGTACCCAAACCAAACTTTTTTTTTAACTGTTCACCGAACCCGAGCATCACTTGGTTCACTCAACTCCAATCCTGTCACTGTCTGGGTGCGGATATCCCTTTGCCTTTTGTCACTCCTTTCTTACAGCAGGTGTTTTCCATTTACTATTTGGTCTATCCTATAACTCTGCAGCGCCTTCTATTTAAACCTCACTACTTCTTCTGTTCCTTGCTGGTGATATCTCACAACTACCCAGTTTGATGATGAAGGCGTAGTCCTTATTTGTGATAGTTGGTATTTACTGTGGGAGTAGTCTATGTGTTTTTTGTAGTGTGTACTTCCTTATTCTCTCCCATTTGGTTGGTTTCTCCTACTGTTCCCTTGGTTTCCACTTTGCTGTTGCTTGAGCGTTTTTGTATGAATGCAGTTTCTTTTCATCCCAGTCTGTTTCCCTGTATGTTCCATTTGTGCTATCCATTTGTCATCAGTCCCATAGTTCCCTGGGTGGGGGAAGAATTAGTTCAGTATAGTAAGCATAGTAAGGTTGGAGACCCAAGCCTCTCTACCTTCAAGACTACCCCTGGGACAGGGATAGTGAGGGCCTCAGCTCCAGAGACAGTTGCAGGTTCCTCCCCATTACTTCAGATTTGCCTATCCTGACATTAACATCAGCTCACTCCATTCTTTGTGTACTGAGCGGCCATCATGGACATGATGGATGCCCTGACCACACAGTTGCGGTCCTCGTCTTTGGAGGAGGCAGATATGAAGCAGCAACAACAGCATGTGCTAACCGCCACGACCCAGGTTCTGCTACATCTAAAACTGTCCTCTGAACCTCAGGTAAATTTGCCGGATTGTTTCGGTAGGGACCAAAGTAAGTTTTCTGCTTTCCTTTCTTTATGTAAATTATTTTTTCATCTACGTTGTTTCATACAGAAGTGAGAGTCAACGTGACGGTATTGTTCTGTCGTTGCTCCAGAAGATCCTCAGGCATGGGCATTTTCTCTGCCTGAGGATTCTTTAGTTTTTCCTCTGTAGACAGATTTTTCTCTGCTCGGTGGCTCATTTATGATAACCCTAATAAAGTGGCAATTGATTAATCAATTTTCCACTGTTTGGTTTGCAGGAGTACTACTCTCAGTTTAGATGCTGGGCTGTGGAGACCTTGTGGTATGATCCAGCTCTCTGCAGCCAATTTTTCCAGAGTCTTTCCAGCCAAATATGGGATACGATGGTTTATAGTCCCTCCCTGTTGTCTCTGGATGAGGTCATGTCTCTGGTAGTACATTTTGACAGACGTCTTAGGGATGAGAAAACATTTGAGGATGCTTTTGTGACTTCTCCATTTCTTCCTACTGAGACTGAAGAATTAATGCAGATTAGGGCTTGCAGAGCTTCCATGGAGGGAGTAAAGTAAGAAACACTAGCTTGTTTCTGTCTGCATTGCGATGGGATGGGTCACGTGATGATTCAGTGTCCCTGATACCATGAAGAGCTTTTTAAGGCAAAGAAGAAAGAAAAAAAGTCACTAGTATGTAAGAACACTGTTTCTGGAGGTTGAGGCTGTCTCACATGCAGACTACAGGTGGTTTTTTACAAGTGTCTGTGGCTACCAAATCTAGAGTCACAGTTACCTCTGCAATTGTTGACCCAGGTTCCAGCTCAGATCTCATCGACAGTGAATTTGCTGGTGAGTATAGATAAAATGTTGCAGTTCTTGGTCATCCTGTTCAAGTAGCTGCAATTGATCTTTCTCTTATTCAGACTCATGTTACTTCTAAGGATGAGAATGTATGCATGAATGTGCGGGTGCTACACACAGAATTTATTTAATTTATGACTCTACATTCCTTGCCAGCTAAAATTGTGTTGGGTATGGGTAAGGTTGCTTAAACACAATCCTACTATTAATGGGGAGACTCGTGAGTTTAAGTCTTGAAAAAATAACTGTTTTTCCAATTGTTTACCTAAATACCTGTCCTCTCCTCTTTCTGTTTTGGTTCAGGATTTGGTGACTGAGGGTGAAGTTCTTCCACTGCACAAGTCTTTTGATGGTTCTCAGATGGACCCTGCCAAGGTACAGGTCATCCTTGATTTGGTACAACCAATTAACTGTAAAGCTTTACAGAGTTTCTTAGGGGTTGGTAATTGCTGTGGTAAGTTGATTATAGACTTTTTGGTTATAGTCAAACCTCTTACTGATATAACCAAGAAGGGTACTGATTTTTCCTCTTGGTTCACTGGTGCGTTTGATGCTTTTGCTGCCCTCAAAACAGCTTTTTCTAAAGCCCTTGTCCTCAGTCGACCTGATATTGATTTTTCAGTGACATATCTACCAAATACTAAGAATTTTGGGGAAGAGAATTTGCTTGACAAGAAGAGTAAGGAGGAGCGGGTGTTGTCAGACGTTGATGGTAAAAATCACGTTAAGTGGAAAGGTTTCGGTCTAGAAGATAATACAAAAGATTTGCATGGGGGACGCCTAGTGAGGAAGATCTGTCAGCGGCATGAACAGTTGGGGATTTCTTCGGGACCAGTGGCCCTCAAAGAAGGAGGGATACTGTCATGCCTTAGGATTTGATCCGGCAGTCTTGTAGTTTTCTGCTAGTGTCTCTATCCGCTGAGCCACTGGAGATCCTGATGCTGTCTGGGTGCTGATTTCCCTTTGCCTTTGGTCACTTCTTTCTTACAGCAGGTGTTTTCCAATTGCTATTTGGCCTATCATATCTTTCTGCAGGGCCTTCTATTTAAATCTCACTGCTTCCTCGGTTTCCTGCTGGTGATGGCTTACAGCTACCCACTTTACTGGTGAAGGAGTAGTCCTTATTTGTGACAGATAGTAGGTGTTTACTCTAGGAGTTTTCTGCATGGTTTTTGCAGTGTGTGTATTTCCTTATTCTCTCCCATTTGGTTGGTTGCTCCTACTGTTCCCTTGTTTTCCATTTTGTTTTCTCTTGTGCTTTTTTTATATGATTGCTAGTGTTGAACGACACTTTCCGATATCCTGAAATATTGGATCGGATTGGATCGGACCGATACCCAAAAGTATCGGATATCGCCGATTCCGATACCGGAAACCAATGCAAGTCAATGGGACAGAAATATCGGAATTAAAATAAACCCTTTCTTTCCTTGTAGGTTAATTCTACATGAAGGAAAACAACTAAGAATAATGTAGAATGTATGGGGGGAGGTGGAGGAGACATTAAAGGCATAGAGGTTTAACCCAATCAAATGGAATAGCAGGAATACATTTTTTTTAAGACGTTCGGAGTTACAAAGATATTGACTATGTTAACCTTTTTTATATTTTGTCAGATATGTATGTTTCACTACTTCCATGCTCTTCACCTTCTTTTTTACTTATCCCACACTTTCTCCTTCATGATCCTCAGCAGCAGCATCTTTTTCATCAACTTCTTCTTCACCTTATTTATCTTCTTCTTCTTCACCTTCTTCCTATTCTTTTTTTTACATTCTTCATATTCTTCTTATTCAACTATTATTCTTCTTCATATTCTACTTCTTCATATTCTTATTTGTGACAGGCATTCCTGTAGTTGTTATCTATAAAAGTTTGAAGATTACACCTTCCGTTCTGCTTGTCACAAAAGATTTACAACAGGATTTGTCCGTTCAGTTTGGCCTGCAGCAGCAGGCATTTTCCAGGGGCACCATGAGGAGGAATGGACTCACCCCCATACACTGCTTAGTCTTCTTCTGCTTATAATTTAGATCATATCTTTTGCTCTGATTTTTTGTCTTATGCTTAATGTTCTTCTGCTTTTTGTTCTTCTACTTTTTGTTCTTCTGCTTCTTGGTCTTCTGTCTCTTGTTGTCCTGTATCTTGGTGGTTGTCTTCATGTTCTTTGTCTTCTTGGTCATCTTCTTCTGGGTCATCTTTTTGGTCTTCTTTGGGGTGGTCTTCAGGCTCGTCGTCTTCATGATTGTCGTCTTTGGGGTCGTCGTCTTCTTCGGGGTGGTCTTCAGGGTCGTCGTCTTCAGGGTCATCGTCTTCGGGGTCGTCGTCTTCTTTGGGGTGGTCTTCAGGGTCGTCGTCTTCAGGGTCGTCGTCAGGGAGATCCAGATTGATTACCAAAAAACATTTCAAAAAGCTTGAACTTGGAAATGTAGCAGAAGGTACAAGAAGGCTGAGGAACTGCCGAGAACCAGCTGACTGTACTGGAACCCGGATGGGTAGCAGAAGCTACAAGAGCCAATGGAACTACCGAGGAACAGCTGATGGTGCTGGAACCGGAGGGGCAGCAGAAGGAAGAATAGCCAAAGGCACTACCGAGGACCAGCTGACGGTACTGGAACCGGTTACTAAGCAGTAGGTACCTGTGCTAGAAAGCACTACCAAGGACCAGCAGACGTTGCTGGAACTTGGATACCGAGATGGAGGCACCTAAGCCAAAGGCACTGCCGAGAACCAGCTGACGGTACTGGAACCCGGATGGGTAGCAGAAGCTACAAGAGCCAATGGAACTACCGAGGAACAGCTGATGGTGCTGGAACCCGGAGGGGCAGCAGGAGGAACAAGAGCCAATAGCACTACCGAGGACCAGCTGATAGTACTGGAACCCGGTTACTAAGCAGGAGGTACCTGTGCTGGAAAGCACTACCAAGGACCAGCAGACGTTGCTGGAACTCGGATACCGAGATGGAGGCACCTAAGCCAAAGGCACTGCCAAGAACCATAGAGTCGGCTAACCCGACCGCAACACGACAGGACAACGTATTGGAGGCAAAGTGACGTTGACACTACTCGGAAACAGCTGACATGCTGGAACCAGGCTGGGCAGGAGGGAGTACCCGTGCCAAATACACTTCTGAGCAGCAACTGACGGTGTTGGAGCCCAGGGTTTACAGTAGAAACAGAGTGTAGCCAGAGGCCTAATTGGAGCAAGTTTAAAATCTGTAGTTGTGTGAGTGTAGACAGAGCAGGAGAAATTGCCGGACACACAGCTGGGGATCAGCTGACATTACTAAACCCCAATAACACTGGAGCATATGTTGACTGTGCAGATGGCACTTCTGAGCAGCAACTGGCGGTGTTGGAACCCAGGGATTATAGTAGAAACAGAGTGTAGCCAGAGGCCTAATTGGAGCAAGTTTAAAATCTGTAGTTGTGTGAATGTGGAGGGAGCAGGAGACATTGCCGGACACACAGCAGGGGAGCAGCTGACATTACTGAACCCCACTAACACAGGAGCTAGTGTTTTTCTCTGTGCAGATGGCACTTCTGAGCAGCAACTGGCAGTGTTGGAGCCCAGGGTCAATCAGGGTGTAGGCTGAGTCCTAATTGGAGCAAGTTTAATATTTGATGTTGTGTGAATGTGGAGGGAGCAGGAGACATTGCCGGACACACAGCAGGGGAGCAGCTGACATTACTGAACCCCACTAACACAGGTGCTAGTGTTTTTCTCTGTGCAGACGGCACTTCTGAGCAGCAACTGGCAGTGTTGGAGCCCAGGGTCACTCAGGGTGTAGGCTGAGGCCTAATTGGAGCAAGTTTAATATCTGATGTTGTGTGAATGTGGAGGGAGCAGGAGACATTGCTGGACACACAGCAGGGGAGCAGCTGACATTACTGAACCCCACTAACACAGGAGCTAGTGTTTTTCTCTGTGCAGACGGCACTTCTGAGCAGCAACTGGCAGTGTTGGAGCCCAGGGATTAGAGTTCAGGTGGTAGAAACATGAACACAACAGGAGATCTGGATACTGTTGCCAACCAGTTATTTAATCTGGTAGAGGACAGGCAAATTCCGGCGAGATCCAGGCCTTGTTCATTTTCAGAAAAGTAAGCGGGTCAACGTTATCGGAGGATAGTCGCATGCGACGGTCTGTTAGTACACCACCTGCGGCACTAAAGACGCGTTCCGATAATACACTAGCAGCAGGGCAAGCCAGCACCTCCAATGCATACTGACTAAGCTCTGGCCATGTATCCAGCCTAGAGACCCAAAACTTGAAGGGGGAAAAGCCGTCTGGGAGTACACTGAGAGGGTAAGACATGTAGTCTGTCACCATCTGATAGAAACGTTGCCTCCTGCTGACTGGAGCCGTCTGTGATGGTGTTGACATTTGTGGCGGGGACACAAAACTTTGCCACATTTTGGCCATACTGGTCTTGCCTTGTGCAGAGGCGCTGCTTCTGCCCTCTCTTTGTGCAGAGCTTCCTCCACTGCTTCGACGCACAGAGCTACTTTGTAAAGCACTAGCAGCACTGCTTTCGGGTGGAATAGAGAACATGATGGAATGCACCAGTGAGTCTTGGTACTCCCGCATTTTACGCGCCCGGTTCAACGGTGTTATGAGGCTTTGTAAGTTGTCCCGGTAGTGAGGATCTAGGAGGGTGTACACCCAATAACCAGCCATGTTGAGAATGTGGGCGATGTGGCGGTCGTTTCTCAGACACTGCAGAATGAAATCAACCATGTGCTGCAGCCTCCCAACTGGCCAAGAAACACTGTCCCCTGCTTGAGACGTCATCTCTGCCTGCTCTGCATCACCCCACCCTCACTCTACATACTGACTACAAGAGCATTGTGTACCTCCCTCCTCTGGACAGATGTCTTCCTCCTCCATTGACTTCTCCTCATCCTCCTCACTAAGAGTCCCCTGCCTTGGCCTTTGTGTGGAACCACGTTGTGCAGACTGTCCAGAAGCAGATGGCATTTGTGACTCCTCATCCTCCACTTCTTCCACAACCTCCTCCCTTAGTGCTTACAGTGTTTTTTCAAGCAGGCAGATAAGGGGGACAGTCATGCTGACTAGTGCATGATCTGCACTCGCCATCCGCGTGGAATCATTGAAGGCACGCAAAACATGGCAGATGTCCTTCATAGAGGCCCACTCAGTGGTGGTGAAGTCTGAATGGCGTACTGCTTTCAAAAACGGCAATACACCAGAGAGGTTGGAATCTATTGGATTGCAGTACCCTGACTAACCACCACAACTAAAGGCAGCCGTGGAGCGTTACTACGTTGGTCCTAGACGCCTCTTCACAGCCTGAGAGATTAACTACACCTAAAGATAGAAAGAGGAAAGCTATCTGCCCAGTAGCAGATCCCCAAAGAACATAGGAAGCCCCCAAACATGTAATGGCGGTTAGACAAGAGGAAATACAGACACAGACAGAAAATAGTATGAGCAAACGCTGGGGCCCAATCTGCCTAGACAGAAAAGGATAGAAAGGATACTCACTGCAATCCAGAAAAACCCTAAAAAATGCCAACGCTACTGATTGCAAAAACACCTGAGATCACATGACCTCTACCACCTAAATCAGTTCTCTGGTGTAACAAAACTAAGCCGCAGCCACTGAAAAAACTGAAAAAGGCAAATGAACACATAACAGTGGCTCCAGCGGAACTGAGAGGAGCCCAAGCCCCCCGGGGGGGACCTGGCTAACCTCACAGAAATGCAGAGAAATATGCAAATGGTAAGCACAAAAACAAAAAGAAAATATCTTATCTGAAAGCAGAAGAAGAGGCAAGACTCAGCAAGCTTCCAAGTGAACCAGGAACCACAGTTGAGACAAGAACAATTGATCACCGGCAACCATGATGGGACGGAACCTCCCTTATATCAAGCCAGTCTGTGATTCCTGATTGCCAATCCTCATTGAATGGTTCAGTACTGTTTGTAACCACCAGAGGGAACTTCTGCTCAGAATTCATTTCCAAAACATTCAGAACAGCGTACAGTGCGACTTGTTTGCGCCAGATGCAGCTAGTACTCCATTACTGCTGCCTGCTGCTCACACAACCGCTCCAACATATGTAGCGTTGAATTCCACCTGGTGGGTAGGTCACATATGATGCGATGTTCCGGAAGGTGGAATCGGCGCTGCAGAGCTGCAATGAGTGATTTTGCCATGCTGGAACGCCGCAAGTGAGCGCACTCTATGCGGACCTTGTGCTGCAGTGCATCAATATCCGGATAGTCCCTAAAAAAAGACTGCACGACCAAGTTGAGCACATGTGCCAGACATGGGATGTGAGTGAGGTTGCCTAGGCCCAGAGCTGCCCCGAGATTTTGGCCATTGTCACACACTACCATGCCTGGCTGGAGATTCTCTGGCACAAACCACACGTCGCTCTCCTGCTTGATGGCATTCCAGAGCTCCTGCGCTGTGTGGCTTTGATTCCCTATAGAAATTAATTTTGATACGGCCTGTTGACGTTTGGCCATGGCTGTGCTCATATCGGTCGTAACAGGTAAGCGTTCATAGGTCCATGTGGAGGTAGACCGTGACGGCTCCTGCAGCGCTGATTCAGAGGAACTGGAGTATGAGGAGGAGTCAATGTGTACAGACTGGATTCCTGCAATCCTTGGAGTTGGCAAAACACGTACAGTGCCACTCTCAATATCTGTATCCGGCTCCACAACATTTACCCAACGGGCAGTGAGGGAAAGGTATCGTCCCTGTCCATGGTTACTGGTCCATGCATCGGTGGTCAGGTGGACCTTGCTACTGATGGCGTTTAGTAGCGCATGTTTAATTTTTCCCCCACATGCTTTTGCAGGGCAGGGACGGCTTGCCTGCTGAAATAAAAGTGGCTGGGCACGTTGTATTGTGGGACTGCCAATGCCATGAAGTTACGGAAGGTGTCAGTCTCCACCAGCCTGAATGAGAGCATTTCAAGGGACAGTAGTTTTGAAATGCCAGCATTCAGAGCCTGTGCTCGGGGATGGTTTGCCGAGTATGGTCGCCTTTTCTCCCATGCCTGTGCTACCGATGGCTGTAGAGTGGCCTGGGAGTGTGAGGATGACAGGAAACATGGTGCTGTGGGTGGAATTACACTGGGTCTCTGTACAACAGTGCCAGAGGTTCTTCCATGGCGATCCTGTGAGGAAGCCGAACCAGCTGTGTGTGAGCTGGAGGAAGAGGCTACAACACTAGCTGAAGAGGAGGTAGGCGGTGCTGTAGGTTGGCCTACGTCTTCAGTGTGTCTTTGTAACTCCACCATGTGCTTGGTCCGCACATGTTTCCACATATTTGTGGTATTGAGGATGCTGAAACTTTTACCTCTTTTGACTTTCTGATTACACAGCTTGCATTTGACAAAGCAAATTTCATCTGCAACTGTGTCAAAAAAGGACCACGCACTGCAAGTCCTGGAAGCTCCCGTTTTTGGTTTTGGAAGAGGAATGCTCCTAATGGGTGGCGAAGTGGAGGCTACAGGCAACCGAGTCTGCCCCCTCCCTCTCCCTCCTGTTTTGGCCGTTCGGGGAATCTCTTCCTCAGAGCTGCTACCACCACCTTACTGTTCCTCACGCCATGATGGGTCAAGGACCTCATCATCTACACTACCCTCTTCAAATACCTGCTTCTCCTGTGTAGTCTCGCCAGCACAGTACGCACCAGAAAGTGGCACCTGAGTCTCATCATCAGATGCGTACTGAGGTGTGCTGACCATAGGCACTGGCCACCCGCCTCTTCAGATTCAGAGAGACAAAGCAGTTGCGCATCATTGCATACTCCCTCTTCTTCACATTCTAGAATGCTGCTTGGCTGGCCCTCTATTTCCAAGCCAAGAGATTCAGAGAACAGAAGTTGAGATGGCTCCTGTCCAGAGCTCTCTGACTGCCTGGGCAATTTGGCAGGTGGTGGTGAAGAGACAGATGGTTGCTCTTCAGTGCTCTGGGCCTGAGAGCATGTGGAAGTAATTGAAGTTGATGCGTTTTCTGCCATCCATCCGACAACGGCTTCAATTTGGTCGTCCCGCAGCAGTGGGCTACGGCGAGCTCCAGCAAAGCTCAGCATAAAGGACCGTTCCCTGGTAAAACTGGGGGATGCTGACTCACTGGTGCCCGCAGCAGGCACAGAATCCCACGTCCTCTCCCTACTGAAACTTCACGCCCACGACCATGTGCTTTACTCCGTGCTTTCTTCATCTTGGTAGACTGATAAAGATAGGCAGAAAAGTACTAAGGGCTTAGTGTGCTTATTCCTGAACAGCTGCTAACATGTATAAGAAACACTAATTTTATAATAATTTTATAAAGTGTGGACTACACTTTAATATGAGCTAATGTGGCCTTACACAACTGTAAAGTGGAGTGTTTGGTGAACTTTATTTTTTTTTTTTTTCCAAAAAAAAAAGGTTGTGACTTGTGGCAAAAGACGTAAAAGCAATAGTATCACAAACTTTTTGTAGCTATTACAATGCAGGAAGGTAACCTACAATGCAATAGATGAGGCTACAAAATATAGGCTAATACTAATCTGGCTGGGGCTGCAGGGCACAAGCCAGCAGAAAGGCTCCTCTATCTACTCCTTATATAGTGTTTGCAACCAATCTAGCTGGATACGGATGGAAGCACACAAATAGGAGAAATTCAGGAAAAATAAGCAGCACTACAGCAAAAAAGGACAATGAAATGAGGCAGTGATGCATGCTGAGCGGACTACAACCAGAGGTGGATGCAGAACACACTACAGCGTGAGCTGCACTCACACACAGAGACCTCACAGACAGCTGTGAACAGTGCAGAGAACTGTGCACTACCAATGAAAGGCTGCAGAAAGGCTCCGCTATCTACTCTATATAGTGTTTGCAACCAATGTAGATGGATACGGATGGAAGCACGTTAATAGGAGAGATCAGTAAAAATGAGAAGCAATAAAACAAAACAAAAAAAAATGTATGAGGCAGTGACACGCTGAGCGGACTACAACCAGAGATGGCTGCAGAACACACTACAGTGTGAGCTGCACTCACACACATAGACCTTGCAGACAGCTGTGAACAGCACTGCAAGGCAAAAGAAAGATTTACACAGCGGTTGCTAAAGTAGCCTGGGTAAAGCACAATATAGCAAATCGCTATCACTAACTGTCCCTCAGAGTCAGAAGAGCAGCGTCCTGTCCCTAACTGAATTCACAGCAGAGTGAACCCAAAATGGCGGCAGCGGCTTTTATAGTGCATCATGACATCATTTCAGCAGCCAATCACAGCCATGCCATTAGTTAACATGCCTACATGCCTAACAGGATGTGCCCACACTTCTTAGGATTCCTCATTGGCTGAATCAAATCAAACTGGCTCATAGCATTATGGGAACTTCTGATTCCGGTATTCGATATGCAAAAAGTATTGGAACTCAGTATCGGAATTCCGATACCGTAAATATCGGTCGATACCCGATATTTGCAGTATCGGAATGCTCAACACTAATGATTGCAGTTTCCTTTCATCCCAGTCTGTTTCCCCTGTTTGTCCGATTTGTGCTATCCATTTGTCGTCAGTCCCATATCTTCTTGGGTGGGAGAGGAATTAATTAAGTGTGCATTCAGGAGTATATTAAGGTTGCAGACCTATGCCTCTTTACCTTCAAGCGTTCCCTTGGAACAGGGACAGTGAGAGCCTCAGCTCCAGGGACAGTTGCAGGTCCCTCCCCCTTACTTCAGACAGGCACATTGTGACAGCAGGATTACAGCTGATTCTTTCTTTGAGGTAAAATATTGTTTATGAACAGGCAATGAAATGTTTTACTCACAAAAAGAATCAGCTGTGATCCCATACTGCAATGTCTGTATACTCTCTTTTACTTCGTCTCCTGGCCAGGAGCTATGGTATGATCGGACCAAGTCCTTGTAAGGTCAGGTACGGCCATTACACAGTACATAGCATGGGCACATATATAAGATTATCTCAGCACATGAACTTTTTTTTTTAAACACATCCTATTGTGAAGTTTATTTTTATTCCAAAATCTGTTGATTAAAATATACTTTTGTTCGTAGCACAACCCCTTTACTCTAAATAAATAATTTAATAAATATTTTTCCCAAACCTCTGAATAAATTTACTTTGTGCTTACAGTTCTTCTGTTTCAAAATTCTGTTTTTAGGAACAAACAAATTAAATTTATACCCAAACTAGGTAAGTTACATAACTGGTGCTAACGTAAGCAGAAGGACCCACTGACTTTTATGAGGTCCGCTAAAGTTTTGTATTGTATCCGTTTGCATCATAAAGAGCTTTTTACCTTTCTAAGACACAGACAGATGATGGAATCCAGATAAACTCCATAAAAATTAATGGGGTCCCACTGCTTTTGTTGGTATCTGTTTTGCAACGGATCCAGTTTTTACATTCCATTTATCTGTCATAAAAATTAAACAAACAAATAGAATGACTAAATGCAAGTGTGAACACATCAATACAAAAAAGGAAATAATAGAATTTAACTTGTGCATTTACTTTAGAAAACAAATTTTTAATTGTTATTTTGTATATTGAACATGATGATGAAAAAAGTCTACTTTTCATTTAAAGTTGACGATCTGTTTAGAAGGACATACAATATTTTTTTTCTCTATTTTAGCATTACTCCTTTTTGATCCTAGAGAGCAAGTGACGACTCAAGAGAAATTAAGAGAGTCCAGAATATTTCAAATAAAGTAACTATTCAAAATTACAAAATAATTTAAAACAGAAACCTTGCTGATTACAAAATTAATAACAGACAGAACTGAGAAAAGTTCTTATCTCCGAAACCCAAAAGTAGAAAATAGAGAAGAGCTCCAAAATGTTACTAGATCTTAACACATTTCACTACTTTCTTTAAGATTTTGGTGATCTCAAATGTCATTGAATAGGTTGTCTCAAGTAGACCGTTAAAGTTATGTACTTTCCTAGAGCACTCCAAACAGTAGATAGGAGCTATCACTCCAGAATCGCCCCACACAGAAACATTTAGCTTTTCTGAGCGCTGCTGAGTAGAGATGAGTGACTTTGCCTTTCTTAGGGTCAAGTCGGGTTTCGTGAAACCCGACTTTCTCAAAAGTCGAGTCGAACGAAGTCGGCCGACTAACGGAAAAGGTCGGTTCGAGTCGAAAATTCGACCTCAATGCAAGTCAATGGGGAATAAAAGTCGGCAGGGAGTGGAGGACAGTAAACACACCTATAGTGCCCATTTCAATGCCAATGACATCAATTCTTATTACTTAAGCTTGTCAACCTTAATTTACTTTATAATAATAGTAACGCATTGAAAACTGGGGGTTATTTGGCTAAAGTTGCGGGGGGGGCAGGGCAGGCTCCAGGTTTTCGTGGGCCTCGGGCCAAAGAGTCTCAGTGGGCTCCTTTAAGACATACCACAATTCATGATGCTCCGATACGGCAGAGAAATATAGGTATAGTACAATGCCAAATACTTCACTTCTTACATTACATGACTGATATCTATTTTAAATTCTACAATAGCTCAAAAAACAGACAGTATAGTCCTCCATACAGTATTATGGGCACCACATAGTGCGCCATACAGAATAATGAGACCCATATATTGCTCCATACAGAATGGGCTCCATATAATGCTCCATACAGAATAGGCCCCATATGTGCTCCATATGATGCTCCATATATAAAGGGCCCTATATGATGCCCCATAAATAATGAACCCCATATGATGCTCTAGTTTATGATGAGCCCCATATATGATGCTCCAGTGTGTGATGAGCCCCATATAATGCTCCAAATATAATGGTCCCCATATATAATGCTCCATATATAATTGTCTCTATGTGATGCTCCATATATAATGTGCCCCATATGATGCGCCATATATAATGGGCCCCATATGGTGCTCCAGTATATAATGTGCCCCATGGATGATGCTCCAGTGTATAATGGGCCCTATCTATGATGCTCAAGTGTATGATGGGTCACATTTAATTCTCCAGTGTATAATGCTCCCCATATATTGCTCCAACCATTAAAAAAAATGAAATACCTCTCCTCGCTGGGCACTGCTCTACTCTGGACTCCTCAGCATCGCCATCTTCCAGGTCTCTGCACTGTGACTGTTCAGGCAGAGGGCGCACAGACGTGATGTCATCGCGCTCTCTGACCTGAATGTCACTGTCAGGAAACGCGGAAGATGTCACAGCGGTGGAGCAGGTAGAGGTAAGTATTGCAAGTGCTGGGGCCCTGAGCAAGCAGGGGGGCACCGGGAACTGGCACAGGGCCCCTCATAGTACGCCGGTGTCTCTGACGGCGAGTGGGCCCCCCACATGCTCAGGGCCCTTGCACTTGACCGGGTGCGCCACATGCTGATGCCGGCCCTGGGGGAGGACAGCCCAGTTAGGGAGGTGGAAAAAGTGGCATATGTTGAGGTGTAGGCTGGACGTTCAGCAGTTGCAAATGGAGGAATTGGAGAAGTCGGAGTAAGAGGAGGACAAAGCAAGCCATTTTGCTGGCAACCTATGTGTCATCAGGGGAAGGTGGTACAAAATCCTTTGAAACCCAGGCATGGTTCATTTTAATGAAGGTGAAATCACCTACATTTTGGGTCGACAGCCATGTCCTTCTTTCTGTCAGGATTGATCCAGCTGCACTGAAGACTCTTTCTGATAGCACAATACCAGCAGGGCAAAAAAGCTCCTGTAAGGCATATTCTGCCAATTCAGGCCAGGTGTCCAGTTGACAGGCCCAGTAGTCAAAGGGGAATGAACTGTGAGGGAGAACATCAATAAGGGAGGAGAGGTAATTTTGAACCATAGTTGACAACTCTTGTCTCTTGTCTGTTGCAATCGATTCAGTATTACCAGTCTTGTGAGCGTAACTCGAGAAATCAGACCACAACATGGTCATGAAACCCCTGTCTCCAATGCCACTTTGACTGTGTGCACCACGAACATCTCTTCCATTTGTCCCAGTACGGCTCGTGGTAGAACCTGCACGGCTGCTGTGTGCTGGGAATGCCTCTAACAAACGGTTTACCAGAGTTGCTTGTTTGTTCGCCAATATTACCTCTAGGTTCTCCTGTGGCATGATGTTCTGAAATTTGCCTTTATAGCGTGGATCGGGGATGCTGGCCAACCAGTAGTCGTCATCCTTCATTATTTTGGCAATGGGGGGGTCCTTTTTTAGGATCCGCAAGACATAATCACACATGTGGGCCAATGTTCCAGGTGTCAATGATGCACTACCAGTGGTGGGTGGAGGAGCACTTCTGACAAATCCACATCCCTCCATTCATGCAAAACCCTGTACCTGACCTGGGCAAGCCAACTTTTTCTCTTGCCCCCTGAGTAGCATCATCCTCCCCAAAATAATCATCCCCCTCATCCTCATCCTGATCCTCCTCCTCTTCCTCTTCTTCCTC
>JARQOD010000008.1:78041108-78085358 GCA_033576555.1 Oophaga sylvatica
GGTTAACCATGTCTTTTCATGTCCTTTGCTATCTGATTTGCACAAACAATTAAATCAGTCTATGTGTGCAAAATTTCACACCTGTAGGGGTTAATTAAAGGTGTAAATTCGCTGTAAAAAAAACAGGACTTTTTTGCTACGAATTTACACCTTTAATTAACCCCTACAGGTGTGAAATTTTGCACACATAGACTGATTTAATTGTTTGTGCAAATCAGATAGCAAAGGACATGGTTAACCCTATGTACACCAAATGTCATTTCATGTCGGGTTCTGCATTTTCACAAAAGCCGGCAATTGAATTAGCGGCTATTATACTATGTAGAAGTGTATGAACTATAAATATATATATATATGTGTCACAAACTCAATGACATGTATATATATATATGAGGTGTAAAATTGCTGAAAAAAAATGCGTGGGCTCCCGCCCTATTTTCGCAACCAGACAGACAAAGCCAGTGAGTGGGGGCAGATAATAATAGCCCAGAGAGGGACCATTATTTTTGGCCCCCCCCCGGCTACTAACATCTGCCCCCAGACACCCCAGAAAGGGCAAATCTCTAATTAGATTTGCCCTTTCTGGCACTTTGCCCGTCTATTCCCATTGCCCTGTAGCGGTGGCGAATGGGTTAATAAGGGGTTAAAATGACCTTGCAATTGAAAGGTCACTTTAAGCCAGGTTAATAATTGAGAGCTGTCAATTAGACAACTATCAATTATTAATCCTATTATATGAAAGAAAAATCAAACACACACACTTTAATAAAAAAGAAGTTTAATGAAATAATCACACAGTTTTTGACCATATTTTATTTACCTGCTAAAACCATTTCCTGTAATAAAAATAAAATAATAAAGCAAAATTATTCTTACCAATCCGATGCACAGTCAGGTCCCACGGTTGTAATCCTTCAGAAAGGGTTAATGTTTACTGCAGGGACTGCAGCTAATGCTGCAGCCTCACAGTAAACCCCCAAATGAATGAGCTCCTCTCCTGGCTGACAGGAGAGGAAGTGGAAAGCTTAATTGATTGCTTTCCACTTTCACTTCAGGTCAGCCAGGGACACCATCAGTGACGTCAGAGGGAACTGATTAACAAAAATAGGGGTTCCCTTCGAAAAAAAAATGGCGTGGGGTCCCCCCTATTTTTGTTAACCAGCCAGATGAAGCAGACCGCTGAGGCCTGGATTTTCAGGCTGTTAAGGAGCCAAGATCCATGGACCTTGCCAGCCTGATAATACCAGGCCACAGCAGTCTGCATATCTTGGCTGATTAACAAAAATAGGGGATCCCCTCGAAAAAAATTAGCGTGGGGTCCCCCCTATTTTTGTTAACCAGCCAGATGAAGCAGACCACTGAGGCCTGGTTTTTCAGGCTGGTAAGGATCCAATATCCATGGACCTTGCAAGCCTGATAATACCAGGCCACAGCAGTCTGCTTAGCTTGGCTGGTTAACAAAAATAGGGAATCCCCTCGAAAAAAAAAAACGGCGTGGGGATCCCCCCTATTTTTGTTAACCAGCCAAGTAAAATGCAGACTGCTGTGGCCTGGTATTAAAAGACTGTCAAGGCCCATGGATTTTGGCCCTCAACAGCCTGATAATACCAGGCTACAGCAGCCCCACATTTGGCGCATCAAAAGATGTGCCAATTGTGGCACTTTACCCGGCTCTTCCCACTTGCCCTGTAGCGGTGGCAAGCGGGGTAATAAGGGGTTATTGTCACCGTTGATTGCACGGTGACAATAAGCCCGGTTAATAATGGAGAGGTGTCAATAAGACACCGATCCATTATTAATCCCAAAGTTATTAAATGTTTAAAAAAAAGACACAGCAAGAAAAAGTCTTTTAGTGAAATAAAAGAGACAACACAGTTTTCATTTTTTTTTTATTACTCTCTCATTCCTGCGACGCCATCGATCTCCTGTAAAAAAATAAAAAAAACAAACCAACAGTATACCACCTGTCCGACGCAGTCCATAGTAACGATTGTCCCACGACGATCCAGCTCTGCTACATCGGAATGACAGGCAGAGCCTGTCATCCCGGCGCAGCACAGCTGCTTACCAGCTTCCCCGGCGGTGACGTCATCGGAACTGCTTTACGGCCGCGATTACCCAGCAGTCACTGCAGTTATCGCGAGATACTCCATGTGACCGCCGGGGAGAAGAGGATGGCGGCCATTAAGCAGCCCGGGATGTGACCGCCGGAGATCTTCTGCCGGGTAAGTGCCGCTGACTCCTGACAGACCCGACCGACGGACACTGACAGTGACAGTGACAATTCCGATTCCGGTATCCGATATGACAAAAATATCGGAACTCGGGATCGGAATTCCGATACAGCCAATATCGGCCGATACCCGATATTTGCAGTATCGTATCGCTCAACACTAGTGACGGTATGACCGGCGCCACATACCTCTTAAGCAAAGATCTGTGGAACACGTTGTGAATTTTAAAC
The DNA here is from genome assembly GCA_033576555.1 of Oophaga sylvatica. NCBI lineage: Eukaryota > Metazoa > Chordata > Amphibia > Anura > Dendrobatidae > Oophaga > Oophaga sylvatica. The sequence continues at coordinate 78,043,573 of JARQOD010000008.1, forward strand.
GTAGGGGGGGGTCAAGACGGAATGCCACCGGATTAATTATAGAACTGATCCTGTATGGCCCGATGAACCTGGGACCCAGTTTCCAGGAGGAAAACCTTAAGTTTTATATTTTTGGTAGACAACCATACCGATCGTTCACACTTAGGTCCGGACCAGACACTCTCCTCCAATCAGCCATACGTTTGTATCGGTTCCCCATAGTACTTAGATTATTCAGCACCCCTCTTCACACTGAAGCGAGTGATGACGAAAATCGTTCCTCCTCAGGAACCCCCGAAGAGCCCCCCCTACTGAAAGTACAAAACTGGGGGTGAAAAACCATATGCCCCAAAAACGGGGACTTACCAGTGGACTCGCTCCGCCTATTATTAAGAGCAAACTCCGCCAGAGGTAAGAAAGAAGCCCAGTCCTCCTGGTTCTCTGACACAAAACACCGGAGATATGTCTCCAAGCTCTGGTTCAGACGTTCCATCTGACCATTGGTCTGAGGATGAAAAGCCGATGAAAACGATAAATGCATCCCCCGCCGTGTACAAAATGCCTTCCAGAATTTGGACACAAACTGAGACCCCCGATCTGACACCACATCGGAGGGTACCCCATGAAGCCTCACAATCTCCCCAATGAACACCTGCGCAAGAGTTTTAGCATTAGGAAGAGCAGGAAGAGCGATAAAATGTGCCATCTTGCTGAACCTGTCCACTACAACGAGTATGACCGTTTTACCGAAGACGGTGGGAGGTCCATAATAAAGTCCATAGACAGATGAGTCCAAGGACGCTCCGGGATCTTCAAAGGTAAGAGGGCCCCAGACGGACGGGTATGTGGGATCTTAGAGCGCGCACAAACCCCACAGGACGCAACAAAAGTTACCACCTCCCTATGTAAGTTAGGCCACCAAAACCGACACGAGAGGAGATCCACAGTTGCTTTACTCCCTGGGTGTCCTGCCAAAGCTGAGTTATGGTGTGCCTCGATCACCTTTTGTCGCAACTGATCTGGAACAAACAGTCTCCCTGGAGGTCCAACAGGGGCATCCCCCTGAGCCTCCAATACCTCCTCCTCAAGCTCAGAGCATACTGCCGACACCACCACCCCCTCCTGAAGGATAGGAACCGGGTCATCCGTATTCCCGGTCCCAGGGAAACTACGAGATAAGGCATCCGCCTTTACATTTTTTGACCCCGGACGATATGTGACAACAAAATTAAACCTGGTAAAAAACAACGACCACCTAGCTTGTCTGGGATTCAGACGTTTTGCGGACTCAAGATATAGCAGGTTCTTGTGATCGGTGATGACGGTGACCGGATGGACTGCCCCCTCCAAAAAATGGCGCCACTCCTCAAAAACTAACTTAATGGCCAAGAATTCCCTATTGCCGACATCGTAATTCCTCTCAGCGGACGACAATTTTTTAGAGAAAAAAGCGCACGGATGCCACTTACCAGGGGACGAACCTTGTGATAATACTGCTCCCACCCCTACCTCAGAAGCGTCTACCTCTACAATGAACGGCTGTGACGCATCAGGTTGAATGAGTATGGGTGCCGAGGCAAAACATTTTTTCAAGGAGGAGAATGCTTGACAAGCCTTGTCAGACAACCTAGAAAAATCCGTCCCTTTTTTTGTCATGTCTGTGAAAGGTTTAACCATAGACGAGAAATTACGAATGAATTTCCGGTAATAATTAGAAAACCCAGGAAACGTTGTAGTGCCTTAAGATTCTCTGGCAGATCCCACTCAAGAACTGCCCGCACTTTCCCAGGGTCCATACGAAAACGGATGCTGACACCAGGAAGCCTAAAAACTGGAGTTCTGTATGGCGAACACACACTTTTCCCATTTGGCGTACAGTTTATTATCCCGCAAGATCTGTAAACACCTGTCTAACATGCTCCTGATGAGACACAAGATCTGGCGAGTAAATTAAGATATCATCAGATATATGACAACAAACTGTCCCACCAGGCGGCGAAAAATGTCATTAACAAAGTGTTGGAACACCGCCGGAGCATTAGTCAGACCGAATGGCATGACAAGGTTCTCATAATGCCCTCCGGAGTGTTAAACGCCGTCTTCCATCATCCCCCTCCTTCATCCTAATCAGATTGTGCGCCCCCCTGAGATCCAACTTAGAGAACCATTTGGCGCCCACGATCTGATTAAAGAGATCGGGGATAAGTGGGAGGGATATGGATCTCGGACCGTAATCCGATTAAGTTCATGGAAATCCAGGCAAGGGCGTAGGCCTCCATCTTTCTTCTTCACAAAGAAGAACCCCGCGGCCACCGGGGAAGATAAAAGGTCTAATATGCCCTTTAGCCAAATTCTCTGAAATATAATCCTTCATGGCCTGCCTCTCAGGACCAGATAGGTTATACAACCTAGATTTAGGTAACTTGACCCAGGGAGAAGTTTTACAGAACAGTCATACACGCGATGAGGAGGTAGTTCCTGACACCCTTTCTCCGAGAATACATCCTCAAAATCCGCCAGAAATGGAGGTAAGACTCTAGGAGCGACCGCCACCGATGACCGTATGTCACGCTGTATAGCAGATATATATATGTGATGACAATAATCTATATCAAAAGGGCAACATACTATATAACATGCGCATAGCTATATGATAACATAGATTTTACCTGACAGAAAGTCCAGTGGGTCAAAACGGAATCCGTTATACGCTGTCTCCGGCTAGAGGGTGACCGGGGTCTAAGCTGACCCTAATGGGGTCCTAACTAATCCTCAACCTGGAGGTACTGTTAAAGGTACAGAGGTCCAGGCCACCAGCGTAAACCCTGTCTCCTATCAATCCCTGCCAACTGTATTCTAGTCCTAAGAAGGACCCTGAATACCACCAAAGGGAATGACCAGGTAACGGTTAATGAACAGAAAGACATACAAGAAAGATAAGAAATAAAGTAAATAAAGTCTTACATACAACACTCACACACAGTAGGAACACCATAGGTCTCAGAGATAAACTATAAGCTGTAAGAGTAAAAACAACTAAGGAACTCTTAGCTTAAGTATTCCCAGAACCGATCCAGTCTGCTAAACTATATGAATGCTTTCACCGGCATCCAACACCCAGACTGGCAGGAATATAAAGGAAACTAATTAGAACATAATCCAAAGCAGCGGGCGAGGCTGAACCTAGTCTTAGCAAAGAGCTGGGTAAAATTAACTCTCTCATTACCAAACACAAAGAAACAGCAGCTCAGCTGTGAGAAGTCAGAATGTGCAATCGCGACGATCTTCGTGGCGATGCACCATGACAGTACCCCCCCTTCTACGAGGGGCCTCCGGACCCTCATGACCAGGTCTGTCCGGGTAAGTTGTGTGAAAGGTCCGAACCAATCGATCTGCGTTATCATCAGACGCAGGGACCCACGTCCTCTCCTCAGGACCATACCCCTCCAATGAACTTCCACGTTATCATTGATTACCACTGAAGGAGGAGGTAGAGGTGACGGTATGACTGGTGCCACATACTTTTTAAGTAATGACTTGTGAAAACATTATGAATTTTAAACGTAGGAGGGAGGTCCAAGACGAAATGCCACAGGATTAATTATGGAACTGATCCTGTATGGCCCGATGAATCTGGGACCCAACCTCCAGGAGGGAACTTTAAGTTTTATATTCCTGGTAGACAACCACACCAGATCGTTCACCCTCAGATCTAGACCAGAAACTCTCCTCCTATCAGCCATCCGTTTGTAAGGGTTCTCCGTAACCTTCAGTCTTAAGCGATCTGGAACTATCAGTCTCCCTGGAAGTCCCACAGGGGGTCCCCTGAGCCCCCAATACCTCCCCCTCAAGCTCAGAGCATACAGCTGACACTACAACTCCCTCCTGAGGAATAGGAACCGGATCATCCGTCCTCCCGGCCCCTGGGAAAGTACGAGATAAGGCATCAGGAAGCAACTTTATTGAGCAGTCATATGCGCGATGAGGAGGTAAACTCTTTACACCCCTCCTCTGAGAACATCTCCCCAAAGTCCTCCAGAAAAGGAGGCAAAGTCCTAGGCACAACCGCACCGATGACCGTGCTCATGCAGTTATTCTTGCAAAATTCTCCCCACTGGCTTATCTTTCTGGATTGCCAATCAATCACTGGGTTATGTTTAGCCAACCAAGGAAGTCCCAACACAATAGGAGCAGGCAGACCCTCCAACACATAACAAGACAATTGCTCTTTATGTATTGCCCCTACTCGAAGATCTATGTTATGAACAGCTTGTACCAAGCTACCTTGACCAAGAGGTCTAGAATCAATAGAGAGTATAGGGACCGGTTTGGCCAATACACTCAGTTGCATACCATGCACCTGGGCAAACCGAGTGTCCACCAGATTAGCCCCGGACCCACTATCAAGAAAAACAGAAATCCTCTCAGTTCTAGTACCAATCACCACTCCGCAGGCACGAGAAACTGAGAGGGATTTGGGGACGAAATACACACTCCCAGGTTAACTCCTTGGTTCAAAGAGGTCCGGGATGGACACCCCCAACAAAATGTCCCTCTCTCCCGCAAAAGAACACACCTTCTAGTCTTGCGGCGCACGCTGATTCCCTCCTACAAAATGATGTCCCTCCCAACTGCATGGGTTCCTCAGAACAGACAGAGGAACCTCAGTATAAGGGATTTAGTAGTAGGTGGAGTCATCACGGGGGGCGGAGTTACCTCGCGTCTTCCCCGAAGACGTCTATCAATGCGAATAGCGAGGGCCATAGCAGCCTCCAGTGATGGAGGAGAATCATACTGAGCCAACACATCTTTTAATTTGTCAGACAACCCTTGACAAAACTGGCTCCTAAGAGCAGGGTCATTCCACTGAGTATCTGTTGCCCATCTACGGAACTCAGAAGAATATTCCTCCGCTGGACGATTTCCTTGCCGTATTTTACGTAACCTTGTTTCAGCAAGGGAGACTCGATCCGGATCATTCATTATACCAGACCCAGGGCAGTAAAAAATCGATCCACTGACTGGAGATCTGGGGAGCCTGGAGGAATAGAGAACGCCAAGATTGAGGATCCCCTTGTAAGAGCGAGATAACAATTCCCACCCTCTGCTCTTCACTCCCAGATGACCGAGGCCGCAGCCGAAAGTACAATTTACATGCCTCCCGGAAAGTAAAAAATTTGTCCGCCCACCAGTGAACCTGTCCGGGAGAGCAACCTTAGGTTCAGATCTGGTTTGCTCCGGGGGGGACAAAACCTTGGACTTAATGTCTGCCAACTCCATGGACAATCCCTGCAACTGCCGGGCCAGCTGGGCTACTGGATCCATGATAGCTGGGGAGAATCTTTAGTATGGCCGGTGAAAATGTCACGCTGTATAGCAGATATATATATGTGATGACAATAATCTATATCAAAAGGGCAACATACTATATAACATGCGCATAGCTATATGATAACATAGATTTTACCTGACAGAAAGTCCAGTGGGTCAAAACGGAATCCGTTTATACGCTGTCTCCGGCTAGAGGGTGACCGGGGTCTAAGCTGACCCTAACTGGGGTCCTAACTAATCCCTCAACCTGGAGGTACTGTTAAAGGTACAGAGGTCCAGGCCACCAGCGTAAACCCTGTCTCCTATCAATCCCTGCCAACTGTATTCTAGTCCTAAGAAGGACCCTGAATACCACCAAAGGGAATGACCAGGTAACGGTTAATGAACAGAAAGACATACAAGAAAGATAAGAAATAAAGTAAATAAAGTCTTACATACAACACTCACACACAGTAGGAACACCATAGGTCTCAGAGATAAACTATAAGCTGTAAGAGTAAAAACAACTAAGGAACTCTTAGCTTAAGTATTCCCAGAACCGATCCAGTCTGCTAAACTATATGAATGCTTTCACCGGCATCCAACACCCAGACTGGCAGGAATATAAAGGAAACTAATTAGAACATAACCCAAAGCAGCCGGGCGAGGCTGAACCTAGTCTTAGCAAAGAGCTAGGTAAAATTAACTCTCTCATTACCAAACACAAAGAAACAGCAGCTCAGCTGTGAGAAGTCAGAATGTGCAATCGCGACGATCTTCGTGGCGATGCACCCATGACACCGTATTCATGCAGTTTTTATTACAGAATTCACTCCATTGGCTTATCTCTCTGGATTGCCAATTAATAACCGGGTTATGCTTAGTTAACCAAGGAAGGCCCAACACTATAGGAGTGGGAAGACCCTCCAACACGTAACAAGACAACAGTTCTTTATGTATCGCCCCACTTGAAGATTTACGTTATGCGCTGCTTGCAAAAAACTTCCCTGACCGAGAGGCCTGGCGTCGATCGAGAATATGGGGACGGGTTTAGCCAACACACTCAATCGCATACCTTGAACCCGGGCAAACCGAGCGTCCACCAGATTAGCCCGGCCCCACTATCCAGAAGAACAGATATCCTCTCAGTTCTCGTACCACCACCACCTCCGCCGGTACGAGAAACTGAGACGAACCTAGGGACGAAATACTTACTCCCAGATTGCAGTCAACCACACAACCTGGGATCAATAGTTTTCCGACGACCCTTTACTCTGCAAAGGACGGGATGGATACCCCCCAATAAAATGTCCCTTTCTCCGCAGAAGAAACACCTTCCTGTCTTGTGGCGCACCGCCGGTCCCCTCCCCCGAAATTATGTCCCTCCTAACTGCATAGGCTCCTCTGGACTGACCAGGGGAACCTCCATATAAGGGGCCCTTGTAGAAGGTGGAGTCATCACAGGGGGCGGAGTTACCCCGCACCTCTCCCGAAGCTGTCTGTCAATGCAAATAGCAAGGGCCATAGCGGCTTCCAGTGACGCGGGAGGGTCATACTGTGCCAATACATTCTTTAATTTGTCAGATAAACCTTGACAAAACTGGCTCCTAAGAGCCGGTCATTCCACTGGGTGTCCGTGGCCCACCTACGGAACTCCGAACAGAATTCCTCCGCCGGACGATCTCCCTGCTGGATCCTCCGTAACTTAGATTCAGCAAGGGAGATCCGATCCGGGTCATCATATACGAGACCAGAGCTGCGAAAAACCTATCCACTGACTGGAGAGCCGGGGAGCCCGGGGGAAGAGAGAACGCCCATGATTGTGGGTCCCCTTGAAGGAATGAGATGACAATTCCCACCCTTTGTTCTTCACTCCCCGATGACCGTGGCCGCAGCCAAAAGTACAACTTACATGCCTCCCGGAAAACAAAAAACTTGTCCTGCCCCCCAGTAAACCTGTCAGGGAGAGCTACTTTAGGTTCTGGTCTGGCTTGCTCCGGGGGATACAAAACCTTGGACTTAACGTCCGCCAGCTCCATCTACAAACTCTGCAACTGCCGAGCTAGACTGGCTACTGGATCCATGGAGGCTGGAGAGAATCTTTTGTCGGTCGGTGAAAATGTCACGCTGTCACTGCGTACAGGAGTCAATATATGAATAAACAAGGGGTGCTCACTGTAGCTTGTGAGTGGGTGCTCAGAAGAAAAGGTAAGTCAATATAGTATACAACTTCGGCACTCCTCTTGAAAAATGAAGTAGAAACAAAAGTATCCTTAGAGACAATTTTTTAATGCTCTCACAACACCTCCTGTGTGTGGTGTAAAGTAGTGGTTGAATATACAGATTTAATACATTTCATTTGACGTTTCGGCTACACAGCCTTCTTCATAAATATAATCTGTTTCTGCAAAATATAGAGAAAATAAAAATATGCCACCTGCATGAAAAAAATAAATAAAGAAATCTACATATATGAATGAACACACAGTCTATACATGAAAAAAACCACAACAATTCCCAAGTCCAATAAGATGTGCATACATCATAGTGGAAAATATATTTGTCTCAAAAATATCCCTCAGGTGAATTATAAGTGGGGATTTTTGACATATCAACAAGAGTCCTTTCAAGAATGAAAGGATGATGATATACATAATTATCTACTAGTGAGAGAATCATCCATGGGTAGACTACTTGCAACCCGACAACATATTTGAAATACATGATCAAAAGGCATTGAAATACATTACATGGGTAGGTATAGCGTTGCTTTCAGTGATGGGATAGCTGGATCCACCTTAAATGTAAGAGAAAACAGGATAGTCCCATAGAACCAATGTGTACCTAATTGTATAGGCATATGTTCCAAATCCGGCTGTCATACCTGGAAAGTGAGAAATAGTGCCGTCACGAGCGAATAGGTGGGAGCCTGGTGATGAACGGACGTCTGGTGCCGCTGGGTAGGATCCAGGGAGTGAGGACAGGACAGCGTGGTGTGCCGGTATTTATGCTTCCGGTGTGCCGTAATCTGCACTTCCGGTGGCTGCTTATGTGACCGCCTCATTAGTGCGCATGTGTCCTACGAAAAGGCCCGAGAAAAGCCGAATGGTACACATTTGGTGGGGGTGAGCATGGCGCATGCGTAGATGATAAAAGCGCCGGAAGAACTATTTCTGCTCCATTGTGCCCTATTAAAACAAGGATTAAGGCCATAGTTAATAACGGTCCACAAAAGGAGAAAAACATGACAGAATGAAAGCTTAATAAAACATAATAAAACATACCCCAAATGATAAATAATAACCATATCCCTATCCCATGTGAATAATAGAAATAAAGATATATGCATATATATACATACACATGCACATATGTATACACATATATATGTATATACATGCAATAAAAGTGAAAATATATGTGAGTATACAGATGTAAGTTAGTACAACGTATTTCAGGGGGCGTCCTAATGGTAATTGAGTATAGGTTAATGGATATTAATAATCATGATTTCTAACTTGTCTCTAAGGATACTTTTGTTTCTACTTCATTTTTCAAGAGGAGTGCCGAAGTTGTATACTATACTGCGTACAGGAGGTCAGGGTCCTATGCTGACCCTAAGCTGGGGCCCTGACTAATCCCTCTACCTGGAGGTACTGTTAATGGTACAGAGGTCCAGGCCGCCAGCGTAACCCTACCTCCTGAGAATCCCTGAACCTCAGTAATCTAGTCCTGAGAAGGACCCCGACAGGGTAGGGGACAGGGTAGTAAATGCTTATACACAGTACTAGACGAACGAGACAGTACAAGGGGAAAACCAAAAACCACCTTGCATACAAAAACTCACACCACAATAACAGAGGGAACACAAAGGGGTAAGGAGATAAATGATAAAGCGAGGAAGGGAAAGAACCACACCGAGTACACTTTGCTCCAAACTCTTCAATACCACGATCCGCTCTGATGGTCTGTATGAAATGCTTTCACCGACAACTACCCTATCAGACCGGCAGGTATTTGAAGGAGTCCCAATACTGCAGAATTAACTGCAGCTGGGTGAGACTGGGCCTCGTCTAGCACAGAGAGAGAGAATTAACTCCCTCACTGCCGAAAAACACCAAGCACCAAAAACTCAGCTGCGAGAAGTCAGGCTGTGCAATCGCGACGATCTTCGTGGCGACACACCCGTGACACAAGCCCTGCCGTGCGCCCAAACAGTGGTCCCCCCCCATATATGGGGTATCAGCGTACTCAGGACAAATTGGACAACAACTTTTGTGGTCTAATTTCTCCTGTTACCCTTGGGAAAATAAAAAATTGGGGACTAAACGATCATGTTTGTGGAAAAAATATGATTTTTTAATTTCACGCCCGGGCGTTATAAACTTCTGTGAAGCACTTGGGGGTTCAAAGTGCTCACCACACATCTAGATAAGTTCCTTAGGGGGTCTAGTTTCCAAAATGGGGTCACTTGTGGGGGTTTCCGCTGTTTAGGCGCATCAGGGGCTCTACAAATGCAACATGGCGTCCAGCCAATTCTGTGTTGAAAAAGTCAAACGGCGCTCCTTCCCTTGCGACCTCTGCCGTGCGCCCAAAAAGTGGTTTACCCCCCACATATGGGTATCGGCATGCTCAGGACAAATTGCACAAAAACTTTTGCGGTCTTGTTACCCTTGGGAAAATAATAATTGGGGTGAAAAGATCATTTTTGTGGAAAAAAAATATATATTTTTTTTCACGGCTCTACGTTATAAACTTGTGTGAAGCACTTGGAGGTTCAAAGTGCTCACCACACATCTAGAAAAAGTGGTTTACCCCCACATATGGGGTATCGGCGTATTCAGGAGAAATTGCACAACAAATTTTGTGGTTCATTTTTTCTTTTAACACTTGTGAAAATAAAAAAATTGGTTCAGAAGTAAAGCTTTTGCAAAAAAAGTTAAATGTCAATTTTTTCCTTCCACATTGCTTCAGCTCCTGTGAAGCACCTGAAGGGTTAATAAACGTCTTGAATGTGGTTTTGAGCACCTTGAGGGGTGCAGTTTTTAGAATGGTGTCACTTTTGTGTATTTTCTATCATATAGACCCCTGAAAGTGACTTCAAATGTGATGTGGTCCCTAAAAAAAAATGGTTTTGTAAAAATGAGAAATCGCTGGTCAACTTTTAACCCTTATAACTTCGTAACAAAAGAAAATTTTGTTCCCAAAATTGCGCTGATGTAAAGTAGACATGTGGGAAATGTTATTTATTAAGAAATTTTTGTGACATATCTCTCTGATTTAAGGGCATAAAAATTTCAAGTTTGAAAATTGCGAAATTTTCAAAATTTTCACCATATTTCTGTTTTTTTCATAAATAAAAGCAAGTCATATAAAAATTTTTTTTACCATTAACGTGAAGTACAATATGTCACGAAAAAAACAATCTCAGAATCAGCTGGATTCGTTAAAGCGTTCCAGAGTTATAACCTCATAAAGTGACAGTGGTCAGAATTGTAAAAATTGGCCCGGTCATTAAGCTGCAAAATGGCTCTGTCACTAAGGGGTTAAATGAAGGTCTTTGTTATTAAGGAAAAAAAGCAAACCTACAGGGTCATGTGTGAAAAAGTGATTGCTTCCATCTCTTAAAACATAAATTAACTGTGGTTTATCACATCTTTGGGAAGCTAAGGGCCCCGTCACACATAGGGCCCCGTTTCACATGTCGACACACCAGCGATCCCGACAACGATCAGGATCGCTGGTGTGTCGCTACATGATCGCTGCTGAGCTGCCAAACAGGCAGTTCAGGCAGCTATCAGGACAGCGACACTGTGGGTAACGTCGCCTAGTTACCCGCAGTGTACGTTGGATACCAGCGCGCTGATGCAGGGAGCTGGCAACCAAGGTACACGTCGGGTTTCCAGGCGCTGCGCGGTGCCTGGAAACCCAACGTGTACCTTGGTTGAGAGCTCCCCTGCAGCAGCGCGCTGGTGTCCAATGTACACATCGGGTTTCCAGGCACAGCCCCGCGCCTGGAAACCCGATGTGTACCTTGGTTACCAGTAGATCGCTGGTCTCCTGCCTGTCACACGCAGCGATGCGTGCTGGACAGCGGGAGACCAGCGATCAAAAAAAAGTCTTGGCATTTCTGACATGACCAGCGATTCACAGCTGGGGCCTGATCGCTGGTACGTGTCAGACATAGCGAGATCGCTGCTGAGATCACTGTTTAGCAGCGATCTCGCTAGAGATCTCGTTATGTGAGACGGGCCCATAGCGACACATCAGTGATGCTGACAACGATATGCACTCCTCAGGATCGCTGGTGTGTCGCTACATGATCGCCGGTGAGCTGCCAAACAGGCAGCTCAGGCAGCAATCAGGACAGCAGACACTGCGGGTAATGTTGCTTAGTTACCCACAGTGTACGTTGGATACCAGCCCGCTGGTGCAGGGAGCGGGTAACCAAGGTACACATCTGTTTCCAGGCGCCGCGCAGTGCCTGGAAACCCAATGTGTACCTTGGTTACCAGCTGATCGCTGGTCTCCTGCCCGCCACACGCAGCGTTGCGTGCGGGCCAAAAGGGAGACCCACGATCAAAAAAATATCCTGGCCTTTGGATAACGATCAGCGATACCTGGCAGGGGGGCCGGTCGCTGATCAGTGTCACACACAGCGATATCGCAGGGGAGATCACTGTTGCGTCACAAAACTAGTGACTCAGCAGCAATCTCGCTAGCGAGATCGCTGTGTGTGATGGGGGCTTTAGTTAAAATTCCCTAGCCACACTCAGGCTTGATTACTACCACATCTGTTCATATTCAAGAAATCACTTAAATAGGACCTGCCTGACAAAGTGAAGTAGAACAAAAGATCATGAAAGCTATATATTATGCCGTGATCCAAAGAAATTCTGGAGCAATTGAGAAACAAAGTATTTGCGATCTATCAGTTTGAAAAAGATTATAAACCCTTTCTAAAGCTTTGGGTCTCCATCGAACCACAGTGAGAGCCATTATCCACAAATGACGGAAACATGAAACAGTGGTGAACCTTCCCAGGAGTGAACGGCCCACCAAAATTACTCCAAGAGTGCAGCGCAGCAGCGACTCATGCAAGAGGTCACAAAAGAGCCCACAACAACATCACAAAGACCTGCAGGTCTCACTTGACTCAGTTAAGGTCAGTGTTCATGACTCCACCACAAGAAAAAGAGTGGGAAAAAATGGCCTGCTTGGCAGAGTTCCAATACGAAAACCACTGCTGAGCAATATGAACATAAAGGACTTTTATGAAAATACTCTGTGGACTAACGAGACAAAAGTTGAACTTTTTGGAAGGTGTATGTCTCATTACATCTGTGGGAGAAGTATCACTGCATTTTAGAAAAGAAGCATCATACCAAAAGTAAAATATGGTGGTGATAGTGTTATGGTTTGGGGCTGTTCTGCTGTATCAGAACCTGGAATAATGGCTGTGGTAAATGGAACCATGAGTCCTGCTTTTCACCAAAACATCATGAAGGAGAATGTCCGGTCATCTGTTCGTGACCTCAAGCTGAAGCGCAATTGGGTTATGCAGCAGGAAAGCCAATGATCCAAAACACACAAGCAAGTCCACCTCTAAATGGCTTAAGAAAAACAAAATTAAGACTTCGAAGTGGCTTAGTCAAAGTCCTGACCTTAATTTGATTGAGATGCTGTAGCATGACCCTAAAAATGCGGTTCATGCTCGAAAACCCTCCAATGTGGCTGAATTACAACAATTTTGCAAAGTTGAGTAGGACAAAATTGCTCCAGAGCATTGTAAAAGACTCATTGCCAGTTATCAGAAATGATTGATTGCAGTTGTTGCTGCTAAGGGTGGCTCAACCAGATATTAGGTACAGGTGGCAATTACTTTTTCACGCTGTACTCTGTAGGTTTGGATTTCTTTTTCTTCATTTAAAAACTGCATTTTGTGCTTACTTGTGTTATCTTTGTCTAATATTTACATTTGTTTGGTGATCTGAAACATTTAGCCCCTTACTGTACATTGGAGTGCACAGTCCGTCATGGCAGGATGTCAGTTTTGACACCATGACGGACTGTGCACGTCATGACTTTGAACTACCACTTCGTGTAAACACGCAGTGGTAGTTCAGTGCCGACAGCTGTCTATGACAGCTGACAGGCACGGCAAGCGGTGCGGGGACCTTTGCAGTCGATCTCCGTGTCTACAGCGCTGTGATTGGTCAGTCAACCTGACTGACCAAACACAGCAGCGATCGGGCAGGAGAGGCTGAAATTTCAGCTTCTCCTGCCCTATCAGTGCAGGAGCTCAGCGCTGCAGTGGCCGAGCTTCCTGCACTGACAGCCAGGAGCGGTGTCCGCGCCGCCCCTGGCTGTTAACTCCCTGACTGCTGCGATTGAGCGCGATCGCAGCGTTCAGGCGGAGAGGCAGAGGGTCAGGGGCTCCCTCTGCCTCAGATCGGTGTCCCTGCAATGTAATTGCAGGGCCCTATCTCTGCCTTGATGACCCGGGGGTTGTCATGACAACCTTCGGGTCATCCAGCTACGGAAAGCCGCTGAGACCATGTTCGCAACATGGTCTCAACAACTTTCAGCATTGGTATAATGCATTGCAATGCTGGAGCATTGCAATGCATTATACCTGCAACAAAAGTGAAAAAGTGAAAGTCCCATAGAGGGACTAGGTAAAAAAACATTTTTTAAAAAAAATTTGTAAAAGAAAAATGTTAAAAAATAAAAAAAATTCCCCTAAAAAGACACATTTTTATGTAAAAAAAACAAAACAAAAAACAAAAAAATACACATGTTTGGTATCACCGCGTCCGTAAAAATACCATCAATAAAAGCGTAACCCTAGTTAACCCCTTCAGTGAAAGCCGTAAAAAAAACACAAATAAATAGTAAATTATACTTTTTCCAAGCGGTATCATCACACCACTTGGAAAAAGTGCAATAATCCGCGATCAAAACAATGGATAAAAATAAACATGGTACCACTGAAAACGTCATCTTGTCCCACAAAAATCGAGCCACCATACAGCATCATAGGTGAAAAAATAAAAAAGTTATAGCTCACAGAATAAAGTGATGCAAAAATAATTATTTTTTCTATAAAAGTTTTTATTGTGTAAAAAACGCCAAAACATGAAAAAAAAAAGTAGTATCGCTGTAATCGTAGTGACCCGAAGAATAAAGCTGCCTTACTAATTTTACAACATGCGGATCAAAAAACGTTATGTGCCCGAATATGGTACCAATAAAAACGTCAGCTCGTCCCGCAAAAAAAAAGCCCGCACATCACTCAATTGGCCGAAATATGGAAAAATTATAGCTCTCAAAATACGGCGATGCAAATATTTCTTACAAAAACTTCTTCCAAAAAAAGGCTTCTTTTAGTGTGTGACAGAAGCTAAACATGAAAAAAGTGTATAAATCTGATATCGCCGTAATCGCACCGACCCGAGGAATAAAGTCACCTAATCCCTAATACCGCGCAAGGAACGGTATAAAAAATAAAACCAATTCTTCACCTTTTGTGGATTTGTTCATTGTGCCTCCCAAAGATCGCAGTAAGGTGATCACAGTGGTTTACCCCCACATATGGGGTATCAGCGTACTCAGGACAAATAGAACAACAACTTTTGGGGTCCTATTTCTTCTGTTACCCTTATAAAAATAAAAATTTTGGGTAAAAAGATTATTTTTTGGGAAAAAAATATGATTTTTTTATTTTCACGGCTCTACGTTATAAACTTCTGTGAAGCACTTGGGGGTTCAAAGTGTTCACCACACATCTAGATAAGTTCCTAGTTTCCAAAATGTGGTCACTTGTGGGGGGTTTCTACTGTTTAGGCAAATAAGGGGCTCTGCAAACGCAACATGACACCCGCAGACCATTCCATCAAAGTCTGCATTCCAAAATGGCGCTCCTTCCCTTCCGAGCTCTGCAATGCGCCCAAATAGTGGTTTACCCTCACATATGGGGTATCAGCATACTCAGGACAAATTGCAAAATAACTTTTGGGGTCCTGTTACCCTTTGGAAAATAAAAATTGGGGTTAAAAAGATCATTTTTGCGGAAAAAATATATATTTTTTAATTTTACTGCTCTACATTATAACCTTCTGTGAAGCCCTTGGGGCTCAAAGTGTTCACCACACATCTAGATAAGTTCCTTGGGGGGTCTAGTTTCCAAAATGGGGTCACTTGTGGGGGGTTTCCACTGTTTAGGCACATCAGGGACTCTCCAAATGCGACATGGCATCCAATCTCAATTCCAGCTAAAAAAGTCAAATGGCGCTGCTTCCCTTCCGAGCTCTGCCATGTGCCCAAATAGTGGTTTACCCTCACATATGGGGTATCAGCGTACTCAGGACAAATTGCAAAATAACTTTTGGGGTCCTGTTACCCTTTGGAAAATAAAAATTGGGGGTGAAAAGCTAATTTTTGTGGAAAAAATATGATTTTTCAATTTTACATCTCTACGTTATAACCTTCTGTGAAGCCCTTGGGGGTTCAAAGTGCTCACCACACATTTAGATAAGTTCCTTGGGGGTCTAGTTTCCAAAATGGTGTCACTTATGGGGGTTTCCACTGTTTAGGTACATCAGGGGCTCTCTAAACGCGACATGGTGTCAACTCTCGATTCCAGCCAATTTGACATTCAAAATCTCAAATGATGCTCCTTCTCTTCTGAGCACTGCCGTGGGCCTAAATATTGGTCTTCTTCCACACATGGGGTATCAGTGTACTCAGGAGAAATTGTACAACAAATATTGTGGTTCATTTTCTCCTGATACCCTTGACAAAATAAAAAAAATTCTGTCGAAAGAAAAATTTTGAGGGAAAAAAGTTAAATGTTTATTTTTTCCTTCCACATTGCTTCAATTCTTGTGAAGTACCTAAAGGGTTAATAAACTTCTTGAATGTGGTTTTGAACACCTTGAGGGGTGCAGTTTTTAGAATGGTGTCACTTTTGGGTATTTTCTGTCATATTGACCCCTCAAAGTGACTTCAAATGTGAGATAGTCCCTAAAAAAAGTTTTTGTAAATTTTGTTGGAAAAATGAGAAATTGCTGGTCAACTTTTAACCCTTATAACATCATAACAAAAAAAATGTTGGTACCAAAATTGAGCTGATGTAAAGTAGACATGTGACATATCTCTCTGATTTAAGGGCATAAAAATTAAAAGTTTGAAAATTGCAAAATGTTCAAAATTTTCGCCATATTTCCAGTTTTTTCATAAATAAACGCAAGTTATATCGAAGAAATTTTACCACTGTCATGAAGTACAATTTGTCATGAGAAAACAATCTCAGAATCGACAAGATCCGTTGAAGCGTTCCAAAGTTATAACCTCATAAACAGACAGTGGTCAGAATTGTAAAAATAGGCCTGGTCATTAACCTACAAAATGGCTTGGTCCTTAAGGGGTTAAGTGTGTCAAACCTGCAATAGAATAGGAAATCAGGAAAGGGTCAAACACTTGTTAATACAACTGTACACGGGTTGTTTGGTCCGTTTTATTGTGCAATGTTTTGCTTTGCTTTGCTATCTATCTGTCTATTTGTCTATCATTTTCTTTCCTAATATTATCATCGCTATGCCACAATGTGTTAGCTTTTGGACAGTAAATGAGCACAGATTAGCTGTACATGGCAGCTGCATTACAAACTAGTGACCATTACGTATTGCGGGGCCAAATAAACACCGTTCCTCTTCACATAACACCCTCCTGAAAAGTACACTTAAGCCTCTTTGTTGGAAAGCAAACATGCAAAACCACATAAGCTTATATATGCATTACATTGTAGCAAGAATCTCCAAAAATGCCAAGAGAGCAATATTTTGATTAATTTTGTTTCTTTTAATATTAAATTGTCAGGTAATCTCGTTTAGTAAAAATACTACAATTTAAAATTCCGCCTGGTGCTATCAGACCCAACTGGCTTTTAGAGCTATCCTTGGTACCTAGCTTGCACTGCTTGTCAAAATTTAATGAGAGTACCCGTTCTAAAATAATTGAATTTTCATATCAGAGAGGACCAGGATTTTGCAGACAATAAAAATGCTGAGTCTTGTACTGTTACTGGCAAATACCTTTTGCTCTGCTCATGAAATCAGTATGTAAATGTACAGGGCTTGTATTTAAGGCATCTTGCATTTTGAGTTGTAGAACTAGAAATAATTTCAAATGGTACCATTGATAAGTAGCTGATTATAATGCTCAGAATGTAATTTGTTTGGTGAATTGGGATAAGCATTTGGTTTATGTATTATATAAATGTTAATGCGCACAGAGTTTAATTATGTTTCTTAACTTTCTACCAAGGCTCTAGAAGAGTTTTGAAGGGCACAGTTCCATCAGATGATTTCCTTCAAGAAAGGATTCAATGTGAACGGTTGATGACCTGGAAATTTTTAAGTGTGTGGAAATTCGGTGGAGAAGATAAGTGCGGGCAGAGTTAAGTAATTATTCAGAATGATCTGTTACGTTGCAAAGGGTGATAGGAGATCTGCCGTTTTAATGACACTAATTTAGTTCAAATATAACACATTATTTTTTGGGCTTTTTTACCAAATAAGTTTAAAAGTAGTGAGAGAAAAAACATTTAGCTAATTAAAGCTTGCAATCATTCTATAAATTTGAAGCTTCTTCAAAGGGGTCTATGGTTTGATAAGAAGGATGAAAAGACAAATTATAATAATTAAGAATATCCAATCTAAGTAGATGAGAACACTGCTTTCGAGGTAAAAGGGGTATTACTTTCTGAATTGCTCCTCCGCATAGACATTTATGGATTGGATAAATGGTATACAGCATAATTATATCTTGCTAATATATACACTATATGGGCACAATATTACCTTTACAAACATGTTAAAGAATAGATCATTCTCTTTAGAGCGACCCACTTAGCAGACTGAATTCGAGCATGGTAGTGTAAAAAGAGGATGCCACAGTTGTAATAAGTCAGTTAATTAAATTTCTTCCTTCAAATATAATTAATGGTCAACTGTAAGTGGTATAAGCGAAAAAAGGAAACGTTTAGGAACTACAGCAAGTCAGCCACAAAGTGGCAGACAAGGTGAAGCTACAGGGCCTAGTCGGCAAGTTCTGAGTTGCATAATGCATAAAAATGGTCTGTTGATTCAACATCAGAAAATTAAAGTGGAAATGGTCATAGCTGCAAAGGGTGAACCAACACCATATTAATGCTTATGTATTTAAAATGGGATGTCCCAACAGCTCTTATAGCGATTCTATAAAGGAGGATTTAATCAAACACTTGCATTTCCATTGAAGGATATATCGTATACATAGTTAGAGGTTAATTTTAGATGAACTTATTGCAATATATTTGGAAATTACTAAAATTGAAATTATGGGGTTTCCCAGTACTCAGACAAACCCTATTCAATCAGCATGTTTGCCTCCAGTAAAATAACAATACTTATACTCACCTACGAAGCCGGCATTGTTCCAGCGGTGTCAGCAACAGCTCTACCAGGCATTACGTCACATTGTTGAGTCACGCGATCCCTGCGCCCAATCAGAGATAGCTTCAATCTTACTGCCTTCATACGTATCAGCCATCAAGAGGAAGTAAATGGCCAGATTCAACAATGACTTCCTCTTGGATATCTGATAGGCGGGGAAAATGAAGCCAGTGCTGATTGGGAGCAGGAATCTCATGACATTGACGCAATCCCTGGGAGAGCGAGTACTGACACGGCTGGAACGACACCTGCAGCCGAAGTGAATATACATGTTGCGATTTTACTGGGGGGCAAATATACTGATCAAGTAATGGACACCCCTTTAAAATACAGAGGGACTAATTTTAACAGAGTGCAGCATAAAACTAATCTCTCCATTTTTGCCCTGTAAACTGCAGACATACACTAAGATGGTCATATACATTGTCTTTTTACAACTAAACCTTAGGTTATTGGTGTGATGAGCTGAACATCTAAAGTGTCTGGCAGTGGCTTACTTCACTCTCCCAGTTTAGAAACATGGCCAAGTCGAGCCATAGTGTATGGCCTCATTAAATTCTGTATGTCTAAAGGTTGTATGCTACTGATGGGATGTGTTGTGAGCATGTTGGAAATGACTTCTGAGTTGGGGCTCTCTCTGGTGGTTGCTGAGGGTATTGAACCAATGTTGAATAGTAGAAGTCCATCACCTGCGAGTGATGACTGGCAATCAGGAGAGACGCACTGGGCTGATATAAGTGAGCTGCCTTCCTATGATCCTCGCCGGTGATCAATTGTTGTTTCCTGGTTCTTTTGGAAGTCAGCTGGTGTCTTGCCTACGTCTGCTACTTTCAGATAAGATATTTTCTGCTTGTTTCTATCGTGTTTGCTATTTCCATATTTTGTCTGCACTTTTATGGGAGGTTAGCCGGGTTCCCCTCCAGGGGCCTGTGCTACTCTCTGTTTTTCAGTAGCCTCTATTTATTTGTTCCATTGCTCTGTCCCTGCTATTTGAGTGGCTGCGGGTTAGCCACTTGTTCACACCGGAGGTCTGATTTAGCGGGTGGCGAGATCGTGTGATCTCAGCATTTTTGAAATCAGAAGTGTTGGAAGTTTTTCTAGGGTTTTGCTGGGTTGCAGATAGTATTCTGTTCTGTCCTGTCCTATCTAGGCAGTGTTTGGCCCCAGCGCTTGCTCTCTCTATTTTCTGCCTGTGTTTGTATTTCGTCTTGTCTATCTGCCATTATATGTGTGAGGGCTACCTATTCTTTGGGGCTCTACTCCGGGGCAGTTAGCTTTCCTGTTTCTATCTTTAGGTGTAGCTAGTTCTGCCGAGGCGTCTAGGTCACCGTAGGTATGTCCCACGGCTGCTTCTAGTTGTGCGGTTAGTTTAGCGATCTGCAACCCATTAGTTCCCAACCTCTCAGGTGTTCTGCTGCCTTGGCTGTTTTTTGCTCCTGTCCTCCTCAGTTACCAATTCATAACAGGAATGACTCAAAAAGCTTCACTTTTGCTTTGTATGAACACCTATGGAGTTACAATCGACACTTTTTGAAAGGAGTAATTCCGATATAGTTAATATTATGATTATTAACATATGATTTTATAATTAATATATGAGAATATTGGCGCTTTTTCTATGTATTAGTTAAGGTTCACCAGAGGTAGCAGTGAATAGTTGAAGTCCTTTAGAAATAGAAGTAAAGCTACTTCTATTTCAATAGTTCTTCAAGTATTCACTGCTACCTCTGGTGAACCTTAACTAATACATTGGAAAAAATGCCAATATTCTTATATATTCATTAGCAGTATTTTGTAATATGTTGTGTAACATTCTCTCCTAACTTCAATGAGAAGAATATTTAGTTTCATCATCCACTTCCAGGCTACTTTGTTCTTGTTCCTTTCCCCTCCTTTTGTTCTTGATTTCTGTCACTTTCTGTTTTCGCATGTCTTGCAGTTTCCTTTTGTTTCACTCTACTTTCATTTCAAGTCCCTCAAGTTATTTCCCTGGCACTTCAGTAACAAATAACATATCTTAAGTGTGCCCTGAAACATTCCCATTGTAATATGGAAGCGGAAAAAGTATTTTCGAGCTGCTGTAAATACGAGTATTCGCGCTTAATATTCTGCTTTGTGAACGGATATCGGGGGTGTTTGAACTAAAAGCTGTGTGCCTAATCTGACATCTGCTTTCATTATTAAACTATAATTATATAGAAATGGTAGATAATGTTATGTCAATCACATTTAACCTTCTCTGATCTCCCATGATTCCTTGCACTAAATACTCAAGGCCAGGTCCTTGCTGACTGCTTGATAACCGAATGAATGATTATCCTACTTGTTAATAGACAATGATATAGAAAATGCATCAGTATGTACGGAATATTAATTAGGAGCTGCAGACAGGATGATAACGCTACACCCTAGTCACGGGTAGACCTACACAGAACTGAAACATCGGTGAGGGAATGTAGAACTTCCCTCTAAGAAGTCTATTTTTTCTCTACATCAAAACGACAAAGATGCTAAATTCTAGCCAATCCTAATGAAGAAATATTATACTGTGTAAATGATGAGGAGTCTTTTGAACATCAGTGATGGAAAACTCGAAAAGGTATAAATCCTTCATTTTTCCATTGTAGTTATGGCTCAACATTTCCTCTCATGTAAAAAGTTTAATCCAGAGTACAGAAATGATCAAATCTATTAAAAATCAAATTTGCTACATTTAGCAACTGTTCCTAAAAATTTGATAAATCTTAGGTACTCCAAGTGCCTTGAAAAGAAGTGTACAACACTCTTTGGTCTCCTAGTATGGTATCTAACCCCTTTCAATCTCTTTGCTACAAACACAGTTTTAGTAATATCAATGTGAACTTATCCATAGAAATGAGTAGCAGCATAGTAGTAACCACCCATTTAACCCTTTACCAACATCTGCTCTACATGTATAAAGTGTTGGAGAGCGGTAGTTGCGACCAAACTGTCCAATTGCATTCTGGCACTTTATAGACAAGGAGTGCTCCAGTCCCAGTATGCTGTAAAATGTGGGGTGCATCATACTCACTTGTAGGCCACAGGCCTCCAGGCTTCCATCCTCAGGACTGCAGCACACATTGCATGGGACACCATGTTCTTTGTAAGAGTCAAACCTTTACTAAACAGTCCAACTCCATCAGGTAGATACATGTGAGGTAGGTCACAGCAATTTAGACTTCCTGCCTCCTTATTATACCTCCACTTCTGTTCTGCCACACATTAATTCTGGACTACCCCCAAGCCCGCTGACTCCATCAGCCTCAGGGATTCGTTGTCCACTCCGGCAGTGCACCAGGGACTGGCCACCTGCCCCTCATGTAACTCCATGTCCACACACCTCGTGATATCGGAAGACCAGGCCCATTCCATGGTACCTGGCCCAAGCCTTAGACTCCAGACATTGTTGGAATGTCCATCAGGGTTCTCCATTTGGCCATCCACTGCCCTGAATGTTTGGCCCATGCTGCACCTGGCAACACACCTCAACTGAACCTGAACTCTCATCCACACTTCACTGGCTGACCCTGAACTCCTTCTAACCAGAAAGTGCCCCTCTTTTTATTAGCACTAATGCCTACCCACTTGGATAATGCGATCCTTAATCATTTCCTATCTTACATGCAAACATATTATCCTTATGCTATATTCCATGCTCTCTTAAGCTTCTCCTTATGCTATATTCACATTATGCATTACCACCTTCTACTGGACATCACCATAATACATTGCATTACATTACATTAGAGATGTGTTACTTTCACATATATACTAGAAGATTGGCGTGCACTCGGTCGGATTTTCGAGGTGCTGATGGAATGCTGGTGTGGCCCAACGACCAAGGCAAGAGAGATTCACAGCACACTCTAATTTTGATGATACAAGATTTTTATTTTGTGAAGGCAAACATAGATAAAAGGTTGTTGTGAGATATGCGACAAAGTAAGACATTTCGACCCCACCAGGGTCTTTATCACAATGTTTCTGTTTTTTCACAAATAAACGCAAGTCATATCAAAGAAATTTTACCAATGTCATGAAATACAATATGTCACAAGAAAACAGTGTCAGAATCACTGGGGATCCATGGAAGCGTTCCAGAGTTATTTCCTCATAAAGGGACAGTGGTCAGAATTGGCCTGATCATTAACATGCAAACCACCCTTGGGGGTAAAGGGGCTAAGCTTTTACTGTAGGCATACAAGTAATAGAATGGTGAATATAGCCTTACCTGTATGCCTCATAGCTGTGGTCTAGTTGTGGAGAATTTGAGTTTTAATGTTTTATGATGTTTTAATTATTTCTTCCAGGCCGTGTCTGGAAGAAATCTCTGCCTCCTGACTTCATTATAATACCACCCGCTCCCATGCACGTCACACTACCCTGTGACATGCATTTGTGGCGCCATAATCCCGTGCCTGCGCACTGCTCTCACACTGTTCTGAGTACCTTATCCACCCTTCTATGGGCAGTCTCTTCTTCCTGCTTCTGTGCAGGTACCAGCGAGTCACTGCTACTGCGCAGGATGAAAACAATGCCCATAGAAGAGCTGATAAGGTGCCCAGAACAGCGTGAGTGCAGGGCGCAGGGTGCAGGCGTGGGATTACCTCGCCACAACTGCACGTCACAGGGTAGTGTGACATGCATGGGAGGGGGTGGTATTATTATTACCTCGTGGTCCCGAGTGCCAGTGGCAGTGCCGAGTATTGATGCGAGAGACTTGCGCAAGTCTCTCACATTGCACTCGCAAGTGTGACCCCGGCCTTAAGATTTTTATGAAATGTCCTTTTTAATTCATTGATTTAACACTCTGATATAACTTTTCTATTGATCCAGCGCTATGTGAGTGTTTTCTCTGCACATTACCGACACATCATCAATACAAAATAATAGATTATAAAATCATTGCATAAAACGTTGCTATTTTATGAGATGAGTCTATAAAGAGTTATTAGTATCCATTCTTATTTAGTAAACTATTAAGAATGCAATCCCCAGTATTCTCTCTATATTATGTTCCCACTTCATTAACAGACAATCCCAGTGTTTATTTTAAACCACTAACAGGTTGCACCAACTACAAGAAATCCCTTGGGCTCAACACTGAGCAATATTTCTTGCAAATGAACCCTGGGCCTGATGTATTGTTCTACTTGTTGACTAACAAAAGCTTTGAATTAAAATTCATGAATATTTTTGAACTTCATCTAAGTGCGGCCTATTCATTCAGAATGCAGGTGTTATGCAGATGAAGGGAGTAGGCCTGACCACTGTGGCTCCTAATCTGTTTCCATTTAAATAGAAAATAATTCTTTCCCCGCATCACAAAAGCACAGCCATGGCTTGAAGTGTAGAATAGAACATCATTAACTCTTTTTCCTGTGTTTTCTGCAGCATTTTAGAGGTGAATGCTAAGGTGTGCTCCTCTGCATACCTGCAAAATCACTCATTTGGCAAATGCCAGATTTGCAAATATTTTATTTGTAAACAATCACATTTTTTCCCATCTAATAAGAAATCGTGAATTGGTTACAATGTTAGATTTTGTGGTGTGAGAAGGAAAAAACTGGAAGGAGAAAATGCACAAAATAGGGTCTTATCTGGGTAGCAATATTAACAGAAATGCACAAATTGTGCTCATCTTTATGGGGTTGTATGCACACAACCACTGATAGCGCTTTAGGCTGCTGCAGACCCACGAAGATATAAATACATACAAAAAGCAAATGGGTTGCTCTGCACTGCCATGAAAGAATGGAAGATGTATAGGATTTGTCATCAATGCATTTCGAAGTGTCACGGCAGCACAGAACAACTCATTTGCTCATTATTTTTATAGATTTTGTAATGTAACTTGTGCAAAAAGTATTTGGTGAAAAATAAAATGAAACAGATTTGGACAGAGCTGCTTACATTGAGCAAACAATTACAGGGAATCTGTCACCCACTGGATGTTTTCAAGCTATTTCTGTGGGCATATAGGTAATAGAATGGTTAAAATACTCTCACCATTCTTACTTCTATGCCTCACACCTGCAGTCTAGTTGTGGAGCATTTGAGTTTTAAAGTTTTATACTAATGATTTCTTCCAGGCTGTGTCTGGAAGAAATCTCTGCCGCCTGACTTCATTATAATACCACCCCCTCCCATGCATGTCACACTACCCTGTGACGTGCAGTTGTGGCGAGGTAATCCCACGCCTGCACCCTGCGCCCTGCACTCACGCTGTTCTGGGCACCTTATCAGCTCTTCTATGGGCATTGTTTTCATCCTGCGCAGTAGTAGTGACTCGTCGGCACCTGCACAGAAGCAGGAAGAAGAGACTGCCCATACAAGGGTGGATAAGGTACTCAGAACAGCGTGAGAGCAGTGCGCAGGCGCGGGATTATGGCGCCACAAATGCATGTCACAGGGTAGTGTGACGTGCATGGGAGCGGGTGGTATTATAATGAAGTCAGGAGGCAGAGATTTCTTCCAGACACGGCCTGGAAGAAATAATTAAAACATCATAAAACATTAAAACTCAAATTCTCCACAACTAGACCACAGCTGTGAGGCATACAGGTAAGGCTACTTTCACCATTCTATTACTTGTATGCCTATAGTAAAAGCTTAACCCCTTTACCCCAAGGGTGGTTTACATGTTCATGACCGGGCCAATTTTGACAATTCTGACCACTGTCCCTTTATGAGGTAATAACTCTAGAACACTTCCATGTATCCCGGTGATTCTGATACAGTTTTCTCGTGACATATTGTGCTTCATGATAGTGGTAAAATTACTTTGATATGACTTGCGTTTATTTGTGAAAAAAAACTAATTTGGCAAAAATTTCGCAATTTTCTAACTTTAATTTTCATGCCCTTAAATCACAGATATGTCACACAAAATACCTAATAAATACCATTTCCCACATGTCTACTTTACATCAGCACAATCTTGGAATCAAAATATTTTTGTTAGGAAATTATAAGGGTTAAAATTTGACCAGTGATTTCTCATTTTTCCAACACCATTTTTTTTAGGGACCACATTACATTTGAAGTCGCTTTAAGGGGTCTACATGATAGAAAATACCCAAACGTGACACCATTCTAAAAACTGCACCCCTCAAGGTGCTCAAAACCACATTCAAGAAGTTTATTAACGCTTCACATGCTTCACAGGAATTTTTGGAATGTTTTAAAAAAAATGAACATTTAACTTTTTTTTCAAAAATTTACTTCAGATCCAATTTCTTTTATTTTACCAAGGGTAACAGGAGAAATTGCACCCCAAAAGTTGTTGTCCTGAGTAAGCTGATACCCCATATATGCAGGTAAACTACTATTTGGGCGCATGGCAGAGCTCGGAAGGGAAGGAGCGCTGTTTAACTTTTCAATGCAAAATTGGCTGGAATTGAGATAGGACTCCATGTCGCGTCTGTAGAGCCCCTGATGTGCCTAAACAGTGGAAACTCTCTACAAGTGACACCATTTTGGAAATTAGACCCCCTAAGGAACTTATCTAGATGTGTGGTGAGCACTTTGAACCTCCAAGTGCTTCACAGAAGTTTATAATTTAGAGCCATAACAATAAAAAATCATTCTTTTTACAAAAATGATCTTTTTGCCCTCAATTTTTTATTTTCTCATGGGTAACAGGAGAAATTGGACCCCAAAAGTTGTTGTGCAATTTGTCCTGAGTAGGTTGATACCCCATATGTGGGGTTAACCACTGTCTGGGCGCATTGGCAGAGCTTGGAATGGAAGGAGCACCATTTGACTTTTTCAATGCAGAATTGGCTGGAATTGAGATCAGATGCCATGTTGCATTTGGAGAGCCCCTGATGTGCCTAAACAGTGGATACCCCCAATTCTAACTCCAACCCTAACCCCAACACACCCCTAACCCTAATCCCAACCCTAACCCTAATCCCAAACCTAACTCTAATTCTAACACTAACCCTAATCCCAACCCTAACCCTAACTTTAGCCCCAACCCTAACTTTAGCCCCAACCCTAACCCTAACCCCAGCCCTAAATTTAACCCCAGCCCAACCGTAACCCTAACCGCAACCCTAACCCAACCCTAATGGGAAAATGGAAATAAATACATTTTTTTTATTTTTCCCTAACTAAGGGGGTGATAAAGGGGGTTTGATTTACTATTTATAGCAGATTTTTATGTTTGGCAGCTGTCACACACTAAAAGACACTTTTTATTGCAATAAATAGTTTTTGCACCACCACATTTTGAGAGCTATAATTTTTCCATATTTTGGCCCACAGAGTCATGTGAGGTCTTGTTTTTTGCGGGACGAGTTGACGTTTTTATTGGTACCATTTTCGGACACATGACATTTTTGATCGCTTTTTATTACGATTTTTTGGAGGCAGAAAGAACAATAACCAGCAATTCATGAATTTCTTTTGGGGGGGGGCGTTTTCACAGTTCCGTGTGTTGTAAAATTGATAAGGCAGTTTTATTCTTCGGGTCAGTACAATTCCAGCGATACCTCATTTATATATTTTTTTATGTTTTGGTGCTTTTATACAATAAGAACTATTTTATATAAAAAATAATTATTTTTGCATCGCTTTATTCTGAGAGCTCTAACTTTTTTATTTTTCTGGTGATGGAGCTGTATGGGGACTTGTTTTTTGCAGGGCAAGATGTAGTTTTCAGCAGTACCATGTTTATTTATATCTGTCTTTTTGATCGTGTGTTATTACACTTTTGTTCGGCAGTATGATGATAAAGCATTGTTTTTTTTGGCTTTTTTTATGGTTTTCACTAAAGGAGTTAACTAATGGGACAGTTTTATAGGTCGGGTCGTTACGGACGTGGCGTTACCAAATATGTGTACTGTTATTGTTTAGATTTTTTTTTTATTCAAATATTTCTTTAGTGATAGAATAAATATTGATTTTTGTTATTATTTTTTTAAATATTTTTACAATTATTTACAATTTTTTTTAACTTAATTCTTACTTTTACACTTTATTCCACTATGGGACACTGATTTTCTGCAGGCTGATCGCTTCTATAGCATGCAAATCTGCATGCTATAAATGCTGTCAGCGCTGCAGCTTCAATACACTGACGTGAGAGACTCCCTGGTCATCACTGTGCATAACAGGAAGCCTCTCAGGCCTGGAGACCCGAATGTCGTCATGACAACATCAAGTCTCCATGGCAGCGATCGTGACCCCGCGTCATGCCGCGGAGTCTCAGATCCAAAGGCAGAGGAGCTGTCAGCCCCTCTGCCTGCTCCAGAACGCTGCAATCATGTTTGATCACAGTGTTCCAGGGGTTAAAATGACGGGAGCGGTCCGTGACCACTCCTGGCACTTAGTGCTGGGTGTCAGCTGATAACTGGCCGCGATCAGCCACGCTCCCCTCGTGAGCGCGGCTGATCGCGTATGACGTACTATTCCGTCCATGGGCATTAAGTCCAAGGTCACATGGACGGAATAGTACATCTAATGTCAGAAAGGGGTGAAAAGCGTCCAGGGGGTGACAAATTCCCTTTACATACACACAGGTTTTTTTTTTTTAGAAAAATTATGCAGTTTTTGTTGCAATTCATATACGGTACCCATTTTTGAGCCAAAAGCCAATGAAGGATTCTAAAGGAACGATAAATACTTGCTGTCTTTTGGTTAAAAACTGCATAAAAAATATCAATGGTAATTTAACTAAAAACATGCTGTATGTGAAGCCACACTTCTTCACTTTTACTAATGCAATTTATCACAAGATTTTACCATAAACATAGTAAGAAATTAATTGAATTTTAAAAATAAAAAAAATTAATCATAAGAAAAATGCTTTATCATTTTAAGGCTAGGGTCACACCAGCGTAAATTGTCTCATGTGAGAAAATCGGGCTAATTATGCTAATGACACTCTGATAAAACTCTAAACAGAGTTAGATCAGAGTGTGATCACAGTGTGATCTGATTCTCCCAGATGTGAAGAAGATGGAGAAAAAAGTCTGTGGAAATCGGACAGCACTCAGATGTCATCCAATGGTTTCCATGCACTCATTGACTTGCATGACCGAGTGTGATCTGAATATCGAATAAAAGTCAGACATGTTGCAATTTTTTTCCTTGGTCTTAGGAAAAAAAAAATCAGACATGTGCACGGCCCCAAAGAATAACATTTGCTTGAGTGCAATCTGATGTTTTGTTGAATAGCACTAGGACCTAAAATACAGTCATGTGCACGAGCCCTAATAGTTCTTCGGTATTAGTTGAAAATGTCTTTGACATAATTTATTATCTGCAAGTAGAAAATCTGCCTTTTTTATGTTTGAGTATAAGTGTGGAATTATTCCTATCTCCAGAAATTGTATGTACATATGTATGCATGTGTTGCCTTTGTACCTTCGTATGAATATTTATTTTCTGTTGTTTTTAAGATAAATAAATGTAGAAAACATTGAAGACACTGGTCATAAATAAAGATATTTGTATTTCTGCAGCATGACTTAGTACTGGCTAAATATGAAGTGTGACTGATGCTTTCAAGGTCAACATTTGAGTCCCACAGTATGCTGCATCCATGTTGTCTGTAATCTTAGGTAGTGTTGTTAAATTGATTTTTTATATTTCTGGACAGCTTCTTCCAAAATCACTGGCAGCCAAGACTTTTTCTGGACATAGAAGACAACCATAATAAATCACAATAAGAGTTCAAAAGATACATGTCTGCAGAACATTATTATGACATGAAGGCATCAGCTACATTCACAGTGAAGTGTAAAAGAGTGATATTTACACTCATAATAATCTGTTCAAGTTTCACCACCTACAAAAAAAAATATTTTATACAGAAGGTATGAAAGTGACCTATTTTTACGGACAGTTCAGGAATTTCTAGATGGTTACCAAAGTTTCTACTAGGGAAAGCTCCATCAATTATTTTTTCTTATACCAGAAAAATGGATGACACGTGGATGGCAGAATAACACACTAACAGATGAAGCTAAATACCCCGGGTTGCTAAAATAATGGATAACGTAATCAGAACTTGACAGACTCACTAAGTCAGTGAAGTCGGTGAAGTTTGTCTGGCACCGATGATCAAGACTACATGTTGGAACCAAAGTAACAGGATTCCTAATGCTGAGATGAACCCAGCTTTAGTCTGAAAATAGAAAATTGACCTCTAGGGAGACAATATGAGACATAGTACAGACCTACTTCATACAATATAAATTATAGTCAATATGAAAAGTCGAAATTATAGATCTGTAGTTTAGACTGCATTGACATCTATGGGTCTACTGAGTGAAAACCCAAAGAGGTCAATTCCACATGGAGTTAATTAGAATTCTATCACTGATCTGAGATGTTAAAATTAATTGACCTCTGTGCAGAGAATTTCTATTTGTATTATATGCTTCTCTAGTTGTTTGTTTCCGATAAACTGAATACAAACATGTACAGTCATGGCCAAAAGTTTTGAGAATGACACAAATATTAATTTTTACAAAGTCTACTGCTTCACTTTTTCTAATGGCAATTTGCATATACTCCAGAATGTTATAAAGAGTGATCAGTAGAGTTGAGCGATACTTTCCGATATCCAAAAGTATCGGAATCGGAATGGTATCGCCGATACACAAAAAATATCGGCGATACCCGATACCGATACCGGAAGTCCCATGTAAGTCTATGGGAACAAAATATCGAAATAAAAAAAAACCATTCTTGCCTTGTAGGTTAATTGTACATGAAGGAAAACAACAAAGAGTAATGTAGAATGTATTGGGGGAGGTTGAGGAGACATTAAAGGCATAGATGTTTAACCCAATCCAATGGAATAGCATTAATTTTTTTTTTTTAGGAAATACGTTCGGATTGACGAAGAAATTCACAATGTTGTTAACCTTTTTTCTATTTTGTCAAATATGTCTGTTTCACAACTTCCATGGTCTTCACCTTTTTAACTTTTCACACACTTTCTCCTTCATAATCTTCAGCAGCATCATCTTTCTCATCAAATTATTCTTCATCTTCACCTTCTTAATCTTCTAAAACTTCTTGCTATTCATCTTTTTGTTAACATTACTTATATTGTTCTTATTAAACAGTTATTATTCTTCATATTCTACTTCTTTATCTTCTTCCTATTCATCCTTTTCATCATATTCTTATTTGTGACAGACATTCCTGTACTTGTAATCTGTAAAACTCTGAATTTTCATCCTTCCGTTCTTGCTGTCACGAAAGATTTTAATTACAACAGTATTTGTCCGCGTTCAGTTTAGCCTGCAGCAGCATCAGGCATTTTCCAGGGGCACCACGAGGAGGAACGGACTCACCCCCATACACTGCTTAGTCTTCTTCTGCTTAGAATTTAGAGCATATATTTTGCTCTTCATTTTGGTCTTATACTTAATGTTCTTCTGCTTTTTGATCTTCTGCTTATTGTTCTTCTGTCTCTTGTTCTGTATCTTGTAGTTTGTCTTAACCTTCTTTGTCCTGTTGGTGATGGTACAAAAGCCAATGGAAGTAACGAGGACCAGCTGACTGTGCTGGAACCCGGAGGGTCAGCAGAAGGAAAAGAGCCAATGGCACAACCGAGGACCAGCTGACGTTACTGGGACACGGTTACTAAGCAGGAGGTACCTGTGCTCCAAAGCACTACCAAGGACTAGCAGACGTTGCTGGAACTCGGTACCGACATGGAGGCACCTAGGCCAAAGGCACTGCGGAGAACCAGCTGACGGTACTGGAACCCGGATGGGTAGCAGAAGGTACAAGAGCCAATGAAAGTAACGAGGACCAGCTGACTGTGCTGGAACCCGGAGGGTCAGCAGAAGGAAAAGAGCCAATGGCACAACCGAGGACCAGCTGACGTTACTGGGACACGGTTACTAAGCAGGAGGTACCTGTGCTCCAAAGCACTACCAAGGACCAGCAGACGTTGCTGGAACTCGGATACCGACATGGAGGCACCTAGGCCAAAGGCACTGCGGAGAACCAGCTGACGGTACTGGAACCCGGATGGGTAGCAGAAGGTACCATGAGCAAATTAAAGTATGAGGACAGCTGGACTGTTTGCCGTTCAACAGCAGGGGACAGCTGAATATGACCAGTAACACGGAGCAGTAACTGTGCTAACAGCATCCGAGAAACACTGCGGTTGTAACAGGGATGAAAGAGAACAGGTGAGCAGCAGGACTGTGCGTTCACACAGCAGGGAACAGCTGACATTACTGAACCCAGTAACAAGGAGCAAATGTGACTGTGCTAACAGCACTCGAGAAACAACTGGCGGTGTTGTAACCCGGGATGAGAAGAGAACAGGGTGGAGGCAGCAGGACTTTTTGCCGTTCACACAGCAGGGGAACAGCTGACATTACTGAACCCCAGTAACACGGGAGCAAGTGTAGACTGTGCTAACAGCACTTCCGAGAAACAACTGGCGGTGTTGTAGCCCAGGGATGAGAAGAGAACAGGGTGGAGGCAGCAGGACTGTTTGCCGTTCACACAGCAGGGGAACAGCTGACATTACTGAACCCCAGTAATACGGAGCAAGTGTAGACTGTGCTAACAGCACTTCCGAGAAACAACTGGCGGTGTTGTAACCCAGGGATGAGAAGAGAACAGGGTGGAGGCAGCAGGACTTTTTGCCGTTCACACAGCAGGGGACAGCTGACATTAACTGAACCCCAGTAACACAGGAGCAAGTGAAGACTGTGCTAACAGCACTTCCGAGAAACAACTGGCGGTGTTGTAACCCAGGGATGAGAAGAGAACAGGGTGGAGGCAGCAGGACTTTTTGCCGTTCACACAGCAGGGGAACAGCTGACATTACTGAACCCCAGTAACACGGAGCAAGTGTAGACTGTGCTAACAGCACTTCCGAGAAACAACTGGCGGTGTTGTAACCCAGGGATGAGAAGAGAACAGGGTGGAGGCAGCAGGACTTTTTGCCGTTCACACAGCAGGGGAACAGCTGACATTACTGAACCCCAGTAACACAGGAGCAAGTGTAGACTGTGCTAACAGCACTTCCGAGAAACAACTGGCGGTGTTGTAACCCAGGGATGAGAAGAGAACAGGGTGGAGGCAGCAGGACTTTTTGCCGTTCACACAGCAGGGGAACAGCTGACATTACTGAACCCCAGTAACACGGAGCAAGTGTAGACTGTGCTAACAGCACTTCCGAGAAACAACTGGCGGTGTTGTAACCCAGGGATGAGAAGAGAACAGGGTGGAGGCAGCAGGACTTTTTGCCGTTCACACAGCAGGGGAACAGCTGACATTACTGAACCCCAGTAACACAGGAGCAAGTGTAGACTGTGCTAACAGCACTGCCGAGAAACAACTGGCGGTGTTGTAACCCAGGGATGAGAAGAGAACAGGGTGGAGGCAGCAGGACTTTTTGCCGTTCACACAGCAGGGGAACAGCTGACATTACTGAACCCCAGTAACACAGGAGCAAGTGTAGACTGTGCTAACAGCACTTCCGAGAAACAACTGGCGGTGTTGTAACCCAGGGATGAGAAGAGAACAGGGTGGAGGCAGCAGGACTTTTTGCCGTTCACACAGCAGGGGAACAGCTGACATTACTGAACCCCAGTAACACAGGAGCAAGTGTAGACTGTGCTAACAGCACTTCCGAGAAACAACTGGCGGTGTTGTAACCCAGGGATGAGAAGAGAACAGGGTGGAGGCAGCAGGACTTTTTGCCGTTCACACAGCAGGGGAACAGCTGACATTACTGAACCCCAGTAACACAGGAGCAAGTGTAGACTGTGCTAACAGCACTTCCGAGAAACAACTGGCGGTGTTGTAACCCAGGGATGAGAAGAGAACAGGGTGGAGGCAGCAGGACTTTTTGCCGTTCACACAGCAGGGGAACAGCTGACATTACTGAACCCCAGTAACACAGGAGCAAGTGTAGACTGTGCTAACAGCACTTCCGAGAAACAACTGGCGGTGTTGTAACCCAGGGATGAGAAGAGAACAGGGTAGAGGCAGCAGGACTTTTTGCCGTTCACACAGCAGGGGAACAGCTGACATTACTGAACCCCAGTAACACAGGAGCAAGTGTAGACTGTGCTAACAGCACTTCCGAGAAACAACTGGCGGTGTTGTAACCCAGGGATGAGAAGAGAACAGGGTGGAGGCAGCAGGACTTTTTGCCGTTCACACAGCAGGGGAACAGCTGACATTACTGAACCCCAGTAACACAGGAGCAAGTGTAGACTGTGCTAACAGCACTTCCGAGAAACAACTGGCGGTGTTGTAACCCAGGGATGAGAAGAGAACAGGGTGGAGGCAGCAGGACTTTTTGCCGTTCACACAGCAGGGGAACAGCTGACATTACTGAACCCCAGTAACACAGGAGCAAGTGTAGACTGTGCTAACAGCACTTCCGAGAAACAACTGGCGGTGTTGTAACCCAGGGATGAGAAGAGAACAGGGTGGAGGCAGCAGGACTTTTTGCCGTTCACACAGCAGGGGAACAGCTGACATTACTGAACCCCAGTAACACGGGAGCAAGTGTAGACTGTGCTAACAGCACTTCCGAGAAACAACTGGCGGTGTTGTAACCCAGGGATGAGAAGAGAACAGGGTGGAGGCAGCAGGACTTTTTGCCGTTCACACAGCAGGGGAACAGCTGACATTACTGAACCCCAGTAACACAGGAGCAAGTGTAGACTGTGCTAACAGCACTTCCGAGAAACAACTGGCGGTGTTGTAACCCAGGGATGAGAAGAGAACAGGGTGGAGGCAGCAGGACTTTTTGCCGTTCACACAGCAGGGGAACAGCTGACATTACTGAACCCCAGTAACACGGAAGCAAGTGTAGACTGTGCTAACAGCACTTCCAAGCAACAACTGGCGGTGTTGGAGCCCAGGGTCAAGGAGGATGTTTAAATACTAGATCAAGTATTTTCCTTTTACGTGTCAATTAAAAATGTCTATACTCCAAACAAGAGAAATATAACTTTTATTACCATAAGATGATGATTTTACTTTAAAAAATATATGTAAATTAATAATTGACAAACATAAACGCATACATTAACATGTTGAAAAGCAATGCAAACCACAATAAAAATTGGTTAAATAATCTGCTATACGGTTTTTAAATAAAAGCATACAAGTACATATCAGAATCCATTAATGATGGATAAGTAACAGTATGTACACCATTTTCATTTGCTGAATAATATCACTAAAAAGTTTTTAAAAATATCTAAAATTTCCATCATGTAATACTGATAATATGTGCCAATCATTTATATTAACAAAAAAAAACCTTTAAAAAGTGCATAGTGAAAACAGCTATTTATGCCTGACTGTGGACTTGCAAGCATGACAACGGATAGATAAGGTATATATAGATGAGACTGCATAGCCACAGATGGTGAATGGCGATGTAATACTGTACCTCAATAAAGTGTGCGTTACTACTACATCCTTTTTTTTATATAGCTTTATAAAAGGGTACGTGCATGTATGCTTGCGCCTTTGTTTGGACGCACAGACTGGCTTCCTGCTGTGACGCGTTGGGTATTGGAGCGTCTGTGCGTCTTATGACGCAGACTAACATTCACGGTGCGCATCGTTCATCATCGCAAGAGTACCGACAACACAAAGGCGTTGTCATGACTGCTTTACTCAGTAAACATGCACCTATGATGAAACATACACGCATGTGCCCTATTACATAACAAGCTACAAGAAAAATGCGTGTGAGGTGTGACACAGCTGTTTTGTTAAGGTACAGTATTATATCGACATTGTACAGGTGTCGCTATTCAGTTGATAAATAGATATCATTCACCTATTCTATCAGTTGTCGTTCTTTCAGCACCACTTACAGGTATATATTTTGCTATTGTGACTATGCACTATTGACTTTACCAAGGTAATGCATGATTTTTGTTAGCGATTATCATGTTTACATGAAGGACCTTTATGATATGGGCTGTTAACTTTCTAATCAAATATGTATTTTTTAAAATGACACAAATATAAGTAATGTTGAAGAGGACTATTCCTACATGCATTGTTTGCACAATATTACAGGTGTACATCACGTCCCTTAATCAACATTGGATATTATATTTACTTGTATGCTTTTATTTCAAAGGCAAGAACACTGAAGTATAACCTTCGCACTGCAGCAGTTGTCAAAGTTCAACCCACATTATGCACTTCCAACATTGCAGTATTTGAGTCATCATGATGTGAGTTGGATTTGTCTAAGCTATGGAGTGACAAGGTTGACCATCAGTATCCTATAGCATAAGTAGGCTTTTGTGTTTGCATTTGTTTTCGACATGTGCATATCTGTAATAATATGTCACAATTATTTTGTTACAGATTTGTGACAAAGACAAATCATTTTATGGTTTGAAAGTTGACGTTTCAAATGTTTACAGCTTAGAAATCATGGTGTAGCCTCATATCTATGTGTAGCACTAGACACTTTGAGATGTCATGTTTTTTTCACCATGATTAGGTAGCTAGCAGTAATTTTTGCCGGACACACAGCAGGGGAACAGCAGGCGTTACTGAACCCCACAAACACATCAGCGATTGTTTTCATCTGTGCATCTAACACTTCTGAGCAGCAACTGGCGCTGTTGAAGCCCAGGGTCAAGGAGGGTGTAGGCAGAGGCCTAGTATGAGACGTTTGAAGTTGAAGTTGTAGTTAGCAGCAGTAATTTTTGCCAGACACACAGCAGGGGAACAGCAGGCGTTACTGAACCCCACAAACACATCAGCGATTGTTTTCATCTGTGCATCTAACACTTCTGAGCAGCAACTGGCGCTGTTGAAGCCCAGGGTCAAGGAGGGTGTAGGCAGAGGCCTAGTATGAGACGTTTGAAGTTGAAGTTGTAGTTAGCAGCAGTAATTTTTGCCAGACACACAGCAGGGGAACAGCAGGCGTTACTGAACCCCACAAACACATCAGCGATTGTTTTCATCTGTGCATCTAACACTTCTGAGCAGCAACTGGCGCTGTTGAAGCCCAGGGTCAAGGAGGGTGTAGGCAGAGGCCTAGTATGAGACGTTTGAAGTTGAAGTTGTAGTTAGCAGCAGTAATTTTTGCCAGACACACAGCAGGGGAACAGCAGGCGTTACTGAACCCCACAAAACACATCAGCGATTGTTTTCATCTGTGCATCTAACACTTCTGAGCAGCAACTGGCGCTGTTGAAGCCCAGGGTCAAGGAGGGTGTAGGCACAAAATATTGAGTTATTGCCTTGTTACGTGGCCATTGCAAATGTATGTACTTCAAACAAGAATAAATGAACTTTTACTACAACAATAAAATGATAAATTTCAATTACAAGAATAGAAAAATATTTATACTTGACAGTCCTCTGTGGTTGATAACGTTTAATGGCTAACTGAAAATATGGTAACAAATTCAAAGCTTTCGAGACTACTCAGGTGTCTTCATCAGGCTAAGAGTAAAGCCAAAAATGAAGACTCACATATTTCTACACACAACAGGACACAGGAATAGCTAAGACAAGTGAGGGAGGGACAAGTGAGGGGAGACCGGCAACAAAAAGGAGAACAAGGATGAATTATCAGCGCCACACAATCACAGATAAATTAATGAATTTACCTGTGGCAAAAGACTTTTGTATGCCCGGTCATAGCATCATGGATATGGAATTACTGGTATTAAAATATAACTTCAAATATGAGAACGTACAAAGGTTTCAGAATATAAGCTCATCATGACCTTTGACACTGTTAGTGATGGAATGAATAGATCACATGGATTTATGTCATTCTATATCAATTAAGGAATCTGCGTCTATGCCCTTCCAGGGTCATGAAAACCCAAAAAAATACGCCAATGAGAGGGCAATCAAACTTTCTATCCTTATCTAGGAACTGTTCCAATATTTATGTTCATC
Organism: Oophaga sylvatica; assembly: GCA_033576555.1. Classification (NCBI taxonomy): domain Eukaryota; kingdom Metazoa; phylum Chordata; class Amphibia; order Anura; family Dendrobatidae; genus Oophaga; species Oophaga sylvatica. The sequence continues at coordinate 78,081,279 of JARQOD010000008.1, forward strand.
CCTGTGAGATAATGACAGTTCTGATACACGTCACTTACTTGTCTTACCTATTGCACTATTCCTGTGTCCTGTTGTGTATAGAAATATGTGATGCTTAATTTTTTTAGTTAGTCTTTCCCTGATGAAGAGACGTGAGTAGCCTTGAAAGCTTGCAATTTGTTTCCATCTTTTCAGTTATCCATTAAAGGTATCAACCACTGCTGACTCTGAAGTCTAAATATTTTTCTATCTACTGGCTAACACGGTACAAAGATACACATGTTTTCTAATTTCAAGAAGGAAAAATAAAGAAAATACAAATATAAACGCATATATGCACATGCCAAAAATAAATGGAACAACACAACACCCAAAAAATTGGTAACAAAATATAGTGTTGTAAATTTAAGAATAAAAGTCCATTTTTTTTTTTTATGAATAATGCTTAAGGAACGCTATGTTAAACCACAACATAGTGAAGACAATGGATTTTGTAATAGTCACTCATCATCATCATCGCAAATTTTATGTGACAGTCACAGACATTTCAATTATTTAAGTTCATAAAATCGTAACTTTCTATAGCATGTATGACATGTCCAGCATGGACTCATCAATGTGATTGATGACACAATAATGTACAATAAAAAATAACCATTTAAAAAAACATTAGGCATTGTTTGTCACAATTTAAGTGTGTGCCTGCAAGTGTAGGTGAAACAAAGGCTACGGATAGCAAAGGTATATTCTATGTCTGTATCAGACAGTGGACAGCCTCTGATGGGTAATGCCGATGTTATACTGTACGTCAATAAAGTCTGCGGCTGAAATCATGCATTTTTTGCTTGTAGAGTGTTGAAGAGGGTAAAAGAATGTCTGGTTGCGCAAAGCTTTATCCGTCAACACTACCTTCCTACTGTCACGCGTAGGGTAGGGTAGCGTGTGGCAATTAGCTGACTATCAAATGTGAGGTTAGGCTGCGTTATTGCGCACTAGGGACACAAAAAAAAATACAGCAGTAATAATTTAATGTGTGTAATACTCCACCTATGACAAACAAAAAAATTACGTTCCCTCTTTAACAATGTACAAGACTAACAAGCCTATGGTTGACGCTGACTTAATTGAGATACAGTATTACATCAACATTGTCCATGAGTAACTATGCACTGTGATACCTATATACCAGTATTAATTTATATCTCTTGTGGTTGTTTCAACAGCACTTGCAGGTATAACTACCTATTGTCAGTATGCATGATGCACTTTCTAGATGTAATAATTTATTATTGGACATTATTACCATGTTTACATGCTGGCCATTTCATATATGGTGTTTGAAGTTACAGTTGGCATCAGTATGTGTATTTTATAATGTCTGTCATAAATAAAACTCGTGATGATGATGATGAGGATTTAATGATTCGTACATCCATTGACTGCATTATCTTACAGGTACAGATAAAGTTCCTTAAAAAGCATTAATTCATAAGTCTGAAATGTACTTTTATGCATTAATTTCAAAATGTGAAGAGTAGACTATGTTTTATTTTTTGTTACCATTTCTAATAGACATGTGCAGATATGAGCTGTGATGACAAATTATTATTTGTCCATATTTGTCATAAAAATTTATCATTCTAGGCCTGCAAAACTTCACAATTTCATGTTTTCAGCATAACAAGCAGGGTGACGGCTCTTCCCTATTTGGAGCATGTTGGTCATGTGTTTTTCTGTCCATGTGTCGGTAACAGGAGACTTCTTGCCATTGACACAGCAGGGGAACAGCTGGCGTTACTGAACCCCACTAACAGTAGAGCTTGTGTTTTGTTCTGTGGACACGACACTTCTGAGCAGCAACTGGCAGTGTTGGAGCCCAGGGAGTAGAGTTCAGGTGGTAGAAAGATGAACATAACAGGAGACATGGATAACGTTGCGAACCAGTTATTTAATCTGAAAACGGACAGACAAATTCTGGCGAGATCCATGCCTTGTTCATTTTCAGAAAAGTAAGCCGGTCTACATTATCGGAGGATAGTCGCATGCGACGGTCTGTTAGTACACCACCTGCAGCACTAAAGACGCGCTCCGATAATACACTGGCAGCAGGGCAAGCCAGCACCTCCAATGCATACTGGCTAAGCTCTGGCCATGTATCCAGCTTAGAGACCCAAAACTTGAATGGGGAAGAGCCATCTGGGAGTACACTGAGAGGCAAAGCCAAGTAGTCTGTCACCATCTGACGGATACGTTGCCTCCCGCTGACTGGAGCCCTCTCGGATGGTGTAGACATTTGTGGCGCTGCCACAAAACTTTGCCACATTTTTAACATACTGGTCTTTCCTGTGCAGAGGCACTGCGTGTGCTCCCTCTTGTTGCAGAGCTCTCTACACTGCCTCGACGCACAGAGCTGCTTTGTAAAGCAGTAGCAGCAGCAGTGCTCTCGGCAGTAAGGTAGAACATTAAGGATTGCACCAGTGTGTCTTGGTACTCCCGCATTTTACGCTCCCGGTTCAACGGTGTGATGAGGCTTTTGACGTTGTCCCGGTAGCGAGGGTCTAGGAGGGTGTACACCCAATAATCAGACGTCGTGAGAATGTGGGCGATGCGGCGGTCGTTTCTTAGGCACTGCAGCATGAAATCAACCATGTGCTGCAGACTCCCAACTGGCAAAGAAACGCTGTCCTCTGCAAGAGGCGTTATCTCTGCCTGCTCTGCATCACCCCACCCTCGCTCTACATACTGACTAGAGCGTTGTGTACCTCCCTCTGGAGTGATGTCTTCCTCCTCCATTGACTCCTCCTCCTCATCCTCCTCACAAAGTGAGCCCTGCCCAGCCCTTTGTGAGGAACCACGTTGCGCTGACTTTCCAGAAGGTGATGGAATTTGTGACTCCTCATCCTCCACTTCCAAAACCTCATCCCTTATTGCTTGCAGTGTTTTTTTGAAGCAGGCAGATAAGGGGGACAGTCAGGCTGACTAGTGCATCATCTGCACTCGCCATCCGCGTTGACTCATCAAACGCACGCAAAAACGTGGCACATGTCCTTCATAGTGGCCCACTCATTAATGGTGAAGTGTGGACGGCGCAAATTGCGTGTTGATTGCGCCTGATGCAGCTGATACTCCATAACTGCTGGCTGCTGCTCACACAACCGCTCCAACATATGTAACGTTGAATTCCACCTGGTGGATACGTCACATATGATGCGATGTTCAGGAAGGCGCAATCTGCGTTGCAGAGCTGCAATGCGCGATCTGGCCATGCTGGAACGTCGCAAGTGAGCGCACTCTAGGCGGACCTTGTGCAGCAGTGCATCAAGATCCGGATAGTCCCTCAAAAAACTCTGCACGACCAAGTTGAGCACATGTGCAGACATGGTATGTGAGTGAGGTTGCCAAGGCCCCGAGCTGCCACCAGATTTCGGCCATTGTCACACACTACCAAGCCTGGTGGAGATTCGCTGGCAAAAACCACACGTCGCTCTCTGCTTGATGGCATTCCAGACCTCTGCGCTGTGTGGCTTCGATTCCCCATGGGAATTAATTTCAGAACGGCCTGTTGCCGTTTGGCCACGGCTGTGCTCATATCGGTCGCATCAGGTAAGCGTCACGGGTCCATGTGGAGGTAGACCGTGACGGCTCTGCAGCGATGATTCTGAGGAACTGGAGTAGGAGGAGGAGTCAATGTGGACAGACTTGATTCCGGCAATCCTTGGAGTTGGCAGAACACGTACAGCGCCACTGCAAGATCTGTACCCGGCTCCACAACATTCACCCAATGGGCAGTGAGTGAAAGGTATCGTCCTGGCCATGGGTACTGGTCCACGCATCGGTGGTCAGGTGGACCTTGCTACTGACGGCGTTTAGTAGCGCATGTTTAATTTTTGCCTCAACATGCTTTTGCAGACAGGGACGGCTTGCCTGCTGAAATAAAATCGGCTGGGCACATTGTATTGTGGGACTGCCAATGCCATTAATTCACGGAAACTGTCAGTCTCCACCAGCCTGAATGACAGCATTTCAAGGGACAGGAGTTTTGCAATGCCAGCATTCAGAGCCTGTGCTCGTGGATGGTTTGCCGAGTATGGCCGTCTTTTA